>CM063517.1:49273669-49873669 GCA_032199755.1 Ambrosia artemisiifolia | reverse complement strand
AATCAATACCAAACACAAGACCACATTTCATTTATCCGCAATTTCCAAATCAAACGAGACTTTATACGTTTCGATAACTTTTATATAAATTACCTATTTATATAATTTACACACACACACACACACACACACATATATATATATACATATAGTCCAACATATTTAGTCCGATATCAATATTATTTAGTCATGATGCAATAACCATTTATCTGATTTATACTTATCGTTTATTATTAAAGTCGGTTCGTTTCGCGAGTTATGACCGGTTATTAATTTATATTGCGTTCGTATCTATAAATACAACACAAAAATAACCACAAAGTTAATTATACCGAAGGCAGGAGCGTTGACTAAGTTGACAAGCAGTTGACCGAGTTTGATGGCACGTTGACCAGGGTTAACTTTTGACCCAATGTTGACCAGCACCGTGCTCCGTACCACGAAACCCGAGCTGACCAGATCGGACTCAAAGCACACGGATTTGACCAGATTGGCCCGCGCGATACAAACTCAACCTGAAACACCCAGATCTGACCCGAGACACTTGACCCGAACAAAACCCAAACCGGATCTGAACCGTGACTCGAACCGGACCACAACCAACTTGAGGCCCAAACCCGAAAACCTCCAGAATCAAGACCAAAACGACACCCGAACCACCAAGACCAAAAAAAACTACCATATCTGAGCCGAGAAGCTCCGGATCTCTAACCACCACCAAGCTTGACCACAACTGTAACCGAGAACCACCTAACCAGCCCTATCGGCCAACACCAGCGACCTCTGAACCGAACAACCATTACAACCATCTCCTGCCGTCCTCACCCCTGCACTTCGACCCACGATCATCGGGCCACCGAACCATAACCTTCAACAATCACGACCAAAGCCCACCAACCAACCCGTTTTTGCTCGAGTTTAGGCCTGGAAACCTGGCACCGCCACCACTGAAGCATGGTGGTGGCCGGCTGATGCTGTAACAGGAACGAGGGAAGGCGAAACTGTAACAACCCGACCCGGTGGGGGCTGGTCAAAATGACAGTTTGATAACAGACTTGCACAACGGAAGCAACGATAACTAATATTTATTGTTTTATACAACATCTAATCCAAGAATAAAATACATAACTGAAATAAATAGACTAATATCTATGCAAGGACGTAACGCGGCAGTCGTCGAAGCAGTTGATAAAGTGTGATCCGCTAGTCGATCCAAATCCAAATCCATGCTTAGCTCTAATTGCTCTAAACTGCTATACTTGCACCTTGAATCTTCTACCGTAACATTCTCTAATCCACACAAGCAAATATATACTTCGTCTTCATGTTCAACCAAATGCAGTACCTGAACACATGCTTAAAAGAGTTTGGGTCAGCAATTAAGCTGGTGAGTCCGTGTAAGTTATTTAGTAAATCCAAAACAGTTTAATTGTTCAAAAACAAGTTTACACAGTTCTAAACATGGTGATGTACAAGTATCACACCTCAATCCTAACGCGGAACCCATCTACTCCCATTATGGATTCCCTACGGCATAACATATGCCGCAACGGTCCGCAGACCTCAGTGGAGGGTTTTCCGGGCTTCCGGATCCACTGTGCGTGGGGGATTCCCCAAGTAGTACTACCCATACATTAAGTGGCCCAATCCCTTGGGTTAATGAGTGTGAGTCTGGTTTCGGGAGCCCTTGTCACATCATATTAGTTTACACACAAAACAGTTTAGACATACAAGCATATGTTCACCCCAAAACAGTAAAATGAAAAAGGGGAAGTACACGAACTCACCTGGATAGCCACTGCAAAAGTATAAATATGATAACGCGGGATGCCTGGTATCGCGTACCGTTATTCTCCTCAATCGGTCCTATGTCAACAATGTTGTTAGTGTTTGATTGTTTATAGTTGTCATTCGTGGGGACGAGCTCGACCGTATGGTTTCTATAATGTACTATCCATGTTACAAAAATAATGGTGTAAACTTATACTATTACTATTTGTATAATACAGTTAATATTCAAGCTCTACTCAAGGTTCGGATTTATGCTTCTGTATCTCCCAAGACCTTTATCCAAATTATTGGTTAGTTTATTTAAGTGTGACTTTCTATATTTCATATGCCGTGTCTTTAGTTCTAACTTCTAATTATCCTAATAGTTGGACATATGTTGTTTACATTATTCTATGTTCTCTCGTAGGTTGATTTTCTTGATACTAACATGCATTCTCATATCCGAAGTCTTTAGGAATCAAGTCCACCACTTAAGTTTTGAGTTCAAGGTTCTAGATGCTAGTATCTGTATTCAAGTAATCTTTGTCTCATATTATCTTCTCAACATTCAAGTTCACTATAAATGCTATTTATATGTTTGGTTTGTTTGTCGAGCTCGTTAGGTTCCACAAAAGGTTATAGATTTATATGATATCAATAAAAGGTTTATAACTATCAAGTAATTAGCTTCGTTTGTACCTCACATTCGGCTTACAGGTCTTATTGACCGGAGTCGACTCGGTTGACCATGTTGATTGCGGTTGACTGCCATTGACCTGGTTTGATTTCGGTTGACTTATGTTGACCGCGTCAATAACCCAAACACGAGTCGACTCGCTACTGACCATGCTCAGATTCCTACTCCAGCCTTCATCCTCCATTTATATAGTTTCTACAACCACCATCATCGCCTTAGATAATCGCTCTTGACCCGAGTTCCCACATCAACACTTATGGGTATACCTTCTCGTCTTCACTGACTACATCCTTAAACGAACACCTAACCATCGTCAGAGAAGGGGCTGCGCCACCGTGGCTCAGCCGCTGGTCACTTAGTGCTACCTCCGTTGTATGTATGAGTGAGCCGATGTCACCATTAAAAGTACCATCGTTAGTTTATGGAATCCACGAGGTTCACGCGCCGAAGAACGGCTGACGCCGCCATAGCTCCGCCGTGAACGGTGGCAGGAGATCCTCCATTCTCACCTCTCTCTTTCTCTATTCTACTCTCTCTCTCACTCTAGCAGAATCGGTGTACACTGTGTGTGTGTTATTCATATGAGGTGGGAGGGTTTTAAGCATAAAAATCTAGGTGTGTGTGTCTAAATGGGAAGATGCCATGGGGCACATGGCAATGGTGCCATGTGTCCCATGGTGACTCATCTTAATTGGCCACGGTCGGGTTTGGGTTCGTAACGTATTTCGGTTTCAGACTCGTCGTTAATATTCGGCTAAATATTCGGACTATATTATCAGGTTCGGTTTCGTGTTAGAACTTAAATTGATATTTATAATAGAATAAAGCGCGAAAATTCCAGGTCAAAATAATTATCTAACTTACCGGTTCAGCTTCGTATTTGTTTGTACTTAATTAGGTTATTATCTATTTATTTGTTATAATACTTTTTAGACGCGAAAAATTTTTGGGCCCTATGACCGGGTTGTTACAGAAACCGGTGTGAGGAGGGAGATTTCGAAGAGAGAGAGAGAGAGTGAGAGGGTTAGGGTTTTTAGAGACAGAGAGAGTAGAGAGAGGGAGGTGGCTGCCAAAAATGAAAGGGGGGGGGGGGGGTTGTGTTGCTTTTATAGCTAGGGTTAGGGTAGGTGAAGTATACCGCGTGTTCGAACTCGTTTTAAGGTAACAAGCCTCGGTTTATATCCGGTTCAAAAGTAATAAATAAAATAGGTCGGAATTGTTCGTAATATAAAACATTAGTAAACCGAGCAAGAATACAATTATTTTTGTCATCAGACACGCGCGTTCGACACTCGCGTTTAAATCGTGTTAGTTAATTCGGTCTAGCTTTCCTTCCTTTAAACGATCCGTTCTCTTTCAAAATTTAATAAATGACAAAATTTATAATAAATTATCATTTTGAAAGCTCAATTACGGTTAAACCCACATCGGACGCTGATCGGAATTTGCCGGTTGTCACATTCTCCCCCTATTACAGAAACTTTGTCCTTAAAATTTGAGCTAGGATATCTTTTGAAGACTCAATGGGAGTTTCACAACAATAAATGAGTCAAGGTACCTGCCGATATGAATGAGACAAGGTAGATTTTTAGAATCAACCGAATACAAGGACATTAGGTAACAAACCTCAAATGTTCCACTTGAATGAGTCTCAATGAAAGTATAGACATTTTTCAATTTCCCACACGATTTGCAGATGAGTGGACAATAACTTGAATGTTAGAATCAACCGTTCAATTATTCTAAAAAAAAATATCAGTGGATTGTTTGTGGCAAGTCAAGGACTACCAATAGTCCTCTACAGTATACACATATACAATAAACGCTTTGCAACTGCAATGGCAAGACTCCTCAAGGAGCCATGCTATGAGATTTAATGACCTAATATTCCAACACTCGAAAAGAAAGAAAAGTGTTCATATGCTCAATTAGTTTCAAATAGGCGATACAGGTAGAATAGTATTCTTTGGCAAATGGTGGATAGGCAAGCTACGATAGATTGTTTAGAAACATCAACGTGGTTATGATCAATGTCTATCCAAAATGATTTAGCACCTGAAAGTGGCATCCAACGCCCAAATGTGCTATCAATAACTTTGTCAACAAATATTATTGGCGCACCTCAAACGAAACAACTAGTGCACCAACTTTTTAATTACACGCCACAAGGTGTGTTTGGATTTGAGACAATGACAACAAGTTGATGAAAAGAAACACGCCAATAAAGATCACCCATTATTACAAGTCGAATGAATATTCAACGCAAGGTGCTGTACCAATTTTCAACAAATCGATTCAACTGAAGCGTCAATTTCAAGAAACTCATCGACGAAATATCAAAAGATTCATTGCCCACAATGGCCTAACGCATCAGGACTAGAATGCTAGCATTATAAGCAACGTAATGATAACCAAATCATCAATGAAACCATCGTTCGATGTGAAGCCCTATAATGGACCTTCACAAATTTAATGAATTCAAACATACGATAGGTGACATGTGTACAAAGATACATGTCAAATTCTATGGAAGGTCAAGGAATCGACAAAAATGGGATTCCTTTAAAAGGATTTGTCGAAGGCCAGAAACAAGGAACGAGAAATGTAAACCATACTCAAAAGATATAACCAGATTCTACATCATGAACTTCAGAAGCTCAAGAAACAAGATCATCAAGATCTTAGAATGGTTTAAGAAAACCAGAATCACGATGATATGAACAGGGGAGAATCGGCGATCACGTCCGCAACAACAAAAATAAATAACATTTATGCCTTACATATGTACCCTCACAATAGATTTTCTTAGGACTTTCATGTGTCTGTAAATTCGCAATAACGTGACATATATGTTATGGAAAATTTACCTCACAAGATCATCCTATTAATCATCCATCATGAGATACATCATAAACAATCGTTATAATCACATAATCACACGTATGTAATACGTATATGATGTTAGTCGCGCGTGACACCTTTCCTGGTACCGTCCCCGACCACATTCCAATTTGCACAGTACCATCTGCTAGCCGAAGTGCCTCATCTAGATGTTTCATCGTCAGTTCAAATATCAATATATACATATAATTTACGAATAAATTACGCATATAATATTAGTCGTGCATGCCACCTTTCCCGGTGCCGTCCCCGATAACTTTACAGCTTGCGTGGTACCGTCTTTAAGACGAAGTGCCTCTCCACGATGTTTCAAATCGCAGTTAAAATTGACTACGTAAACATACCCTGATTCATGGGGATGCGAGACCGCAAATGCTTCAAACGTTCCGTTTTGCATGTCGGCGCTGCCAACTTGTCCAGTTGCTTGACACGAGTGCGCATCCTCGCCACGTCCAAGCTAGTGTCAACATCCGTTGGCGATTCGTACTATTTTTTTGAAACCTACTTATATACTTGACATATACTTACACACAGTATATAATCAAATTAATTGTTCCTCGTAGCGAAGGAATAATGACTCAACTAAGTTCTATATGAATAATCACTTCGCTATCATAGCGATGACTCGACGGTCACTAGTGAGATATACTTAGCCACTTGGTGCACTCTTACCTTTCTATGTATACATATAGAATATACTCACTATTCACATAAGGGAATGTTTCTTGTGCCGAAAAAACCTAAGCTGAGCTAGTGTAATTCCATACACTAATATTCTTTCAACTTACTTGGCAACGGTTGGAAGTTTCACTTTCTAGGTGTTCGTACTAAATTTCCAATCTTAGCACTTTCGGGCCCTTACTAAAACTGAGATTAAAGCCTAGGTATCTCTATTGACACCTAATTCGCTAAAACCTATAGCTTTGATACCAAACTGTCACACCCCGATTTTCCCGTCAGTTGTGAACGTTCAGCACCTTTACTACGCAGCGGAATATTTTAACTAAGACTTCTACATGTTCCGAACGCCTTTTTCTAAGCCTTCTAGGGTCTCCAATCCCAAGACATCACTTAGATCCAACCACGCCGTTGCAAAAATCTAGACCTGAAAGACATGCTTAAAAAGACAGCATAAAGTCGGTGAGTTCATGGTTTTATGTTTATCGTTCATAACCCATTTTTCTTTCAAAACACTTGAGAAAATATTGGCAAACATTAATGAGAAAGTTTATCGTTCATAACCCATTTTAGCCTAGGAACACGTTTTGGCCTAAATAATATAAATAATATATATAATTAATTAAGCCAAATATCAGTATAAATAATAATAATATCTATAATTGAAATATCTAAAAAAATAAAATACATTATCAATCTCTCGGTCCGGCCTTATACGGTCAGTTTTTCGTGCAAACCATAAACCAAACCGTTCATTACGGTTTGCGAATTTTGAATTCAACCGACCCAAAGTCAAGAAAGAAAACCGACCGTGAAACCAAACCGATAAACGGTTTAGGCGGTTTCACGGTTTTAAACCGAACCATAAACACCCTTAATGCCATCATTCTAGTTTATTTTCCCCAATGCTATCTAAAATTATCCAAACACATAACTTTTGTTAAAGAAATTGTTACACCTTACATTTAAACTTACAAACTAAAAATGTTTATTCATGTGTGTATATGTATATTGAATGAAAGATTCTAATACGTTTCTAGCGGATGAGAGTGATCGAAAATTTGCCAACTTTACTCCTACCCAATCAAACACATGCAGAATCAATACTCTACTTTTTTCACTCTCTTTTTGTTGAATTCATCTCGAATTTGATTCTTCTTTTTAATAATTAAACATTAAAATAAGTTGGGTTTTCACTAGAATCCAGATCCTCACAACCACATATATAAACATTTATATCTCCAAACAACACACCACATAAACACACACGTAAAGAGATATGGGTTGGTTCATAAGAGACTCAAGATCAGGGCTAAGTTGGGCTGACCAGACCCTCGGTTCAATATCCGCACCACCCATGCGGCTGCTAGCCTTTTTGGGTCTAGCCATACTCTTGATGTCCATGTCTACTTACACCGAGTTCAAGGTTCATATCGAAAGGGAGAAAATGGCCCTCAAGTTGTTCTTTTACTTGTTGCCACTTGCTTTGTTTCTTGTAACCCATGTTACCATGAGGTACCGGTTGCCATACATGCTTCGAGCCACGAGTATGCCAGTGGAGTCTGGAAAGCAAGATGGATGTTCACCATGGGGCGTGGCGTTCATGGTCATCTTGGTTTTGGTTTTGGTCAAGTATCATTCAGCGGTTCAGTCGAGTTGGTTTTGAAACTTGTACTTCGTATGATCATGGTTGGTGTTTATGTAACATGTGTTTTTGATTTCTTATACATGGAAATATTATAGAGATATGAGATTAGTTATGCTGATTATTCAAAATGTTTGTTTGTTTTATATATATTTGATCTTTGTAAATGGTTCAGAAATTATATTTAAAAATTTAGTAATGACTATGCGTTTTGGTTTAGGAATCGGTTGGTTTCATCCTTGGCCGTGTCAAATTGAATTTCGTTAAGAGTTGTAGAAAATACGATTTTCTTCAAGAAGATTTAGAAAGCGAAATTTTAATTTTTTTATGACGTGTGCCAATTTTAGTCACAAAATTTAATAGAAAACATTTACATTATTTTAAAATCGGTTATTAACGGGGGATGGGTATGGAACTCTGGTACGAGCTCAGGCTATCGGTTAGAAGAAAGCGAAGGAGGGTGGGTGTGTAAGGGTGGTGGGTATGATCATATTTAATACCCTAACAACTTCAAATCCTGGAGTGTCATGTCAGATTTGTAAAATATTACCATAATACTCATCCTTATTTATCTGACAAAAATAAAATGATTGTAATAAATGATTGTAATATGAGAAATACTAAAATGATTTCAATATCAACGATTTCTATATGTAAAAAGTTCTTACAACATGCACACATACATACATATTACTTATAAAACTCATCGATTAAGAAGGTAACATGAAAGTCCTACTGCCCAGGTTTAAAAACACAAACGTCATACTACTATTAAGGATTTTATGTACGTAAAACTTCATAAAACATGTACACCTACATGCACACTATTTATAAAACATGACAATTCAGTCGGTAAAAACAAAATCCGACTACCCAGGTTTAGAAACACAATTCCATAACATTAAACCCAAAATATAAAAATAAAATTAATAACTAAAAAACACTGCTAAAATAAAACTTGCTTTGAACGGGATTGTTTGTGCGCTAGAGTACAAAGTAGCGTGATTCCTGATGGTAATTTGACGGATTGTGCACTCCTAAACAGAGAAAAGGCTTAACAGAATTAAGATACAGTTTTAGAAAAAGAGAGATGAAAAAAGAAATGATCATAACTCAACGATAACTGCAATTTAATATTTTAATGTAATAAGTAACAAGTAATTAATAACCAACGGCTCCCAATACTATTCAAGAATTAAAACTTAGTCCCTATACTACACCATATTGAACACTGTTCTACAGTCTGTTCAATTCTGAAACTGTTGAAAGGTTTCCTAAAGTCCAAAGTCTCTTCCTACAACAGATATTGAATAACAGATGTTATCTAAAATATTTCTCTAACAAATGTTGCTCCAACTCTGTTCACTAACAGATGTTATGTAACGTCTTATTTATTGAACTTAGTACAAACGTAATAAATTAACGACAGTTTAATGAGACAAATTATACTCATAGCATGTCAGGAAAAGTGAAAAGACATCATGTAAAAAATAGCAACCAAATCGTCTCGATTAACTTAAATATCATCTAAGAAATGACAGCCATCACATACCTATCCACATCCCCTCAATTGTCCCCTACCACCCCCACACCCCCGTGTAAAACAAAGAACACCACAACACATCCATATCTTCCTTTTCATAATTCTCTTTTTTTTTCACTCAATTCTCAATCCCAAAACTCAAAAGAAAAAAATGGCAAACAACCGAACATTATCCGCATGGTGGTTTGAGAAGAGGAAATTCTACCTACTAATGAGTGATAACAAGAAGCGGATTTACAGATCTGCAGAAGGTGTAATCCAGAACTATACAAAAACAGTTCTTAAAAAAATGTTAATGCTTGGTAGCCATCCTAGTTGGGAAACTAACGAAACACAAAGGCTTCTTAATAAACTTAAGAAGATGTTTTAGAAAATATGAACTTCTAGATATGGTATCTTGGGAGTTTCTGAAATAGGAGTTTGAGGTGAGGGTTAGATTTGATGGTAGGCAAACATAATACTACAAACCTCAACAAATATGTTTCTCAAAGGATGTAGATTTTCTAAGAAAGTTGTTTGAAAAACCACTGAATAACCCAACTGAAGCAAACTTTGGTTAAAAACTTGAGAACATGGTGAAGGCTCAAGTAGATTTGTGGTCATGCATGGATGCATATGAAGATTCAGATAGTTCTGCATCAGATGAAGATGATGATGACATGGAGGTTGCAGACTTGACGGTTGAGTCAGAGGATGAAATTGACTTTAGAGTTTCTCCCCCTAAATGCTAAAAACTGCATGTTTGGTGGCGGTTGGATGGTGGACATTGGCGGTTGATGTTTTTTGTGGTGTCTCTGTTTTTAGGTGTTAATTAACAATGGTTGTAATGTGGTGACTTTGATTCACAACTTTTATTTAATTAATGAAATTATATGATGCAAGTTTATTGTTTAAGAGGCAAATTAAATCAAAATTATCCATGAAACTCAGTTATGAAAGGTTTCCTGGAGCCAAAGTCTATTGCTACAACAGATGTTGAATTACAGATGTTGTCTAAAACATCTTAAAAGATATCATGGGGTCCAAAGTCTGTTGCTAAAACAGATGCCATCTAATAGATGTTGTCTAAAAGAAAATTATCTAACAGGCATTGTCCTAACTCTTTGACTAACAAAGGTTGTTAAAAGATGTTATGTAACATATGTTGAAAGGTTTCCTGGAGTCCAAAGTCTGTCCCTAAAGTAGATATTGAATAACAAACGTAGTATAAAATATCTTGAAAGATCTCCTTGAGCCAAAGTCTACTTAATACTACATATGTTGAATTACAGATGTTGTCTAAAACATCTTAAAAGGTCTCCTGGAGTCCAAAGTCTATAGCTAAAACAGATGTCCTCTAACAAATGTTACCTAAGGGTATATTATCAAACAGACTTTGTCCTAACTCTTTGACTATAGTGATTGTCTAAAAGATGTTAGAGATAATTACACAAATTGTCCTTTATGGAATTTTTTTCACTCCTTATGTCATTAGTTTTATATAAACATTTGTTACACCCTCTGTCCATTAGACCAAACCCACTTAAAAAATTAGGTTAAGTTTGTCATGTGCCCCTCAATTAAACATGTATATCTGTTTGTTGACTTTAGTTAGGTCTAGTATGGTCTGTTAGACTTTTGAATGTTATGTTGACTTTAATCAAATCTACTATGTTTTGATAATGTTCAAGTTTATTGTACAGTAGCATAAATATGTTTTGATAATGTTTACTCTCCTATTTGTTCGTTTGTGCAGGAACCCATTTGAAGGATTGTCCAGTAAACCAATTGTGCACAATACATTTCACAACCAAATTTGTTACTGTTGGGACAAAGAGGATTGACGAAACCACCTTTTGATAACCTTAGTCTATTTCATATCTGCCTAAGTATAGAACTGCCGAAGAACAAAAGAAGAAGTACTGAAGAACAAACACCAAAGTACTGAAGAGTAAACTCATTAGAAGTTCTGAAGTCTAACCAGACATTTCACTGAAGAACTGCTGAAGACAAACTGCTCATCAGCAGTTTGTCACTCATCAGCACTTTGCATCAGAAGCTTCTAACCGACTGAAGATCAGCAGTTTTGATTATTATATAGTTTTGTTAAAGTCTTGATTTCAAGTTTCGATGTACAGACTGTAGTAACCTTATCTTCACATAATATCTTTGTTAAATATCTTAGATTACTTCAGACTACAGTTTAGTACATTAGTCTATAAATAGATGAGTTTGTTCATCTATTTTCATATATGTGATTTTGTGTAATATCTTTGATCTTAAATCAAAATCCTTCGGGCTTTAAACTTATAATTCCATTTCACATCTGAGAAACATAAATTGCTCTTACTGCTTTATACTTAAACTGTTTATTGTTTCTCATTTATTGTTCAGTCAAGGGGGAGTAATAACTCCTCATCAAAGTGATCTTTTAGACCTTTGAACACTTGTATTTCCGCTGCTTAATAACTCATATATAAATCTGATAACACATAAGTGTTCTAAAACATAGCCACTGATCCAACAATTGGTATCAGCGCATCTGGTTAATCTGATCAAAATCAATCTAACAAATTGAAGATTCAGACACAGGCTCAATATTGATATTCAATAAAGGATAAAAGGCTCACTTTTTAATCCATCACTTTAAGGAAGTATTGACAAATCCAAACTTCTTAAAAATGGACCCCTACAATACTGGATCTGCCAACAAACCTCCTATGTTAGTCAGAAATGAATATAACATATGGTCTAAAAGGTTGGCACATACTATTTCCCAAACAAACACTGGATGTTGGAGGTCTGTAGTTTTTGGACCTCACAAACCAGTTGTCAGTGATCCAGAGGGAAAGACTGAAAGACCAAAAGATCCAAAAGAATACACGGAGGAAGATTTCCAAAAGTTTGAGCTTGATGCAAAAGCTTTCTCCATGTTGGCTATGGCTCTCCCAAATGAAATTTATGCTGGCCTTTTACACTGTGAAAGTGCCAAAGAGCTGTGGGATTGCCTAAAAGAGCAGTTTGCAGGAACTGCTGAGGTGATAGCCAACATCAGAGAAATATTGGCTCAACAATATGAAACTTTTACTCACATAGAGGGTGAATCTTTAACACAACAATTTGAAAGATTTTCTTCACTCATATCTGAGTTAAAAATAAACAATCAGACCTATTCAAATGAGTCTATGTTGCATAGATTTTTAAGGTCTTTACCTACAAAATGGGAAACTTACTCTATAGTCCTCAGAACAAGTTCAGATTTTAACACCTTGAACCTAACTAGGTTACATGGTAAATTACTAACTTTTGAGAGAGAAATCAATCAAAAGAAAAAGTTGCAAGAATCTGGTAAAACTGCTGATGACTATACTCCGGGTAGCACAACCTTATTAGGACATGACTCACCATCCTGTTCTAATAATTTTGGTTCTTTTGACCACATTGACATAACAGCTGGGATCTCATCAGATGGATCTTTCCCAGCTTATGACAATGAAGAACTGAGTCAAACTGCTGACAACATGTGTTTCATCATGGATGACTTAAAATATTTTAGCAGTGATGACTTAGAAGAAATGGAAATATTGCACCAACTGGCCTTGTTAAGCTTAAAAACTAACAAATTTTATAAAAGGTCAGGAAGGAAATTTCCAGGACTAAACAATTCAACAAAAGTTGGTTTTGACAAATCTAAACTGAGATGTCATAAGTGTCAAAAGTTGGGACACTTTGCTAGAGAATGTAGAAGCTCTAGCTATAACCAACCAATGTCCTCTGGAAATCAATTTAATCCCTCATATAATAGGAATAATGGAACTAATGGGAGTGCTCATTTTGTACAGGCACAAGCTCCACATGTCCAATATGTGCCACAAGTACAATATGTTCAGATGCCTGCTCAACAACAACAACAGCTCATGCCTCCATTTCCAACTGCTCAACAACCTGCACAAACTCAACAACCCCCTCAGCAACAAAGCTTATTTACCTCAGGGTATGTTGACTGGAGCAGTCTTCCTTATGACACATCAGAATGCAGTCAGGATGCAGACAATAAGGTCTATGATGTCAACTGGGGAGAACCTGATAATGGCAGAAAGAACTTTGCCTTAATGGCTTTTGAAGGATACTCTTCAAATTCTGCTCTCACACAGGTATCACAACAATCTCTGTTAAAGCTTTGCACTAAATCTTGCAAAGAATCATTTGCTTTAATTAGAGAAACTAATGTGCATTTACAAGGCAAATCCAATGACATGGAAAGAAAATACACACAAATGAAGTGTGATTTGGAAAGAAAAATTGTTTTGAAAAATAAAGAAATTTCCAAACTGAATGATAAATCCATTGAAACAGAAGCACAAATTAAAACAATGATAGACAGCCTAGGAAATGTCAGACAAGAGCTTGCTGACACCAAGGTTGATTGTGAAAAATGGGTTGAGTCTTGTAAAGGGTATCAAATGTTGCTTAACAAACAAACTGCAGCCAATGTTAAGTTTGGCATTGGATATACCCACACTGAATCACCAACAGATTTCACCCACAAAACTGATAATGATGAGAAGAAATTGATTCAAACTTCTGATATGGAGGAATGCACATCCTACCATCAGAACTTCCTCAAAAAGGGAAGTACTGCAGAAGTTAAAACTACTGACAATAAGCCATCAGCAGTTTCAACTACATCAGGAGTTGAGACCCTGAAAACTGCTGATGACCTATTTCAAAAATCAGATTTTGTCAGTAAATTGCCTTCCAGCTCTCTTGACTTATCTAAAAAGAAAGAGAAGGCAAAAGCATGTGAAATATGTGGTCTGTTTAACCACATAACTGAACTTTGCAGATTTAGAAAGGTAAATCAGTTAGATAAACATAGACAACAACTGATTGTGGGAAAACAGATAAAACAAGATTATCAAAATACCTTTTTTCCCAACAAACAACAATCAAACAAAACCCTTTCTAAGAAGAGACCTTTATCTCAACAAAGGTCATCCTCTCAAAGTTCAATTTCAGAAGTTTCACCTAACTCATCAGCAGTTTCACAAACTGCTGAAGTTAAAGATTTGATAAACCTGGTTAAACTTCTGATAACCAAAGTTGATGGTGGAAACCAAAATGAACCCACCATTGTTCTTAATGACAAATCCATTGCCAAAAAGACATGGATTACTAAAAATGGTCCACAACAAGCTGCACCTGTTCTCAAGAGCAAACCCAAAGCCAAACTGGCTTGGGTTGCCAAAACTAACTAATTTGCTATCTTGTGCAGAGAGTCTCCAGAGGTTTGAATAGCATATGGTATGTGGATAGTGGAGGCTCAATGCACATGACTGGATGCAGATACCTGATAAACAATTTTATCAGTCAAAGAGAAGGATCTGTGTCCTTTGGGAACAATGCCAAGGGATATGTGCTAGGATATGGCAATGTATCCTCAGGCAAAATGCAGTTTGACAAGGTCAATCTGGTTGAAAACCTTGAGTACAACTTGCTGAGTGTCTCACAAATGTGTGACAAAGGATATTCTTCCTTTTTCACAAAGACAGCATGCAAGATCATATCACCAGAAGGCCAGAAGTTGATAGAGAAGATTATTGAAGATCATATTTTGCTGATTGCCAAAAGATGTGGCAATGTCTATGCAGTGGACATTGAAAAAGACAAAGTATTGAACAAGACTGCCTGTTTCTTCTCAAAGGCATCAACTTCAGAAAATGATCTCTGGCAGAGGAGACTTGGCCATGTGAACTTTAAAACCATCAATAAAGTCACAAAAATGGGCTTGGTCAGAGGTCTACCTTTGAAGGAATATCAGTGCAAAGAACACTGTGTTTCCTGTCTTAAAGGTAAACAGCATAAGTCCTCCTATAAGTCTATTGAAGAATCAAAAACAACTGCATGTCTTCAACTACTCCATATGGACTTATTTGGACCAGTCAAGATTATGAGCCTTGGTAAGAAGAAGTACTGCTTGGTCATCATTGATGATTACTCAAGATTCACATGGGTCTTCTTCTTATATTCCAAGGATGAGGCAGCTGAAATCATCAAGTTCTTTATTCTACAAGTAGAGAAGCAATACTCTCTATCTGTCAAAGTCATCAGGAGTGACAATGGGACAGAGTTCAGGAACAAAACTCTGGATGAATTCTGTCTGTCTAAAGGGATTGTTAGACAGTTCAGCATTCCCAGAACTCCTGAACAAAATGGTGTGGTAGAAAGAAAGAACAGAACATTAATTGAAGCAGCCAGAACAATGTTAGCTGATTCAGGCCTACCTTTGTATTTTTGGGCTGAAGCAGTCAACACTGCATGTTATGTTCAGAATAGAGTTCTTATCAACAAGAGACATACCAAGACTGCCTATGAAATTCTTCATGGCATTAAGCCCCTTATCTCCTTCTTCAGGGCTTTTGGATGTCAATGTTTTATCCTCAACATCAAAGACTCTATCTCTAAGTTTGCTGCAAAAGTTGACACAGGTTATTTTCTTGGTTATTCTCCTTTAAGAAAAGCTTACAAAGTTTTTAATTCAAGAACCAAGATAGTAGAAGAAACACTGAATGTCAAGTTCAATGAATCAAAACACACTCTTATTCCAGCAAATCCTGCTGAATTATTTGATCTTGACAATTTTCATTTCGGACCTGAAAAGACTGTTGAATCATCCAAACCTCCTCAAAATGGTTTTCAAGGATTTGAAGATGATAGTCCTGCACCATGGATTCCAAACACAGTCAGAAGATCAACTATTAAACCTTCAGAAGTTTCAATAGCTTCAACTTCAGGAACTACTGATGAACATTTTGAAACTACTGATTCAGCTGAACCTAAAACTCCTGAAGTTCAAATAACAGCTGAATCAGATATTATCAATCTCAGTGGTTTATTTGAAGAACCTGTAGAGCCATCATCCAGTACAGGTTTACAACAACTGATTGAACACAAGGATCATCCATTGGATCAGATCATGGGTGATATTGCATCAGGGGTACTCACAAGAAACCAGCTTTCCAATTTTTGCTTATTCTCAGCATTCATCTCTCAGTTGGAACCAAAGAATTATCAAGAAGCCCTCAAAGACAACAATTGGGTGCAAGCAATGCAAGAAGAGTTGCTTCAATTCAAGAAACAACAGGTTTGGGAAATCTGTCCCTTACCTGAAAACAAGCAACCAATTGGAACAAGATGGGTCTTCAGAAACAAATCAGATGAGGCTGGTATGATCATCAAGAACAAAGCAAGACTAGTGGTACAAGGTTATTCCCAAGAGGAAGGAATTGATTATGATGAAACCTTTGCACCAGTTGCAAGACTTGAAGCTATCAGGTTATTTTTAGCTTATGCAATTTCCAACAACATTAAAGTTTATCAAATGGATGTCAAAAGTGCATTTTTGTATGGAAAAATAAAAGAGGAAGTGTATGTCTGTCAACCTCCAGGGTTTGAGGATCCTTCTCATCCTGATTGGGTTTACAGACTTGACAAAGCTCTTTATGGGCTAAAACAGGCTCCAAGAGCCTGGTATGAAACACTTTCCAACTTTTTACTAAAGAATCACTTCTCAAGGGGATCCATTGATAAAACTCTTTTCATAAAACATGTTGGAAATCATGTCTTACTTGTTCAAATATATGTTGATGATATCATTTTTGGTTCAACAAATTCAAAACTGTGTGAATAATTTAAGAAACTCATGCAATCAAAATTTGAAATGAGTACAATGGGAGAATTGCAGTACTTTTTGGGACTGCAAATCAAGCAACAGTCAAATGGAACATTTATACATCAATCAAAATATGTTAAAGAATTATTGAACAAATTTTCTTTACAAGACTGTAAAACATGTTCCACTCCCATGACACCAATCACACAAGTTGAACCAGATGATCAAGGGAAACACATTGATCAAACCATGTATAGATGTATGATAGGTTCTCTTTTGTACTTAACTGCTTCTAGACCAGATATCATGTTTTCAACTTGTGTCTGTGCTAGATACCAATCTGCACCAAGAGAATCTCATCTAATTGCAGTCAAAAGAATCTTCAGATATCTGAAAGGAACTCCTACTTTAGGAATTTGGTATCCTGCTTCAAGCAATACCAAGTTAACTGCTTTTTCAGATAGTGACTATGCAGGCTGCAAAATGTCAAGAAAATCAACATCTGGTGGTTGTCAATTCTTAGGAAACTGTCTGGTGTCCTGGCAATCAAAGAAACCAACATCTGTGGCAACTTCAACAGCTGAAGCTGAATACATTGCTGCTGCAAGCTGTACTTCACAGATACAATGGCTCCAATATCAACTGCTTGATTATGGAATCAAAGAGACCAAGACCCCACTTTTAGTAGACAGCAAATCTGCCATTAGCATCATTCAAAATCTTGTTCAGTTTTCAAAAACTAAACACATTGAAATCAGGTATCATTTCATAAGAGATTGCTATGAAAAAGGCAAGATTGAGGTGAAGCATGTCACAACAGCTAATCAAATAGCTGACATTTTCACCAAACCCCTTGATACAACAACTTTTCAGAGGTTAGTATCCATGCTTGGGATGTTAAACTTAGAAGAAAGTCTGTAAGTGTTTCACTTTTTAGTTCTGCACATATTTTATTTTTTTACTTACATACTTATCTGTCACAAACCTCTGAAGACCAAAAATTTGAGAAAGAGAAAGTTCTGATGAACAAATTTTGAAAACTACTGATAAACATCAAAAATGGGATATTTTCAAAATGGACATAACTACTGATGAAAATCAGAAGTTAGAAAAGTGTTTTAAAAGTCATTTGCATCAGCAGTTGAAACTGCTGAAGAGATGACTAAAACCACTGATGAAGAAACCTTCTTCTTCAGCAGTTTGACTAAAAAGAGTAAAACAGACTTTTCACTCATCAGAAGTTTGACCGAGTCGGTTAAAAACTTCTGATAAATACCCTGTTCCAACACTTATCCATTCAAAAAGCAAAATTCCCTCTCTCTCTCTCAAATTCAAAGCAAAACCCCTTCTCTAACCTAAAAATTACTGTTCGATCAAAAACAACCATGGCTCTCGTGTTAAAACAGGGACACAACCAAAGAGGCTACTTTGTTAAAGATGAAGCCTGGTCCCAGTATGATGAGATACTTGATCTCATCATGAAATCCCAATACTATGATGCTTTCACCATCGATCCACCCATTCATGAAGAAACTCTTAATGAGTTCTGGGCAAATTCAGAGACGGTGAAGGTGAACAATGAAGTGATTTCCCTCAAATCTTCTATAAAAGGGAAAATGATGGCCATCTCACCAGAAACACTAAGCATCAGGCTTGGTTTGAAGGATTCTGAGTCACCTGAGCATATTCCAACCTCAGATATTCATCTAACCATGACAGAGTGTGGCTATCAAGGTACTTTGGCACAAGCAACAGTTTATAAAAAATATTTTGACCCACAATATAAACTGTTATTTCATTACATTATTATGTGTCTTAGTCCAAAAACTGGGTCAATAGATCAGATGCCTTCAACTTTTCAACCTATTTTTCATTCCATCATAAATGAAACTTCTTTCAAGGCATCAAAATTATTTTTCAATGAACTGGTTTTACATCATGAAAAAGATAAAAAGAAATTTTTGTTGTATCCAAGGTTTGTTATGCAATGCATAATAAAAGAACTTGGAGAGGGAGTACTTGAGGGAGAAACAACAACTTTAAACCCTTTAACTGCTCAAGTATTCTCTAGGCACAACAAACCAGCACTTATGCTAGAAGATGACCAAGGGGAAGAACAACCCATCCCCAAGGAACCTACATCTTCCAAACCCAAAAAGAAAACTCAAAAGCCTAAACAACAAAAACCAAAAACAACCAAGTCACTGAAAAAGAAAGTTCAGGAAGTGGAGAAACCAGAAACTACTGATGTGCAATCTGCACTTGAAAAGGAAGTGGCTGAAACATCCTCTCAGCACACTCCTTCTCCACCAACCAAAAGAAAACCTGTCACAGTTATTTTTCAAAGAAAAAGATTTAAGAAACCAATAACTGTTGACCCTGCCTTTGAAACTGCTGAAACCATCCCTGAACCCATCAAAACTCCTGAACACCAACCCATCACAACTACTGAACCTGAACCCTCACACACAACAATAGAAATTGCCCAACTTCTCTCAGGACTAAAAGGAACCCATTCACCACATGTCACTCCCCTTGCAACACATCAAATTGGGGAGATGCCTTCAGAAGTTGACATGAATGTGGATCCTCTTAGCCCAACCCAGAGAGATGAGGATGAACAAGAGTTTGTAAGCCCAAACTTGCAAACTTTTGATACTTTTGAGGCTGCTACTACTCACTTATCACCCAGTGGTGAACCTGAGGACAGTAGTAACATAGCTAAGACCTCAAACTTGGCAACTACTGATGAAGGCCTAAGGCCAGAAGTAGGAAAACCTCAGTACCAAGACAAAGAGGTTCATGAGACTACTGATTTGGGTCCAGCTCATGATATAACTGATCCTGCCCTCTCTGAGGACACTATCAGGGATTCAGATGATTCCATTAAGTTGGTTGATGAATCAAACATTCCACAAACTGAATTGACGGTTGATATTGAAGGTCCTGCATCTAAGGTATCCAAGCTCAA
The DNA here is from genome assembly GCA_032199755.1 of Ambrosia artemisiifolia. Taxonomy (NCBI): domain Eukaryota; kingdom Viridiplantae; phylum Streptophyta; class Magnoliopsida; order Asterales; family Asteraceae; genus Ambrosia; species Ambrosia artemisiifolia. The sequence goes on along the minus strand of CM063517.1, from coordinate 49,853,813 downwards.
GAAGCTGGTCACCAAGGATCAGGTTAAAGACCAGTTAGCCCAAAGTTCCCCAAAACTGGCATCTTCAGAGCAATCTGAAGATCACCCAAAAAGCACCCCTTCACCAAAACAACCTACCCAATTCCCTGGGCTCACAAGCATAGACTTGAACCAACTATGCAGCCCAGATGGTCCCCTGTACCAGGCACTCAAACAAATCATAACTGATCAACTCAAACCCTTCACAACTGCTTGGGAGTTAAAAGCTAACAATCAGTTTGGGTTGATCAACTCGAGACTTGCTGAGTTGAACAAGAAGATGGATCAAACACAAGATCAACTGGCAAGGTTGTCTGCTGCAACATCTCATTCTATTAGGCTTCCAGAAGTGGATGAAGCCAAAAAGGGGGAGATGATTAAGGAACCAACTGAAGTTGCTACAACACAAAGACAAACTCCTGATCCAGAAGCTGATATGCCAAAACAAAGACCAGGAAAAGAAGTAGCACCAGAGTTCAAATTGTCTAAGGCATCAGAGGAAACTGCTGATCCCATTTCTCAAACTACTGAAGACAATCCTTCAGCAGTTGTGACTCCAATTACCACATCAGCAGTTTTACCTCATAAACCATCATCAGAAGTTCCTAAGGCAACTGAAAAAGAACCTGCTCCCACTCCTTTGCCTACAACAACTTCCACAACTGTTTTAAACCCTACTCCCATCAGCATGTCAAAAGATTTATTGGAGAAGAGTTTAAAAGAGGCTGCAAAGAAGGCAAAAGAAGATAGAGTATGGAACAGCCTAGAAACCAGAGATGATTTGAGCTTTAAAGAAAAATTGATCAAGTACCAAGAGAAACTTGATGAGCTTGAGGCTGAAGAGAGAGCACTTGAAGCTGCTGCTGAAGAAGACAAAAGAGCACAGCTTATAACATTCATTACAAAGAACTCCAAATCAAAGCAAGTGGCCCTCAAAAGACTCTCAACACAAGAACTGACCAGAAGAGCACAAATGCTGTCTGATAGAATAGCAACAGAAGATGAGAGGAAAGCCAAAAGAGCTGAAGTGATTGAAGAATTAGTGGCAAATGGCTATGGTTCAAAAGCCTCAATCAGCAAATGGAAAGAACAAACTCTTTATGAGGCTTACAAGAAATTCAAGGCAAAGAAAGTTGCTGAACCAGAGAGGTTTGAAACTCCAGAAGTCCAAACAACTTCTATTGTCAAGAGATCATCTGGTGCATTAAGAAAGCCAGCCACCAAGAGAAAAGCAGATGGTGATCCCATTGTCAAGACTGACTTCAAAATGATATTGCTAGAAGGAGATCAGTTAGTACATGGTGATTTTGATGTTGAAGAGAAACCCATCTTGACCCAATTCAGAGACAAGGCTACCTATGCTTATCAGTTACAACAATCCATCCAAGAGAAGACACATACAAGGGTTGTTACAGAGCATCACCTGCCCAACATGCCTATTCAAGGTGCTGCTGAACTTCAAGGAAGTCAAGAATCTCACCTGAGAGTCACTGAAATAGAAGACATTCCTCAATCAGGTCAACCTAAGGAAACTGGCTTAATTTCCTATGCCTCTGACTTTGACAGGTCAAAGGTAAACATTGTTAAGTGGTCATTTACTGAATCCAACTCAGTACTTGTGACCAGGAGAGACCGTTCAAGTAAGGTCTATAGAAACTCAAAGGAGTTGAGTGTTTTATCGTCCAAAGACCTTCTCACCATTCAACATTTAACACCTGAACTTGGTCCTCTCACTGAGCAACAAAGATGTACTCTTACTACCCGGATGACAGCAGAGATCTGGAGGATACTAGAAGAGAGAAAAGGACAACAATAAAGAATAGATAAGGTTTTGGCTTCATCAATCCAGGGGGAGATTGTTGGGACAAAGAGGATTGACGAAACCACCTTTTGATAACCTTAGTCTATTTCATATCTGCCTAAGTATAGAACTGCTGAAGAACAAAAGAAGAAGTACTGAAGAACAAACACCAAAGTACTGAAGAGTAAACTCATCAGAAGTTCTGAAGTCTAACCAGACATTTCACTGAAGAACTGCTGAAGACAAACTGCTCATCAGCAGTTTGTCACTCATCAGCACTTTGCATCAGAAGCTTCTAACCGACTGAAGATCAGCAGTTTTGATTATTATATAGTTTTGTTAAAGTCTTGATTTCAAGTTTCGATGTACAGACTGTAGTAACCTTATCTTCACATAATATCTTTGTTAAATATCTTAGATTACTTCAGACTACAGTTTAGTTCATTAGTCTATAAATAGATGAGTTTGTTCATCTATTTTCATATATGTGATTTTGTGTAATATCTTTGATCTTAAATCAAAATCCTTCGGGCTTTAAACTTATAATTCCATTTCACATCTGAGAAACATAAATTGCTCTTACTGCTTTATACTTAAACTGTTTATTGTTTCTCATTTATTGTTCAGTCAAGGGGGAGTAATAACTCCTCATCAAAGTGATCTTTTAGACCTTTGAACACTTGTATTTCCGCTGCTTAATAACTCATATATAAATCTGATAACACATAAGTGTTCTAAAACATAGCCACTGATCCAACAGTTACAATCAAATTTGTGCACAACACATTTCATAACCATTAAATTACATGTCATGTCCAACAAACTACATTTTAACTAACTAATCAGAAACAATAAAGTACAACAACAATAAAGAAAAAACGAACAAAATCCAACTAATCTAAAGCTTGTTTCTCAGTTTTCTTGATTCTTCTTAACTTTCTAGTAGCTTTCGAAGCAAAGTATCATTCTGAAACTTAGAATCACGACAAACGGTCTCTTCACACCAAGCAATAAACCCACTACCGTCTGGACAACAATAGAACCTTCTACTTGGGTTTTTTCTACTCTGGATGTTCGAATCATTGCTACCATTCCACACCTACAATACACTATCATGCTTCTAATGAACTGGTTAGCCGTAATTTCGTCGATTCAATAAAGCCCTAATTTGCTATGAAACTGTAATTTATATTTCTGATTAATGAATGACGTTATAAACAATCAGGGGAGTAGAGAAATCTATAAAAGGACAGGTTTGCCCCTTACATGAGGGGCACGTGACAAATTTAACCAAAGTCTGTTGCTAAACCAGATTTTAAATAATAGTTGTAGTATAAAATATCTTGAAAGGTCACCTGGAGCCAAAGTCTGTTGCTACAGCAGATGTTGAATTACAGATGTTGTCTAAAACATCTTAAAAGGTCTCCTAGAGTTCAAAATTTGTTCCTAAACCAGATGTTGAATAACAGCTGTAGTATAAAATATCTTGAAAGGTCTCCTGGAGCCAAAGTCTGTTGCTACAACAGATATTGAATGATTGATGTTGTCTAAAACATCTTAAAAGGTCACCTGGAGTCCAAAGTCTGTTGCTAAACCAGATGTTGAATAACAGTTGTAGTATAAAATTTCTTGAAAGGTCTCTTGGAGCCAAAGTCTGTTGCTACAACAGATGTTGAATTATAGATGTTGTCTAAAACATCTTCAAAGGTCTCCTGGAGTCCAAAGTTTGTTGATTAAACAGATGTTGAATAACAGTTCTAGTATAAAATATCTTGAAAGGTCTCCTGGAGCCAAAGTCTGTTGCTACAATAGATGTTGAATTACAGATGTTGTATAAAACATCTTAAAAGGTCTCCGGGAGTCCAAAATCTGTTCCTAAACTAGATGTTGAGTAACAGTTGTAGTATAAAATATCTTGAAAGGTCTCCTGGAGCCAAAGTCTGTTGCTACAATAGATATTGAATTATAGATGTTGTCTAAAATATATGAAAAGGTCTCCTGGAGTCCAAAGTCCATTGCTAAACCAGATGTTGAATAATAGTTGTAGTATAAAATATCTTGAAAGGTCTCTTAGAGCCAAAGTTTGTTGCTACAACAGATGTTGAATTATAGATGTTGTCTAAGACATCTTAATAGGTCTCCTGGAGTCCAAAGTCTGTTGATAAAACAGATGTTGAATAACAGTTGTAGTATAAAATATCTTCAAAGGTCTCCTGGAGCCAAAGTCTGTTGCGACAGCAGATGTTGAATGACAGATGTTGTCTAAAACATCTTAAAAGGACTCCTAGAGTCCAAAGTCTTTGCTAAAACAGATGTCCTTTAATAGATGTTGCCTAAAATCATTTTATCTAACAGAGGTTGTCCTAATTCTTTGATAAACAGACGTTCTCTAAAAGATGTTATCTAACAGAAGTCGTCCTAAGTCTTTGAGTAACAGAGGTTGTTTGAAAGATGTTATCTAACAGAGGTTGTCTAATTAATCTGTTATTATTATTACCTCTCATTGACTATTTGGAGAGATAATACAAAATATGTTATACGCTAATAATCAAATCATAACCCAGACATATATGTGTACTCATAAAACAATAATATTTGACAAGCAAACCAACACATAAAAGGTTCTTTAATTATTAATATTTCCCTTACTTGGCATCAATAATAAAAGTTATAACAACATAAGATTAACCACCATTAGCCAAATTGTTAAAACAGTCTATTGAAACATGATGTATATATGTTTGAAATTCAAAGATTTCACAAAAACTTAAGACTTAAAAGGCTCCACAAACATACTAAGAAACTGTCCAACATCATCCTCTTCTACTGAGCTTTCAACACAAATATTAATAACAAGCTGCTAACTTTTGAGCCTATAGGCTTCTTCTTGGTTCTTTTTTATCGTGGAGGTGCCACAATATCAGCATTTTCAACCCTTCTTTTGCCGTTTGGACTGGTACCACAATCTTTTTCAGCTTCAACGACAAAAGAGTCAATGGTAACAAACACAACATCCTTGAATAAATCACAAAACAGTTAATGAACTATTAGATAACAACATGAACTCTAAAAACAGCTTAAACATACTTGCACTAAGACATACATACCTTAGACATGACTTGAAACCCCACTTGTGAAGATTCTGAATGGTTAACATATTTGTTTTCACCACATCCCTGACTGGCCTAAGAAGTGTTTATGTAACAAAAAGTATAACAACTAACTGTTGAGAAATGTTTGGAACCTCAACTCAAAAATAAATACATATTACAAATGACTTAGATTTAATACCTCATCAAAACTATCATCTACGTTATGATTACCAGCAACCAACTCCGCAATTATTACTGGATCATCACATATTTTTGTACAGTGTAAACACGGTATTCATGTTTAAGATTGTAATCAGAAACCTCAATCCTAAAAGCTAGCTTCTGTTCAACCAACCAAGACAATTCATGCGGAAAAATTTCAGTATCATTTACCTTCAACTGCGTTTCTCTAATATCACTTGCAGTTACTCCGATAATCCTCATTACATCTCTATCAAACATCACAAAAGATACACTACCGGTTTCATCCTGAACCTTTAATTGCACATTGAACCTGAAATATATATAGGAAAAGTTTATCTGAAAACTTTTAATAATGCACAAAGTATAAAAAATCATTTTTGCTTACTTTGTGGTAATGGATGGACACTCGCACTCGCATTTTGGACAAAGCAAAGTAGTAACATGCAATTTCAGAATTGTTTCAGACACATTTTCAGCATGCTGTAAATATTCTGATTTAGTTAATACCTTCCTGAAACACTTGCGACACGCAACATAAAACCAACCATAACTTTCTTTCACAATTTTTGTTATTGCAACTACAACACAAGACATTGGCTGCAAACACAAAAGGTCAAAACAACTTATATTATTTTTAGAAAAGAAAGATGTAATAAAGTCAACAAATATGTGTTCTATGTATAAAATATTAAAACCGTGTCAATCTCCCTAAGCTCATCAGCATGTTTCTTCTGGGATCCAGCTATGAATTCTTGATGCAATGGATAAACAGTCTGGGATGAAAGTACTGTTTGAGAAGTACACGCAGAATCTTGGTCTTGTTTCAATATAAGACTAAAAAATGTTACAAACAATTAGTATCCAAATATAAATATAAATACATAGTCTATTGACAATGTACCTCCTCCTTAGCTAATCAACTTCATCAATTTTTACATTCAGAAACAGCTGACTACCAAAACTATCACTTTGAATTGTAAGTTGTTCTGAATTTCACAATATACATAACTTTAGTGACTAAATTTATATTAATGGTTGTTTATAGTAATAGCAAACTAACATAAGTTACCCTTCCATGCTAGCTAACAACCATCTCATGCTCATTAGAGTGGTTTTTGGAAATGAAATTGTTAAACTGTTCAGTATAATCATTCCACATTGTACATCGTAAAATCTTACCTCTTCATGAAAACAATAGAATTGTGGATGTAAATACATATACAAAAATGTTATACTCTACATTAATTTGACATCATTTATTACATCGATAAATGAGATACTCTACAATCAATTGAGAAGTAACTTCTTGACCTCCTTTATTACACCACTTCAGGAGTAACTTCTTCATTTATACCAAGTCATCATTAATTTTAAACATTTTAAGAATGATTGTATTAAATTTTGGAGACATAAAACTTACCTTAAAAGTAGATTATTGTAATTATCACCTTCCATTTGTGTTAAAAGTTTAAACAATACTTTACAAACAACAACTATAACAATATAAAGGAATGCTTACTCCAAGTCTTGAATGTCAAAATTCATCCTTTTGTTTCTTTTTGAGGTTGTCTGAACACATCCAGATCTCCACACCAAATGACTCTACCAGCAACATCTATATAAAAGATATAGTAAAAATTAAACAACAAAAAACAAAAGAAAGCCTATATTAAACTTGTTACATCTTAAAGGAATGAAATTGAAACAATACGCAACACCTTCCCAACCATCAACATGCTTGACAATAGTACAACGATAAAAGTTGATTTTGTAATCATGTGCTACAACTTTGTATGATTCGAAACTTCATGTACTAACAAAAAAACAAACATATATACGTTACTTGCTTATCGATTAATATTAGCTCCATCTTAAAACCTTGATTCCATTTTTGTATGATTCGAAACTTCATGTACTACATATCTTTGACTGGATTCAAATCACGAATAAAACTAAGATTGTTGTTCACAGCATCCATTGAAATGCTTTTAAAGAACTGCTCTAGTTTAAATTTAAATGGTTATGAAGGAAGCTTAGAAATGTGAAAACTGATTTTATGAATAGCTGGATTAGTTATGTGCTTATGCTTATAAAGGAAGCTTAGTTTTGGGTATACATGCAGCATGATTAATGAATCACACTTCCCTATGTTAATTTAAAACTTCCCTCTTAAAAGTTCAAACTTTGGCAACTAAATATATAATTAACAGATGTTGTTAACATCTGTTACTATAAGAAAAGAGCTCAGTTATTGCTCTGAACATTTGTTTATTAATTGAGATTAACAAACAGATGTTACATATTTTATATAACATATTAAGTAGATTAATGATGTGACATCACTTACACATATAAAAACATGCATAATTAATCTCATAATAGGGCAAAATTGGGCTTTAATTGATAATTAAAGCTACTTAATCATTCCTATTTGTGTTTCATAAGAAATTGGAGCTCCAACCCGAAAATAGGCGATTATTGGGTAAAAACAGCTAAAACTAGAGATTCCTGGAAATACGAGATGCGAAACATGTTCCAAGAATGTGTAAAGACCTTCTCATGGCTTAAATGATGATAAAATTGACCCGGGGTTGACCAAGCACGCCCATGCTTACTTGTACGGAAGCCCCGCACGCTGGAAGACAAAGCAGCCAACTTAGGGAACAAGAAAACAAGACTTTCCAGCAATCACACCCATGCTCACCACTGAGCACGCCCATGTAAGGACTAAAGTACAGACAAGACAGATTCTGCAGCAACAGGACATACATTGGGCAGGTGTACGACCGTGCACCACTCTTGAGCACGGTCGTGCTCGACCTGGCTGCTCTATAAATAGCAATCTCAACTCAATCATTAGGTGTTCCTTCTTATGCCTTCAAGAACCTTCTTAGGCCGACTTCCAAGATTCTTCCAGAGATCTTGGGGTCTTGTGGGAGGCCTTAGGGGCATCCTAACAACCCACCAAGGTTAGGATTCATCCTACCTTGATTATCTTGGCCGAGAATGGAACCTTTGTAGTAGTTACACGCAATAAAACATCGAGGGTCTTGAGGATCACACTTGAGGAATAGGATCAAGGAGGTTGAAGGGATGTCTATGAGTTGGAGACATCCATGTTCTTGTGTTGATTATCAATTATGGTTGTATTCATCTAGTATTCTCTGAACCTATTCGATTCGTTAGACTTTTATATTATTAGTAGTTTATTTTAGTTATTTGGTATGTTTATCTTCTTAACTAATTATTGTTTGTTTATCTTTGTGACAGGTTCAAATAGTGATTAATTTAACAAACCAAAACTTAACTTATAAAACAAGCTATCATGGGGTTCATACGACTTCTGGTAGTTCCGAGCTAGATCCAAGGCAAGGAAACCGGTAGTGAGACAGATTCTTAGGGTTTCTGAAATCCAAACCAGGTTCTAAGCAATGGCACCTGAAGTGGACCAAATCCGTGAGACAAGTTTCTGGTTCATACCAGATGTGTGAGTGACTTTCTTGGCAAAGGGAGGATTCCCTACGTGTGAACTAATGATCTTCGGATTACACACCTTTAGGATCATGTTTCCACGTTTGTTAAGGATTGAATTCATAAGTCTTGGGGGTTAAATGTTAGGTTTGTTAAGCCACATAATCATAGAAAGATCCCTGAATATAACCTAGTTATTCATAACATATATTTTGTCTTAATATTAGATTTATTCACATGATTAAAATTGTTGCTTTCACATATTATAGTACAGTAATTTTTACGCTCTATCGTAACATATATTTTGTCTTAATAATAGATTTTTCTATCCTAGAAAGATCCGGGAATATAACCTAGTTATTTCATATATAAAAAGACCAAGTTGTTAGTGAAGTGATATGGTACCGAACACTAGTAATATCATACACTAGTAATACCATATCACAAAATCAACTCATACAAAGTTGCGCCCGTTTTCACATGACGCTGGTTCTGCTGATTTATGACAAGCGGAACACCACGCCTCCAGAAACCAATGGACGCACGGTCGGCCGCTCGTTTTACGTCAACAGATCACCACGCGTCCATAAATCAACGGACGCATGTTCATCCGCCCGTTTTACGTCAACGAAGAACGAAGCTTCTTCAGCAAGATAGGTAAACCTTCGTCGACACGACTGAAAGATTCCTTAGAAGGCAACATCGAGACACACACCCCAGGGAAGTGCTGCCCTGGAAAACTGTTCCTGACGCAGCAGGCTGCCCGTCATAGTTCTTAACCAATCAAAGGTTGCGCCCAGCCTGACACCTAGAAATGATGATGACGTGGCAGCTCCCCAGCCAAGATATCTCTCTGACAGAAGACTTTTGCAACCCCCACTTGTCTTAGGTTCTAAATAAGGGGATGATTACCCACCGCCCAGGAGTAGCCAACAGGCGGGCGCCACGTGTATCTTCCTCAAGACGGTAACATCCCCCTTTCTCCTCTTTTTTATCAAAGCTACTTGCACCAATTGGGCTTTAGGATTTGGGCCGGAAACCAAGAGAAACCTCTACCTGGGCCGGGCCCCACCAAGGGTAAAGGATGGGTTGAGGAAGTCGAACGTCGAGGTAATATAAAAGGAGGAGTCCCTTCTCCTTTTATTGGCATCCGATATTCACGAACACTTTTGTTGAAAAGACTACGAGCACATCATACTTTTCCAACCCTTGTTTATTTGGTAACGTTTAGAGGCTTGGCTCTTCTAATCTGCTGTCTCTTAACATCCTTGGTCTTACCCTAAGACCCTCAACATTTTATAAACACACCTTTTTATAAACACCCCGCAGAATCACTACCAAGATCAGCGCTAACCCGATGATCCAGGATTCATGTTTCTTCATTAGCGCCATTCATGGCCTTACCACAATACTCTATCAGAAACAGCCCTGATCTGCCATTTCTTCCATAAAAAATGACAAACTCACCACCAAAGGTCTATACTCCAATAGGGGTCGTCGAAGACCTCACCCCAGGACGAAATGCAACTGGGGGTCACGATGATGACAACCAAGAAAACATCATCCTCAGCCCTCGAACCATAGACTTCGACACAACCAACGTACCATCTCGTACTCAGGAGGAAATCGATGCATTAAACAGCGATGACGAATGCCAGAAACAATTGTTAGACAATCAGCTTGAGCGTCGACGAATAACTGGCAAAGCCATCATGGGTTCAACATCAAAAACCACTACCAGAACACTGATTGCTACCCATCATGGGGGAGGTCTGGAGAAACTCCCCATAGACCAGGCCCATGCAGAGCACAATCGGTTCGATGACGACGACTACGACGAAAGCTCTTGGGAGGCCGACACATCAAGAGACTATCGCCATAGTCCATACTACCAAAGAGAGCGTCTCAACCATTACAACAAAGGTGCGACCACCAACCTGTCACTCCCATACAGGCCAACAGGATTCGCCGGCAAGTCCAAGTTCACCAGACGCATCTCACAAGCACCAATACCACCGAGACAGCGCCTCCAAGCAAACGTCAAGTAATATGATGGTCTCACAGACCCAGATGACCACCATGGTATATTCAACCAAGCCGGGGCCGTCATCGGGTGGACCCTACCCGTCTGGTGCCACATGTTCGCCCAAATGCTAATAAGTGCGGCACGGGTATGGTTCGACAACCTACCCATAGGCAGCATCGACAGCTATGAACAGCTGATCGAAAAATTCTCGCTGCACTTCAGCCAACATCGTCGCCACAAGCGCGACAAAATGCAAATCCACCTCTGCAAGCTCAGAGACACATAACCGTTGGAAGACTTCATCGTACGGTTCAATAAAGAATCACTCCAACTACGAACTGGAGATGAGGCAACCCGAACCTCCTTCCTAGCAAATGTCAATGACGACAACTTACAGCTCACCCTCCAGGGCAAAGATGGTATTCCAGATTCTTGGGAGGAGGTCGTCAGAATTGCCAAACTGTATGCTGGAAACCAAAAGACAATCCGCCAAAATCAGCATGAAAACACCAGCAACAACCAAAACTGCAACAACAACCATTCGTCCGTCTGGAGCCGCATCTCAGGCTCTACCGACGAAGGCAGATACTCCACCTCTAGCGACACCAGAAACATCATCGGAAATAAACAGACACACGATCAGCGTAGTAGTGGCCGACGAAATCAAGACCGGACTCCTCTCACAAAAACACCATCCCAGGTACTATCACAAGTTCTTACAACCAGAGAGGTAATGTTTAAACTCCCAAACCTATGGGAAATAAACATAAAAATGTCGATACCACCAGATTCTGTGATTTTCACAAAGATGTGGGCCACGATACCGACAACTAGTACAACCTCAAAATGGAAATAGAGGCTACCCTCCGGTCAGGCAAACTCACCAACCTCGTCTAGAACGTGCGCGCAGGCGGACGAAGAGCTGATGAACTAGCAAAACAAATCAAGGACATTAAAACACACCATGTCCGAAGTGCCTTCGACAGGCAGTGTCATATGGCGCGCAGCAACAAGCGCAAAGTCAACCCAGACAACGTCGCAACAATGTCTCATCAACCAGACGCTCCAACTACCGCACTGGAAAGAAGCCAAAGTCATCCTCCCAACAATACCAGGGGGAGCAAATTCAACAACTCCACTCATCATCACAACACTGTTCGGTCACTATCGCACCTACAAAATGATTTGCGATAGCGGAAGCAGCTTCGACATCATGTACCAATAGTGCTTCGACCGTCTTGATGACGAGGACAAAGTGCGTCTTCAACCCGACGCACCCATTGCAGGCTTCTTCAACGAAGTTATTCACCCCCTCGGAAAGTTTGACTTTACCGTCACACTTGACGATGGGACCCACACTCCCTCAGAGACTTGTACATTCCATGTCATCCCTGCCAACTCCTCATATGACATCTTGCTCGGAAGGCAAGGTTTAGCAAACTTTAACAACACAGCATCAACCCCCACCAGACTATAGATTTTCCAACAACCATAGGGGTCGCATACATCAGAGGCAACCAAGAATGCCTCATGACAACCGAACCAGCGGTTACCACTCCACCATCCAAGACAGCCGCCGTAGAAAATGAAAATTGGGTACTCAACCCCATCTTCCCAGAACAAACCATCACTCTGGGATCAACTCTGTCCCACCAGGTACGCGTCCACCTGAAACAATTGCTAATAAAAAACAAGGACATCTTTGCCTGGCAATCATCCGACTTGATCGGCGTCCCGAGGGATATAGCAGAACATCGCTTGAATACCTACAAGGACGCACGACCAGTCGCTCAGAAAAAGTGCCCGCTGGGCCCAGACAGAGTTAAAGCCATGAATGAACAGGTCGATGACCTACTTGAAGCCGGCATCATCAGACGATGCAATCATCAATCATGGGTAGCAAACCCAGTGATGGTCCTCAAAAAGAACGGATCCTGGCGCATGTGCGTCGACTACAAGGATCTCAACAAAGCATGCCCAAAGGACCACTACCCACTGCCAGAGATCGACCTGAAGGTAGACTCCTTAGCGCCATTCAAATCTAAGTGCTTCCTCGACGTCTATAGAGGATATCACCAAATACAAATGGCCTCTGAAGACGAAGACAGAACTTCCTTCAGAACGGACAAAGGGGTTTATTGCTACACCAAAATGCCCTTTGGTCTTAAAAATGCAGGCGCAACTTACCAACGCCTGATGGACCAGGCTTTTATAAACCAAATCGGCGTCAAATTGGAAGTATACATTGACGATCTCGTCATCAAAAGCCGCGTGGAGGACACCATGCTACTGGATATACAGCGCACCTTCGATCAACTGCGCGACATCAAGATGAAACTTAATCCAGGCAAGTGTTCCTTCGGAACTGAAGAAGGGAAATTTCTGGGCGTCATCGTCACCAACGGGATTTCAAACCAAATCCTATAAAAAGTTCAGGCCATCCAAAGCGTGCCTTCCCCTAACTCAATCAAAGACGTTCAGATGCTCATGGGCCGCCTAGTCGCCCTCAACCGCTTCTTGTCAAACTACCCATCTAAGTCTTTTCCTTTCGTTCATACACTACGTAATATGCTCAAAAAGTCACAGTTATGCTGGACCCAGGAGGCGGAACTGGCTTTTCGTGAAATGAAACAGTGTTTGACTTACTTACCGACTCTTACAGCGCCTCTACCAGAAGAACCCCTGACGCTATACCTATCCGCGTCTGACACCACGATTGGCGCAGTTCTTCTGGTAGATCGCAACAAAGTCCAAACTCCAATTTACTATATCATTCGCACACTTACTGACGCAGAAACAAGATACTCAACTATGGAAAAACTTATTCTAGCGCTCGTTCACGCATCTAGGCGTCCGCGATGATACATTCAAGGACATCCAATTCACGTCCTCACAGACTACAGAATCAACAATGTCCTATCTAAACCAGAATTATCCGGCTGCCTGGCCAAGTGGGCAATCGAGTTAGGCGCCCATACTATCATTTACAAGCCCCGACCAGCAATCAAGGGGCAAGTTCTCGCAGACTTCTTCGCTGAAATTCCAGCAGAAAAAATAGAAGAATGCCAAAACGAACAAGTCCCAAAGCCCATCCCTGACTCCAAAGTAACATGGTCGCTTTTCACCGATGGAGCATCCAATGAACAGTGCGCTGCAGCAGGTCTACGCCTTGTCAGCCATGACAACACTGAATTTACATACGTCATACGCCTTGAATTTCCTAGTACAAATAACGAAGCTGAATACGAAGCATTCCTCGCAGGCTTACGCCTAGCAGACAAGATGGGCGCTAGACATCTCAACACCCACGTAGACTCAATGTTGATAGCAGGCCACATCAACGGTATCTACGACGCCAAGGATCCAGTTATGGCCAAATATGTTGAACAAGCCAAGCTTCTTATCAAACGATTCACAACTTGCACGGTTGTTCACATCAACCGAAGTGGAAACAAAGAAGCTGACGCTCTCAGCAAAATGGCTTCCACAGCTTGGCCACACATGGCCAAAGAGGTACGCATTAAAACTCTCGCCCAACCATCGGTGCTCACCAGGCTAGTCAACGTAACTCAAACAGGCGCTGGATCATGGATGACCCCTATCCAATCATACCTAGCGACATGCACCTTACTAACCCAAAAGGCGGAAGCCAGAAAAATCCAGTACAAATCAGAACATTATCAACCCATGATGGTATTCTGTACCAACGCTCCTACCTGGGCCCTCTCTTAAGGTGTGTCGACTCCGCAAATGCTTCCTTCCTCATTAAAGAAATTCACAAAGGAATATACGGCACACACGCAGGCCCAAGAATGGTTGTGGAAAAAAAATATGAACGCCGGATATTACTGGCCGGGAATGCATTAGGACACCATCCAAATCCTGCGCACATGTTTCAACTGCCAACAACATGCGCCCAATACTATACGTCCAAAAGACGACCTTGTGCCAGTCACTGCAGCTTGGCCATTTCAAAAATGGGCCATCGATCTCGCCGGACCATTCCCAATGGCCCCAGGTAAAATATAGTATTTAATAGTCGTCGTCGACTATTTCACAAAATGGGTAGAAGCCAAGCCATTAGCCATGATTAATGCGGAGCACATCAAAAAGTTCATATGGGAATTCACCATCTGCCGCTTCAGGTTGCCCATGGAAATCTTCACCGACAACGGAACTCTGTTCGCCGACAACAAAATAAAGGCATGGTTAACACAAATGGGGGTTAACCAGATCTTCACTTCTGTCGCATACCCCCAAGGGAATGGACAGGTTGAGCGCATAAACAGATCACTCGTCGAAGGGATCAAAGCCCGTCTTGGCTCTAAACGAACCGGCTGGATAGATGAACTCCCGCACGTCTTATGGGCGAATCGCACCCTACCAAAGACAAGCACCAGCGAAACACCATTCAGCCTAAATTATGGTTCTGAAGCCATCAACCCCGCAGAGATCAGCTTTCCATCCCCAAGAGTTCTCAACGTCACGCAAACAGACAACGACAAAGAACTGCACCTAAACTTAGATCTATTAGACGAAAGACGCGAAGGGGTAGCAATACGAGAAGCCAACTACAAAAAGCTACTCGAATGATACTACAACTCCATGGTCAAAGCATGCGCATTCGACATTGGAGACTACGTCCTAAGAGATAACAATGCTTCACATTCTGAGCGTCCAAGGAAACTTGCGCCAAACTAGGAAGGTCCCTACAAAATCCAACAAGTACTGGGAAAACGCGCCTATGCTCTAGAAAGACTCGACGGCACACCTATACTAAGATCATGGAATGTAGCGCAATTGCGCCCTTGTTACTTGTAATCCATCATGTTTTTTTATATCACTATACAGTTGTTCAGCAAACTACAAAAAATCTCAGCGCTTATTGACATGAAGTTAATTAACTCTTCATGTCAGATGCTCATAACTATCTTCTAAAACATGAAGTTAATTAACTCTTCATGTTGGACGCTCATAACTGACGCTCTCCAGACTCGTCAGAACATAAGATAGTTACAACAATATTCACAACAACATGCAAAGATATAATCAAAAGAAAGCTTCATTTCATAAGAGTTAGAAAGATTTACATCATCAAAAAAGACTACAAAAAGAACAACCTACTGGGGAGGCTCATGTGCCATCCCCGAACTTCCTAAACCAACCGCCTTGGCGGCCGCAACAGCTGCTTTGTCCGCAACTTCCTTTTCAGCACGCTCGCGTCCCAGGCGGGCTGATTCTTGCATCCTATACTTAAACCTGCCGGTTGGATCTGGGTCAGCGAGACACTTCTGGATCGTCACAAGTACTGGAAACTCCACCATATCTAGCTTCTCCAACTGATCTAAAATCTCTGTCTCCGTATCAACATCCTGGAACGGCTCATCTTCCACTGCAGCCCCATCTTTTGCCGCCACGAATCCTTCCAGCCAACCAGCACGTAAACCAGCAACCCACACAACGTCCACAATTTCGTCACCTAGTTCCCCATTTTTTGTTCATTCCAAATATGGTTGAAGATCTACAAACATAAATACAAGGTCATCATGCAAAGCAATTTTGGAAATAAAGAAAAATAAAGACAAATACATAAGGAAACTTACACCAGTGACGCCATCAATCATCATCCAGGCGGCCTTCTCCTCAGCGGCCTTCTTCGCAGCCACAAGCACTGCCTTCTCCACCTCCCAAGCTTCCTTCTCCTTGCTAAGGGTCCCAACCTGTGATTCCAGTTCAGAAACATGGGTGGTCTCCGTCACCACATCTTCATCTTTACCCTTCAAATCAGAAAGGGTCGTCGAGTACTTGGAAGTCAACACCTCCAACTCCTTAATCTTCTCGGCCTCACTCCACTTCGAGGCAGCTAGGTCTGATTCAGCTTTCTGCACCACCAAGCGACGACGCTCAAGCTCCTTGTTAATCTTGGCAGATGAATCTAGCCAAGATTTCTGCTTCTCAGCAGCTTTAGCATCCTTCTGAAGGATCTCCGCCTCCAACTTCCTAACTTGTTCAACGAGACGACCCTTTGCCATCTCAAACACTGCTTTCTCCCTCGCCAAACGCTCCGACTCCTGAGCCACCGCCACTTGCTCGTTTGCAATGTCATCCTCAGCACGATGGATGCCATAGATGTTACCTAACGCAAGCGTCAGGTTCGAGAAAAGTTTCGAGACAAGAGTGCCCCGGTCCTGGCTGCGCTGATGATGACGCTCAGTCAGATGGAGCACAAAATCCACAAACTCTTCGGCAACAAAAGGATTCAAAAACCGACAACTCTCAGTAATACGCCATTTTAGGACGTATACTGGAGTGTCCAATTTAAAGGAAGGGCCACTTGAGGACGCCCCGCCACCTTCAGCATTCTTAGACTGGGGCTCGATGACGTCGCCAATCCCTTCAACAGTCAGTGGAGTCTCAACATTCTCCACATCAATGACATCAGTCTCCTTCTGCGAAGCACCTTGACCCTGGGAGGCCAAGGCCTTAGCCTGCTCACTCTTCACAGCAGCCATCTCGGCCTGCTTCTTCTGCAACTCTTCATGTAGACGGGATCCTCCGCCTCCTTCGCAGTAGCGGCCAAGCGCCGCTCTTCCTCCTGCTTCTTTAGCTCGGCCTCAGCCCTAACTCTATCCTCTTATGCCTTTTTCCTCTTCAGCTCGGCCTCAGCCCGAGCCCTCTCCTCCTCAGCTTTCTTCTTCTTCTCCCTCTATGCCTTTAATTGTTGAATTGCAGGCGGAGTGGAGCCTAGCACAAAGCATAACAAGTATTATAAAGAGAAGAAGCAAGACAAGAACAACTTGGAAGGTAAAATAACTTACCAGACAACTTTCTCAAGGTCTTCTTGCCCAAAGGGTCACGCCTGGACGGCGATTCAAACTCTAGCTCAACATGGCCACCACCAGAATGGGCCACATCATCAGTCTTTTCGCCCTCAGACGGCGCAGGCTTCTTGAATGCAGGCTCATCCACCACGTTCTCAGACGTCATCACCAGCCGCCTGCGCTTCCAGACTTCGCCTACAAAAAGAAACGGCAAAGTCAAAAACATGGACGGGCATAACCCTTTAAACGATCAAAAGAAGGAACACTTACCTTTACCCTTGCCCTTTACACCTTCAGCTGTCCCAGAATCACTGCTGCTGGCGCCCACCCCCTGGGGCGAAGTCACAGTACCGCTAGAGCCACCACCTATAGGGCGACGCGTACGATGGATTAGATTAGATGATGACCCGCTAGACTCATCATCAGACAAAAACAAATAGTCAACCCCTGCCGCTGTACGCGCAGACACGGGTTCAGGACTTATAAGAAAACCAACAGCTAGAGGATTTCCAGGCGCACCTTCAATCCGCGCAGGGAAATAAAGTTCATGCGCATCTGCTCCACCCCAGCAACTTCACCAGCAGGCACCTCCTTGAACATGGTGCCGCGAGACCCTCTACGCCCAAAAGTCACACAAACATTCACCTGCAAAGAACATAATCGAAAGGTCCATCAACCGATAATACAAAAAACCAACAAACAAAAAGAAAGAGAATAAGGCAACGCTAGGCGCTTACCTACCACTAGGTCCATACCTCCATCACCATAGGGGAGCACGTCCATACTCTCCCTCATCCCAAGACAACTAACACCTAGCCTCCTCAACATTCCCTCGTCGCAGTGATCAAGATATCCAACCAAGTTGGATGAGAAATCAAATTCTTAAACCATTCCTCTTCCTGGAAATCTCTAACCACCTCTAAAGATGGTGGCTTCTGCCCAGCACGCAGACTCAACCACCCCATCTCAACAGGAATCACCTCCTTCCTGAGGTAAAAGAAACACCTCTTCGAATCACGAAGCCTTTTGGGAGAGCTCTTCGTCACCACAATGGTCACAGCCTTGGACCTCTCAACAAACGACACCCAGCCACTATCCTTAACCTCCAGCTTGTAAAAGACGTTGAATGGCTCAAACACAGGCTCCATTCGCAACGCCCTACAACGACCTAGACGTATAAGACACTGGTCTATAGTGCATGTTAAACCGGAAAGTTGTACACCCAACTCCCAACAGCACTATTTTTAGTTAATCCCCATTTAATTAAAATACAAATCCCCCGTTATAAGTTTCACTTAAATAATATATTATTACCAGTAGTATTAATTTCCATGTTATTCGGGTTATCTCTGTGAACCCCGATCACTGCATGATTTATCATACGTCATGATCTTTATGGTTAAAATATATACTAACAATATATATTTACTAACTTGAATTAATATTTCATTCTCTATATCTGACTCGACTCACTTTACCATATATTATCTTCCCATGTAAATAAATATACTAGGATCTTGTCGATCGAGATTTAACAAGAATTACATATTAATCATTTCATTTATCATGTCCGACTTGACTCACTTTACAATACATTTACCTCCTCATTTAGGTATACATACCAGGATCTTGTTGATCAAGGTTCCACCCGAATTGATTATTTATTATTCTTCCATATGTATATATGCACACTCTTAGATACTCGTAATAATATTAATACTTAATTTCCTATTAATACATAATTCTCCAAGATTATTTTGTATTTATTCTCCCATTATAATTTTAACACTTAGGAAAGTGTTTACATACTCGTCACCTATAATTATTCTTACATATATTTTATCCCGAAAAATATATACATTCTAATCCTTAAAATAATTCATTCGTAATCAACATGATTGCATATACACGTATCTTGTAGGAAGTTATACATGTGTGTTTCACCCATAATTACCCGTTCGAATTTATATTTTATCTAACAACTCGTCTTAGGATACTCGTCCATATCCCGATTAATTAACCTATACATTTTACAACAATTTCACAACTCATATAAGTTAAAGATATATGTTTAGGAATAAATACTAGGGATGAGCATTTGATACCGAATATTGATCCCGAACCGATACCAAACCGAAACCATACTGTACCGAGGGATTTCGGTATCGGTACCAATATTTAATAGTTTTCAGGATCAATGCTAGGTAGGATCGGTACGATATTTTTTTCGTTAATATTGAAAAAATATCAAAAAGTTTCAAATATCTTTGTGTTTCCAAATCTGTACTACAATACAAAGAAACTAAGTTTTCACCTTCTTCTTCATGTATTCCAACCCCAAACTCCTAACCCAAACCCTAACCCCTCCGTCTGCCGTCTCTCACCAGTCACCACACCGGCAAAACCCCACCTTACTACTGATACATCCTTTATCCTACTACATTCCGCCTCAATTCCATCGTTTTTCTGAAAATCAGGTGAATAAAACCCACCATAATGTTGATCTCCTCTTAATTTTATCACTTTTTGGGTTGCGGATATCATGCTGCCATTTAGCAGCTTTTTGTGTGGTTACATCCATAATTTTGTTCTTCAACTTCTTGTAACCAAGGTGAATGAATATGGATCAGATGAAATTGGGCCAAGGCAGGATACTAGGCCTTTTAATATAAATCAGACCTACTGCATCTTAATTTGAGATTCGATATTAATCGGTATTATACCAAAATACCTGATCCTGAACTGGTCCCGATATCAAAACCAAACCGGTATATTCAGTTTCGATATCGGGATTGGTTTTCTAATATTTTCGGCATCGGTTTTTTCGGGATTTGTATCGGTACGGTACTGATACCATCCCGAGCTCATCCTTAATAAATACTTCTCATCTTTTTATTTATTTTTCCTACTTTCAAAATATTTTTCTTGTTATTTAATCTAAATTCCCAATAATATGTATTTTTAAGAAGTGAATCGCTTTTATTTCTAATACATTCTTCCATGAAAATTTATAAAACAACTTTTATTATTTTCAATACTTTGGAAATGTTAAGACTTGATTATTTTCATCTCAAAAATCTTTCCAAACACTTATACATTCCCGTATAAGTAAAAATGTCTAATCATATATAAAATTTCCCAAGTTTTTTAAATTGCCACTTTATTTATAAAAACCTTAGTTTTTATATTTTCCTACACTTTTGGTAATTCACATTTGTATAAATCCCTTATTGTAAAAATGATATTTTTCTACAAATAATAATTTTGTAAATCTTTCCACTATTTTTTCAAAAGCACCTTTTACAAATGAAACTTTTCATTCACTTTTCCATCCTTTAAATTTTAAAGTTAATTTACAAAAGTTATATATTACTTTCAAAAATGGTAAATTTCACCAAAACTAGCAAACTTTATTTAGCCAAATTTCACATTAAATGTTCCACACTTTTATTAGTCTTTACTACTCACATTACGGGTAATAATATGTTTGATTCCTATCCAGAAGTCTATTTGTCCCTTTTTGGTTTTTTTTTTTTTTTTTTTTTTGAGTTTACAAACTTTATTCTTGTGAGTTTACCATCAACATTTTATGTTACAAGTTCCTTATTATTTAGGGTTTTGTTAGTCCCTTTAAGAAATTTAAAACCATTTCTAGGTGTATTGAGTTTATCTTTATGATATTCACCCAAAACATCTTCTCAACACCTAAGATAAGTAAACTTTGTGAAACAAAAACAACATCACCAACCTAACCCAAACTCACGGCCAAGATGGAGGTTTTAAAGAACCCATTTTTTTAGAAAATATATAAAACCTTTGTTTAAACCTTCCCAAAAACAACTTGCAAGTTTAACACAAAAACTAAAACTTGAACAAGGAGTATAAAAACTTACTACTAGCAACAAGGCTAGGGAAGACTCAAAAACTCAAGATTATGATGAGGTTTAGTGTGTCTTCTTCCAATAGTTAAACTCCAAGCCAAAACACACTTGAAAAGGGTTGGATATGGATTATTTTTATGAGTTTAGAAGCTTAAAAGATGAATATGGGTGTGGGTGCTCATGGCCAAGAACAAGATAAGTAGAGTGTGTGTAGTCATGAATGAAAATGAAAAGGATGGTTTATGCAAGTTTCATTCAAGTACATTAGTCATATCTAAGCATGCTTTAAACATCATCATTTGCACGAGACTTGCAAGAAACATCTACAGGAGCATGGAATTGGCTTGGAGACCAGCCCTAGGGTGGCCCCACACATGCTTCCTTAAATATCTCACAAGTATCTAGTTCAATTCCAACGAGTTCGGTTAGGGTTTTCGGGTTTTATTCGGTTTTTAATTACGAGTTATTCGGACATTAAATTAGCATTCGATTACATTTAAAATTTGGCCAATTTAAGTGTTGGTGAGTTATTTAGGCTTTTGTCAAGTGAAATAATAAGTTATACGCGTATCAGGAGGCATACACGAACTTTATTCGTTACCGAGAAATTTAGGTTTTGAGTTCCCAATTGAGGATTCGGAGTTCTAAAGCTCCTTATATTTTGTAATAATGCCATTTATTTTGTATCCCAGTCATTTGGGATCATTTTCGGTTATTTATTTGTTACCGGGTAATAACAAACGTCCTTACCGGAATAGTTTATTTCCATGCAATTTTGTCACACTTTTAATTAAACAAATGCAACCCTATGCATCCATGGGGACTTTGTTATTCTCAAGTGACCAAATTAATCCAATTAATTTTTAAATTGCACTAAAATCAGTTAAGCATATACTAATTACGTACGAAATTTTACGATTTTTGTCGGTTGTCATAAACTAGATAATTAGGGAAAGTGTCTCTTTACCTATTCATTTGATTATTTTCAGCATTGCGAGAGAAAACAAAGAGGGGAAGACGCGAAGAATGAAAGAGGAGGGGGTCGGGGGTTGATGTGATTAGGAAGATATATTGGGACTCTGTTGATTGATGGAATATTGCCAAAGGTTGTGTAATGATGGTTACACAAAGCAGAGCGGTAGTGTTTATCGAGTTCCAGATAGAAAATGATGGCCTACAATGGGCCAAGGCATAGGTTCTTGTTGGTTTGGATGTTTCGGATCCAAATGAGTGTGTCTACATATACTTACTAAACCAACAATATATGAAAATTAGGGTTCAAGTGGTTCTTTATATCCATTTTAGACTTCTTAGTAATCAATTTAGCATATTGTTGCACTAGATTATACCCCGGGAACGTCCCGGGGTTGAAAAATCTAATATGGCATATTAATTTTACATATAAAATAGAATGATGCGCTTTACAGTTACATGCATGAAAGCTTCGGGTAGCAGCTAACCTAAAACAATAAAAAATATATCTCCAATGTTAACGCCTAACCTTAAACAATGTATAACTCTAATATTAATATCTAACCTAAAACAATGTATAACTCCAATGCTAACGCATGTTGAAAATAGAATTCATATTTACTGATTTGAACATAATTAGTGACTTGCCTATACATGATTAATGATTTACCTGAACACTTTGTGTTTTTTTCCTGTTTGAACAAAACCCAACAAAAAATAGTCGTTTTTTTCTCCGTTTTTTATATAGCACTATGGTACTCGTTGGAAAGATAATAAAACGCTCGTTAATTTGATGTAATTTTTTTCTTTAAAAAATCTCGTATATAAAAGATATTAACGTTTAAAAATTATGGGAGGAAACATAAGTGAGAAAAATCCAATTTTATTTTTAATTTTTTTTCCTAAAATATCTCAATGCCACATGGGATGACACATGACACACTCAAGGAGAAAAATGTCTCTTTGAATGCCATGCCATTAAAATGGCTTTGGTTTATTATATGTATAGATTCGCGAGAAAGTTGCTTCTGTAGTTTAGGTCCTTAAATCTTTAAACTTATGATAGAAGTATATTTATATTATTTTTACAACATAATTTACTCTAATAACTTAGCATTATATATATATCATGTTGTGACATCATCATTAGAAGCAAATAACATAAGATAATTGTTTAGTATATCAACATGTAAAAAGCTATCAATCTAAACTTTTTTTTACTAAGTAACACAAACTTGTTTTAAGCATAGCATTGCTTCTTTCATCAAACTTGTTTCCATGATAGGTGTTTAAATATGAGAAATCTAACTTGTACTATGAATATTGATTATGAGAAATCTAACTTGTACTATGAATATTTTTTTATAACTCATTTATTAAATATGATATATTAGTTTTAAGCATAGCATTGCTTCTTTCATCAAACTTGTTTCAAAAATCCTATTGACATAGTAAGTTTTCCTCTAAAATAAATCTTATGCTATGATATGACAAATACACTTTTATCTTTTTGAGTAATCAAGTATTGATTGTCAGAAGTTTAGCATGTAGTGATCAATTAAGATTACTTTTGTTTAATCATGCAATTTCTACCTGCACCTAAGATGTATTCAATTTAAGGCTCTTAACCAACTAATGTGGCTACAAATAAAGTCATATTAAGAACACCACATTTGTCAAAGTATTACCCCAACAATGCAGTACCACTCACACACTTTATTGACGATTGTATGACATACTAACTTATTAATTTAATTCAATTATCATACCAATTATCTTCTTGTGTTAGGTGATGATATAAAGAACAATATACTTTGTTCATAGAATTCTGTTCCGTTCAAGTATTATAGAATTATCACTTTTTGAGGTCGTATGCATAGCGATATAAAATATGTTGTAAATATTGCTTGTTTATTCATACTTTTCTAATTTACACTATGTATTTTATGTAGCCATTTCATATTATAAAAGTTCACATATTACACAAATGCTATATACACAAGTTTAGTTAATTTATGATGATAAATTTTAGTTGTTTTTTATTATATTTATCAAATTATTAATTAATATAGTGTGTTATAAATAGTATTTTACTTTTGCAAGTTTCATGCCATGGATTTCGGAATGGGTATAAGATTAGCCATCTACAACTTGGCAAGAATCATATTTTGTCTTATTTAAGTGTCACCAACTATGGGCATTACAACAAAGTTTTGCATATAAAATATTTAAACCATCACTCGAATTTCGTTAATCAAGTTTTGTAATATGTGTGTAGCAGTTTAGGTTAATTTTTTTTAGTATTTTTTATAACAAACGAGTATATGTTGAGCAAAGTATTTCCATGATAGGTGTTTAAATCATTTGTTCCCAAAATTTAACTCCTAACAAGTTGTATCAAGGAAATATCCAAGTGACCAAGCTTAATAACGTATTACTAATGCAATGGTGACAGAAATAATTTCAAAATAATTATTTAAAATCACCATATTTTAATGATAGTAGCAAGACGTATTGTTAAATATTTTCAAGCTCAACAATTTTCTGTTTATTTGCGTATCAAATTTTGTCAAGACATTATACAAGGAAGATTGTAGTTTTAGTCCAGTTTGTCATGGAAGTGGAGATTGGATGAGGGATAACCTGAATCAAGTTGAAACCATGGAGTTAAGAGGAGAGTTTAAAAATGTTATATCAGGATCTATCTCTTAACCAAGAAAAATGAAGCAGGCCCAATGATATGTTTATTTACACACTAACAACTTTTAGGTTTGCACAGCCCTCTACGGCTCGTAGAGGGCTCTACGGGCCGTAGAGGGTGTCAGTGCAATAAATGCGGGTAACCTCTACGGCCCGTAGACCTCTCTACGGCCAGTAGAGGTGGGTTGTTGAGAGGCATTTAAACCCTAGACGGCCCGTAGAGACCTCTACGAGCCGTAGAGGGTACGAGGTACGAGAATATTCAATGATCAGACTGACTTTGCAGTGTGTCAGTCTGAAAATTCTAGACCTCTACGGGTCGTAGAGGTCTCTACGACCCGTAGAAAAGTTGGTAGTTGGGAGCATTAAACCCTATACGGCCCGTAGAGACCTCTACGGGCCGTAGAGGTCCAGATATATTCTTCTTCCTTGTCTCCTTTTCTCAGACAACGAAAATTTAAAAAAAAAACGGAGCACGAAAAATCCGATCGATTCCAAGCTACCGCGATGTCTTCGGGCCACTACAGTAATGTTTCGGAGCAATGGGAGCATTCGTATAGCATATCTCACGTCTCGGAAAGCCTTTTCGGACCCGTGGTGGAACGTGGTGAGGAGGAGGTTAGATCCGTTGTTCATTGTGATGACGGGAATGCGCTACCCGATTTGAACCTGCTACCCGATTTGAACCTGCTGCCCGGTTTGAACCAGGAGTACGGGACTTATCATTCGCACAAGGAGGGTCATGGCAGCTTCAAGGGATCGCACGAGGGAGGTGATAATGGTGGCGACAATGGTGGCGATGAACCTGTCCCGGAGGTTTCGTTTGAAACAAATCAGGTGTGTTTATGTATTTACACTTGTTTATAATTTAGACCCGTGTATATTTAATAGTGTACATATTTAGACTCGTATATTTAGCCCCGTACATATATTTGTTTTAGGGTTTGTGAGATTTGAACTCGTATATATTAGTTGAACTCGTATATAAATTTTGCAGGTATTCGGGTCTCTTAAAGACCTGACAGATTGGGTTTATGAAAGGGCCAAAATTAATGGTTACATTACCGTATACGGACGTACTGTTTCGGATGGCAGGGGGCCGAATAGGAGGGTGAAGACGAAATGGATACGATGTGACTGTAGTGGCGTACATCGTAGTGTAGCCACGGTTCGAAAGACGGGCAGTAAAAAATGTGATTGCCAGTTTGAACTAAAAAGGAAATACCACTCCGGCCACGATGGTTATATTTTGGAGGTCGTGAACCAAAAACATAATCACAAACCTTTCCAACACATCGAGGGTCACGCGTATGCTAGGAGGCTGGGTCCGGGCGAGTTAAAATTGGTGGATACACTTTACTTTCAAAATGTTACGCCAGTAGACATACATACGGCCGTTAGAAAACAAAACCCGGATAGTCCCTGCATCTTAAGAGACATACATAACACAATAACCAAGGTTAGGCATTTGTTATACGGCGGCAGGACTCAAATGCAGGTATTATTATCTCTTATTATTATTATTATTATTATTATTATTATTATTATTACTACTACTACTTTATTATTATTTTTTTAATTATTATTATTGCTATGCAGGTACTCGAAACCACATTGGTGGAAAAAGAATTTATTTACTTCACCCGGAAGAATGCCACTACAAAAGCGATCGAGGATATTTTGTTTGTCCATCCCATCTCGCACAGATTATGGCGTGCGTTCCCGCATGTGCTGATGATTGATGCGACCTACAAAACGAACGAGCATAAACTTCCGTTTGTTCAAGTTGTGGGTATGACATCAACATCCAAGTCGTTTTGTGTCGCCCATGCATTTATCTCCCGTGAAAAAAATGATAACAACCTGTGGGTGCTACAAAGGCTTAAAGAGTTGCTAGAAGATAGTACGGAGCCTCGTGCTATAATAACTGATTGTGAGAAAGCCTTGATGAAAGCATGCGACATTGTATTTCCAGTAGCTTCGAAGAGTTGCTAGAAGATAAGTGGCCGTCTTAGGTGCCTAATCTGGTTTTTGTTATATTAATTTTTTCCAATATAGAAACCAGCGAACTGGTAGCCCAGATGGTCCTCATATACGAAATAAGACTTGTGTGTGTGTGTTTGTGTGATAATGTGCCCAAGATCGAACCTCGTCCCAAACGTTTTTTGTTTTTTTGTCTACGACCCGTAGAGGTCTCTACGGGCCGTAGGCAAAACATAAACATCCATCATTCCTTCTTCATTGGCAAAAAAATTAATGACTACCTCTACGGGTCGTAGAGGCCTCTACGGCCCGTAGGTAATCATTACAATGATTGACAATCATACAATCATTGGTAATGATTACGTACGGCCCGTAGACCTCTCTACGACCCGTAGAAGTATCAAAATTATGCCTCTACGGGCCGTAGAGTCCTCTACGGCCCGTATAGGGTTGTCTGAATAAAAAGTCAAATTGTGTGAATATCCGGAGCCATGATAAATCTGGTATGCTGTTGGTGGCGTCGACGAAAAGATTTTGTTTAACGCCACAAGAGTTACTAGGGTGCATTCGTGGAAATGGAATGGGCGGGTTTTTAAGAAGGTGAATGCATTTTTGTGGAAATCAGATATGGATAAAATCCCAAATGGGATGGCTTTGGTTAAGCATAATATTATTGAGGGCCCGGGGGACTGAAGAGTTCGTGGAGAAGGAGAGGAGACGAGCAATCAATTGTTGACGAGATGCATTTTTGCTTCGTTGATTTGGCAAGCAGTTAGTATGTTGTGTGGTATCCCACCATTTATGCTTTGTCGGTCTGGGACTTGATAAACATGCATAAAACTTCACGGTTGGATCATAGGAGGAGTAAGGTAATTAAGTGATTGTTTTTACGGCTAGTTTGTGCATTTGGAAAGCGAGGAACGACCTGTGCATTTGGAAAGTGAGGAACGACTTTGTCGGACAAAATGGTTAGCACATCAAAAACGATGGATAGAACTTGATGTGGAACGAATGGCGTAACTTTGTTGTCTGTAGGACGTTAGTGTCTTGTTAGTGCTTGTTTTTATTGATCTAGGTTGTTCAAAAAAAAATTCATTTTAGCCTAATTATGGAAATACCAAAGTATCAATGCTTAGTAATATTTTTTTTTTCATTTGTATACTAATGGGCATTTAAAGTTCACTTGATTAACTATGTTTAATAATTAAACCAATTTCATAAAACATGCCCCGCCTCTTAAATACCAATCAGCTTTAAGCTTAGTTGGTTGTAGAGCACATAAAAACTTCATAGTTAAGCGTGATCAGGTGAAGTAGTATCAAGATGGGTGACCTCTTGGGAAGTCTCTATCAGGGCGACCAAAAAATAAATCCGTGAGTTCCTAGATAAGCAACCCATCAAGAACAAAGCGGACAACGTTGATGGTAGAAGGGGTTGAATGTCACACTATATGGTCAAACCTAGTATTAATCGTACCCTTGAGCTTTTGTCTCTTGGCTACTATTTATATGATAGGTTGGTGATGATATTTGTTAAAGCTGACTGTTAGAGCATTCGTATCATGTGCATTGTATTGTGTGAGTGAGCTTTTCATGTTTTAAAAAATAGTTTGAGTGATTGTGAGTAGAGTAGAGAGAAAAAGTTATTGTTCATCTGTATATTTAAGAGACACTGTTCCACCATAAAAATGTTTTTTAAAGTTGTTGTGGGTGAAAGAGAGAAAAATTAAATCGATAAAAATGGTTAACATGATGTAATTCACTTAGAGTACTTCCTTGAAATCTTCTTTTAATTCTTGAAATGCTTTTAATCAACTATTTTATATCGATCTATTTCATCTATACTACATTATAAAGGAGGAAAGATATCTACAAATGTCATTTTACATGAATTTTAAGATGGCATAGAAAAACTCTCATGCTTAAAACCCAAATGTCATGTAATTTTTTCCTTACCTTTCATGCAAAACCTACTTGTACACATTTCTTTTATCATAACCCTCAATTACCATTAATCGATATCTATAATCTATATTATATTATAAAACATTTGAGAAGGGTATCAAACAAAATTAAGTAATTACTACATTTTATTAAAAAAAAAACTACAATTTTATATAAAAATAATTATATATAACAAAATTATAGAAAAATGTTTCTACACATATAAATATAAACCTATACACCTTAAAAAGATCGTAATAATCGATAAAAGTCGAACTTTAAGTAAAAAATAAAAAATTTATGATGCCTTTTCTTTAAGAAAAGTCTGTGCATGAATTGGTTCATGAACCCAAACGAAACCGAAACTGGTCTTTCAAACTGATGAAATCAGGGCCGAACTGAACAGAAACTGCAAACACAAACCGGTTTGGAACCGCTTCGGTTCCTAGAAAAAAAACTGATTTGTGCACGTCTATAAAGTTCTCGGGTTGAGATGTCTTATGTGGAATATTTTCAACTAACCTAACTTCGAATTTAACTTTCCGATGCCACTAATAGAAATTTATGGTAAACTTGATTAACAGTTGTATTGCATTATTATCATGTGGAAAAAGTTATGGGTGTGCTTCTTTGCAGGTTGATTACATATGAGCCGTTCCAACCTTCTCTTAATGTTGATCTTATAAAGGTCTCTATGATTTCTTCTCCTCGGCAATCTATCCAGATTTGACACTTTCAACATATTGAGTAGGACTATTAGTATAATAATAGTTGTTAATGAGTCAAACCGCTACTTCCATTTTTTTTACCGGCATGTAGGTCAAATTGTATATGTATATAGAATGTAGAATGCTATCACGTATCCTTGTAGTTGTAGCCTTTAAAAAATTACCCCACTACGAAGCACAGATGCTTACACACACAAACATAGACCTTACAAATTGATTCTTCTAATCGTTTTAAGGTTTGAATTACGTTTCCGCTCTGTATTGTCGACTCCGCCATAACACACGAATTCCCTGCTAGTAGTTTATAAATGAAGACCAAAAAACCTTTCATAACCATGTTTTGTCTCATCATACTCGAGAATATAAGATGGAAAGACTTAAGAGAAAACCTCATTTTCTTCCATGGTCATGAAGCCAATTTCCACACATGCTTTTTTAAGATTTCCATTCTTCAACATATACATTTGGAGATTGTACAATTTGGAACATTTTTTTGCAGAAAAAGAAAGAGTACCTGTATCATCAAGGAAGCCTTATGAATAAGTATACACATATATTCATTTCCCTTTAAAAGAAATGTGAACACTTCTATAAATAAATCACTACAATTAACGGTATTTCTTAGTGTTTTGTAATAAGTATTCATAAAATATTTACAAGAAAGAAAGTTAAAACTCTACCAAACTAGTTTTAACAAAAAATAGTGGAACATGCACTAACGCAAATAGTTAGAACATATAGAGGAGGTTAACATGTAATTTTCAAAAGCTATGTGACGCGGGCTTCACATACACCAGCATAATTTTGTTATATATAACTTTTTTATATAAAAGTTCAATTTTTTTAATTTAAAAAATACCAGTTTCTCCTACCAGTTTGGAGCCGGTTTTTTTTGGAACCAATTTGGCTAGAAACGGGTTCGGTTCGGTTTGGGGCCTGGATATGGGGAACCGATTCAGGGACCACCGGTTCGTAGAAGGGACCAAAACCAGTGCGGGAAATAACAGTCCCAGACCGGTTCAGTTCGAGACGGGGAACAAAGGATTTTTTTTTTCCGCCTCTACCCCTACCTTAAGACATTTGTTTCATGTAAACCCCATATTTTAAATCTTTCTTTAGTATAAATAAAACTCATTTTAAATCTTCTTTTGTATTAATAAAGCATAAAAGAGGTTCCATAAGTTTCAAATATCGTCACATAGGGTATATGACATGGACTTGTGATTTCATTGATATTGATATAAGAAAGTAATGTTATTGTTCTAACTTTAAAACCTTGTAAACCAACTTACTCTCTCATACGTACACACTTATTACAAACACTTTAAACACAATAAATTGGTTCGATATTCCCATTTGCTATACTTGATCATGCCTAACTCTTCCTTTGATGTGTTTTAACAGAAAGTGTATGTTTAACAACTTATTTGTAAAGTTAAGTACACACTTCAATTTTTAAAGTTTCTTCTCCAAGTTGTTGAAATGTCAACCATGTTTCATGTCAATATGTATGTTTTGAGGGTAAAGGATTGATCCTCAATTGAATCCATGAATTGGAGTTTGACCCCTCAACATATATCCTTTTTATCCGGTTTAATATAATTTGTCACTTGGGTCAAACGTTATTAAATTACACCATTTAATTCTTGAAAGTAAATATGGCATTTTAATGATATTTTAATCAAAGCCAATAATTCTGTTATCATACTTTTTAGCCCAAATTTGTTTCCTTATAGATTTTGATCTTTGCTTATCCATTAGCACCGTCTAAAACATGCTTTAAGGTTTTTATTTATTTTGTATTTTTTTAGGTTAAAAGTTATAAACAACATTACATAGTCAATTTCTTAACTTGACTGTGAATACATGTTTGGTGCATTTCCAAAGATTGGTTACATTGTGAAACAAAGGGATAATAAAGTCTTTTTTGTTGAATTATCCATTTAAGGAGTTTTCTTTATCTATTTTATTTATGGTGTCATATTTTTAGATTGAGTCATTATTTAGTTTCCTTTTAAGTTGGTTTAAGGTGACTTGTTTTTCAAGTTAGGGTGTCCTGGATAATTGTACTTTTTTTTTTGTGTGTGTGTGTGTTAATGACCAAAAGAAAGTTACTCTTTCAGTATTAATAAAATGGTTTCGATCAAATTTGGTCTCTAAAGGTCTTGTTTTTAAGGTTTCTGTTTTAATCGGTTTTGATCATTAACAATTATTTTTTATTTAGTCACCTTATTGACTTGTAACCAAATTTTTTTTATGCTAAAAGTCACATTATTTAAATGTAACTTTTCGGTAGATTGAAGTCTATTCTTGATGACTTTGAGTAAAATAAAATTCAAAACTAGATGAATAATATTGTATGTTGGTAGCTATCATTTCATTTGCAATCAACCAACTTTCAACACAACACAAGAAAACTTATAAGGACTAAATCTACAAACCTCTAAAAGATTAGGGTTTAACCACCCAATAACAATAATAATAATATAATAATCTGTTTACTCACTCACCTATATATGTAGGCCTGTTCAGTAGAGGGTCACATTCTTTAATCTTGAATAAATTATACTCTTTTTCTTCCATTTTTCTTGAGCTCCATAATAATGCCTGTTTCATAGATTTCATCGTCTTCATCTTCTCCCAAGCTTCTTAGGTATGATTTTTCTTCCTATTTTAATAATTTATGATATGGGTATTTCAAGATTTATGTTTTTTTATGTTCAAGATTTAATTTTTAGGATTTTGGTACTATGTATGTTGATTTGTTTATGATACTATTTGTGGGTTTTGATTATTAACACCTAAAAGTTTGTAAACAAGTCAAACATGTAAGAACAGAAGTCTTAAATGGTTAAATTCTTGATTTAGGATATGGGGTGTTTTCAAGATTCATGCTTTTTGTTTGTTTAAGATTAAAGATTCAATTTTTAGGGGTTTTATTTATGATATTATTTGTGGGTTTGGATTATTATTTTTATTTCTTAATTTGTGAAACAAGTCAATATTGGAGGACATTAGTCATATTTGGAATGTTGATTTTTTTTTGATTTGTTGTTATTGTTTGACTTTATTTTGAATAATGTGAAGTTGTAGTGAAGTTATGTTCATGATCTGTTAAAGGGGATTTCATTAGTTGATTTCTTTGCTTGATTTGCATATTTTATCTTTGATGTTTGACCAGATCTGGATTTAAAGATTTTTGTTTTTGACTTTAGGATGAATTATCCTAAACACTTTTTATAAAAAAGTTTAATTTTGTCTGCATCTGATGAAATGGAGATTAATAAGAAAATTTATTACTACTTTTGATTTGAAGTGCTTAGTCGTAGAGGGTCACATGTATTCATTTTCAATAAGTTTTATCCTTTTGATTCATATTTCTTGAGCTCGATGAATCGAAAATGAAGCCCTCACTCCTTGTTTCATAGGTTTCATTGTTTTTTTTCATCTACCAAGCTTCAAACATTTGCTTGTTCTTTCAATTCCAATGATCTAGGATATGGATTTTGTAAGATTTATGTTTTTGTCTGTTCAAGGTTCAATTTTTATGGTTTTGGCATTATGTATGTTGATTGATTAATGATATTATCTGTGCGGTTTGATTATTAACTAAAATAAAATTTTGAAAACAAGCCAACATCGAAGAACAGAAGTCGTATTTGGAATTGAAATGATTGATTTCTTGATTAGGATATGGTTTTGTTCAAGATTCTTGCTTTTACGGTTTTGATTTGGGATGTTATTTGTGAGTTTTGATTATTATCTCCTAAATGAATGGAAACAAGTCAACATCGAAGAACATAGGTCGTATTAGGAATGGTTGATTTTTGGATATGGATAATTGTTGTTATTGTTTTGTTCAATATGAAAAATGGAAGTTGTAGTTAAGATATGTTTAATTGAAGTACATTTGAGTGGTTGATTTCTTTACTTGATTTGCACATTTTACTTTCGATTGTGATGTTTGACCAGATCTGAAATTTAAGATTTTTTTTTTCGGTTTGACTTTGGATGAATGATCCTTCACACTTTTAAAATAGTTGAATTAGTCTGCAACTGGTGAAGATCGTATTTGTGGGGGGCGTTTGGATGTGCGTTTAAAATTGGATTATTCTAATTCAAGCATAAAAAGTTGTAATTTTACACTTCAGTGATCTGTTTCTTATGATGCGTGATATTTGACTTTCTGTTTGACCACTAAACCGATGTTATGGATTGCCGTCATGTGCAATTTAGTGAATAACATCTGAATTTATTTGTGATTTGTCTACAGGTTTTTTTTTATATCTTGTGAACTACGGATATTTTCTTTTTAAAAATTTTATAAAAACATGGCGACATCAAGAGTAGACGGGACTTCAAATGGTTCAGTAAAGTCAAAAGACGAAGAAGGAGCCACACCTTCTATATTTGAGATTGATGACTCGGATCTTCAAAGACTACTAGAAAAGCCGAGGCAACTTAACACGGAGCGGAAAAGGTCGTTTGATGAAAGATCATTTAGTGAAATGTCGATTACCATGTCCCCACGCAATAATTTTTATAAAACGAGTGAACATTCATCGCGTGCTTTTGATAATCTTGATGGTGTTTATTCCCCGGGAAGATGGACGGGAACACCAAGAAGTGCTTATTTTGAGCCTCATCCAATTGTAGGAGAAGCTTGGGAGGCGTTGAGGCGATCTTTGGTCAACTTTCGTGGTCAACCGGTTGGGACCATTGCTGCACTTGATAACTCTTCGGAAGAACTTAACTATGATCAGGTGAAGTCTCTAAACCGCCTTTCATTTTGGTTATTTTGACTATTTTCATAATATTTACTTCTGATTTTGTTCAAGATAACCGGTCAATTCTGGTTGCATTTGTTTGATAACGGGTCAAACTAATATGTAAAAAAAGTTAGATTAAAAATATACTCAAACGGGCCTAGGGTGTCAACTGTAAATGATCGGCTCCCTAAAAAGCTCGAATTATACCTAAGCTTAAATGAGACCGAGCCTAAAAATAAGCTGAGCCCAAGCCAGTTTGGCTACTGGCTAGGCTCGCGAGTCTAAACGAGCCTACTATTTATATAATAAAATATATTACATAGTCAAATGAATTGTAAATATAGTTAGCCTTAAAATAACTAAATAATTTATTTTGTGTTATATTGTAAAAATAAATTATATCTGTATAAAACAAAATAGTTAAGTAATAATTAAATTTCAAATGAGCTTAGCTCAAGCTTGAAAAATGTCTGAAGAGCCGAGCATGAGTGGAGCTCAAGCTTGGCTCGTTTACAATCCTAAATGGGCCCAAACAAGTTTGAACAGGTAAACGGTAGTCTTAACTCGTATACCAATGATGACCCCGCTTTCTTTGCAGCTCTAAACCGTGAACAATTTTATATCCTCATACAGGTTTTTGTAAGAGACTTTGTGCCTAGTGCATTGGCCTTTTTGATGAATGGGGAACCCGAAATAGTAAAGAATTTTCTTCTGAAAACCGTTTTCCTTCAATCCCGGGAAAAAAAGGTTGACAATTTCAAGTTAGGAGAAGGGGTCATGCCAGCAAGTTTTAAAGTGCTTCACAACCCGGTCAGGAACACGGAGACCATATTGGCTGATTATGGTGAAAGTGCCATCGGTCGAGTGGCTCCGGTTGATTCCGGCTTTTGGTGGATTATTTTGCTTCGGGCGTATACAAAGTCAACTGGTGACACTTCTTTGGCTGAAAGACCCGAAATGCAACGGGGTATTCGACTCATCATGACGTTGTGTCTTTCTGAAGGATTTGATACATTCCCGACATTGCTATGTGCCGATGGGTGCTGTATGATTGATCGAAGAATGGTTAGTAAATCTTTATTAAATCGGCTTTTATCAGTTTTTTTAATAACATGATTAAGAGTTTTTATTTCCCTTTTGTTTTGTCGCCAGGGCGTTTATGGGTACCCGATCGAGATACAAGCATTATTTTTCATGGCTCTAAGATGTGCATTATATCTTTTAAAACGTGATTGTGAGGGTAACGATTGCATTGACCAAATAGTTAAGCGCCTTCACGCTCTAAGCTTTCACATGAGAAGTTACTTTTGGCTCGACATTAAACAACTAAATGACATATACCGTTACAAAACCGAAGAATACTCGCATACAGCAGTCAACAAGTTCAACGTTATTCCTGATTCACTTCCCGAGTGGGTTTTTGATTTCATGCCGACACGTGGCGGTTACTTCATCGGGAACGTGAGTCCGGCTAAAATGGATTTCAGGTGGTTTTGTTTGGGGAATTGCGTTGCTATATTGTCATCTTTGGCAACACCCGAACAAAGTTCTGCTATAATGGACCTTATTGAGTCACGTTGGCAAGAACTCGTCGGTGAAATGCCTTTAAAGATCTGTTATCCGGCTATGGAAAGTCATGAATGGAGAATTGTTACGGGTTGTGACCCGAAAAACACGAGCTGGAGTTATCATAATGGTGGATCTTGGCCAGGTGACAACTTTAAGATACTGTCCTTCTAAATCTTTTTATAAATAATGCGTGTAAGCGTGTTAAATATGATCTTTAAACATGTTAAATATGATCACAAAATATATACCATCACTCACTTGCCCGTTAGATGTAAAACATAACCCGAATCGACACTTACGTCGCCGGCTGCCGCCTCTATATTTTGTATTGTAGCACAGGGTTGGGAGGTAGAGGTGGTTGAATGGGTTCTATATATCTAATTGGGTCGGGTCAAAATTTTTTGTGTGCATGTCAAATCTGGTTGGGTTGAACATATACTTTTTGTCTGAAAAGTTTTATTCTATATTATAAATAATTAAGTTGGTCGATTACAGTTAAATAAATATTGTTTCAGTAAATAGTATAGTATTTGAGTACATGATTTATGAAGCTTATATTATAAAGTCCTTTTGGTCAACTTTTGGCGTATCGGAGATAATGTAACACGAGTCAACCACCCCTTCACTAGTAAATGAGTCAAAATTTTCAGAGGTACCGATAGGGGTGGTAAACCGCTAATCATGTTGGCTTAGCGGGTTGAATTGATGAACCCGGACACAAGTACACAACCCATATATATATATGTTTGTATCAAAGTCGTCAACCCTAAGTTGGACACATAAAATTTGTATTCATGAGCTTGAACCGTGTTTAACCAATTTATCTAAACAGTCAAATGATTTGATGGGCTGTAAATGGGCTAAACAAGTTGCCAAGTTGACCATATTGGAATATATTTTTAATTTAAAATGATTTGACGGGTCGACTTGTTCAATTAAATGGGTAAAAATTTCTAACTTGTTAATACACGGGTTAAAAGGTCAACCCGAATGCGACCTGTTTGTTGCACAGGTTAGAAATGACAACCTAAAATCTGATTACTTTCCTGTCGTAATAGTTTGTGTCAGGTAGGTTTCATACCTATGGTATTTTATAGTGCAAAAGTTTTAAAAGTGAACATTTTCTTATGGAATGCATCTCTTTTCTGATTGATGCAGTGCTCCTATGGCTCCTGACGGCCGCATGCATCAAGGCAGGAAGACCCCAGATTGCAAAACGAGCCACTGAGTTAGCGGAAAGCCGATTATTGATGGACGGGTGGCCAGAATATTATGACGGAAAGTCTGGACGGTTCATAGGAAAACAAGCGCGTAAGAACCAAACATGGTCCATAGCGGGTTACTTGGTGGCAAAAATGATGCTTGAAGATCCATCTCATTTGGGAATGATATCACTTGAGGAAGACAAACAGATGAAGCCTCAGATGAAAAGATCTGCTTCATGTTGATTATATTTTAATACTACATATAATATCATTGTTCTGTTTTCTGGATTTTTATTTGCAATACTTTATGTATTATACCCATTCCCATATAACTATGGGGAACAATGCAAATTGATGAAATTTTGTAACCATTTTGTGATGTTTGGTTTGAATAATAGTTTTGTATTTGGGAAAAAAAATGTTTGATGTGGAACGCCTTTGTTTTAGTGTTTTCATAATCAAACCAGACATTGTACTGGCTTGTCTTAGATGTGAACTTGTAATGTTAACAAACAATATCTAGTTTATGTATGTTTAGATGTGAATTTGTAATGTTATTAATTTGTGGCTGCTACAAAAGCTTGTGACTCACAGCTACGCTCGTAGCTTGCTTGAAAAGAGCTCGAACAAATCTCACTGAAAAAACTTGATTTGAAACAATATAAGTTGAGTTGACTCATATTGTAACTGAGTTCAGGTTCAGCTCGGCTCGTTTCACTTTAATATCTTGCTCAAGCCGAGGCAAGCTACATCATTTAATTTCGAGCTCAAGCTCGAAACCACCATGGCTCAACTCTGCTCTGCTCGTTTTCAACCCAAAACGTTAACAAAGTAATAAAATATGAGGTCCAATACACTAAATTATATCATTTTGATTCCATAAAATTATTTTGTACCATAAATATATATTCATTCATAATCTTCTCGAATTCTAAAAATCGATTTGGAATCACCAAAACGGCAGTGCTTCTTAAGAGATTGAGGAAATGGGTTAAGTTACAAGTTAGATTGATGAAGAAAGTGGTGTTTGAAAGGGGTAATTTTGTCTTATGGTTATTTTAACATTCCTTTGCTATTTTACAAATTTCCGTGACTGAAGTACTAATCACCTTTACAAATTTTGGATAAAATTATATTCACTTTTAATATGGAGTATTGGATTTAAATAATCATAATTATCACCTACTGGCATCCACCAATTCCGACTTTAAAAATCATTACTAACGGCCTTAACTTTTAACCTATTTTCCTTTCGTGGTCACACACTGACTAAAAGTTAACCAAGTTAAATTTTGCTAACATGGACTGCCACATAAGCAGTCCACGTTATCAAAAGTTTGACCTTTTACCACATAAGCAGTCCGCCACCAAAACTTTGACTTTTTTGTCACACAAGCAATCTACGTCAGCAAAAACTAAGTAGGTTACCTTTTAGTTAGTATTGGACTGCTGAGAGAAAATAAGTTAAATGGTGAGACCGTTAGTTGGTATTTTTGATGTTGGAACTGGTGACTGCCAATAGTTGATAGTTTAGATTATTTTAATCCAATATTCTAATTTTAAAACAACAGTTCCTTTGAAACATTTCAGTTCGTTTCGAAATATCTCGTGAACCGATATAAACGAACTCCTGAATGCATTGTGCTTTAGCCTTGCAATTGGGCCTATGGTTGTCGAAACAATGTGGAGCCGCATTTTCCCCGAGTCTTTGACCATTTCTATAGTTTGCCGATGTTAGGACGACTTGTTGCTTGACCCTGTAAGAAATGCATTAACCAATTACTAGGGAAGAGCAAGCATAGATGGCGTTAAACGTACCATGCTTAGACACCGTTTGTCTTTGCAACCCCATAACCATTTGATAATTGTTTAGAGTGGTAACTGGTTATCATTCAGCAGCTTGCTAAAGAGTCTGTATGAGGTTTTTTTGGTGATGATGATAATAAAAGTTTCATTTGACAGTTTAAAAAAAAGAAAGGAGAATTTTTATGATGCTTAGAGCACGATAGACCAAGTAGATAATCATGAGGAAGCGGGCGTTCCAACATATGATGATCTAATTGTTGGTATGTGTCAAAGGCATTATAGCCTAGTGGCATCTTGGTGGTGGGATAACACTGGGGACTATAAGGTCCTGGGTTCGAATCTCATAAGGGGGTTTTCTCATAATTATGAGTTTCCTTCTGAATTTGTGACTTGGTGGTGGAATATGATCGTGTGGGAACACTGATGGCACGATGATACTCCAGTGGTCCGTGAGTGATTCCAATTGACCGTTCAAAAAAATAAAAAAAAATAAAAAAAAATTTGTTGGTATGTTTGTTGATAATGCCCACAAGCTTGGTTTGAGATTAGATGGTAAAGGAAATGAACGAGACAAAACTAAAGGAAGGGACAAAGGCAAGGACTACCTAAGGTTGAAATCTAGGGCCATATGGGTGCACAGTGGCGATGAAAATTCAGCCTTTTTTCACAAACTGGTGAATAGTGATATTGTGAGAAAAAGTACTAGTGGTATTATGGTTAACGATGAGTGGGTTACTGACCCGAGAGTAGTCAAAGATTCCTTTTATAGGTATCCTCTCAAAGATTCACGGAACCTGTGTCGAAACATCCAAGAATTTTAGATGCCGGTTTTAAAAAGTTAACACCCTCTCAATGAGATTTTCTGATCTAACCCTTTCACGAAAGAATCAAAGTGGTGGTATGGGATTGTGACAAACTGACAATGATAAAGCTCTCCCGGATGGTTTCCCATTCGCTTTCGTTAAGAAATTAAATGTGGAGCCGCTTTTGGTGAATTTCATGTGCATGGTCAGTTTGCAAGGCGAGTGGGGCGTCATTCATCTCAATAATTCCAAAGACGGGTGACCACAAATCTCATAGTGACATTAGGCTTATTTCTTTAGTAGGTGTGGTTAAAAAAGTGATCTCGAAAATTCTGGTCAAGAGGCTACTCACGGTGATTGATAGTTTCATTTCCGATTCGCAATCAACCTTCCATGGATGACATAACATTATTGACAGCCCTTTGATTCTCAATGAATTGTACTCTTGGGCAAAGAAGTATAGGAAGGAGGTATCATTCCTCAAAATTGATTTTGAAAAGGCATACAATACCTTGAACTAAAAATTCCTTATCAGTGTTTTATGTTACATGGGCTTCCCACCTAAGTGGAGATGTTGGATGTTAGGCATTTTGTACGCTAGCTCAACCATGGGTTTAGTAAATGCTTCGCCTACACAAAGTTTTGGTTTTCAAAGGGGTTTACACCTGGGTAATCCGCTTTCCCTATTCCTATTCATCTTGGGGATGGGGTGGTTGAATATGGTGATGAATAACGCGATATAAACATTTCAGTTCGTTTCGAAATATCTCGTGAACCGATATAAACGAACTCCTGAATGCATTGTGCTTTAGCCTTGCAATTGGGCCTATGGTTGTCGAAACAATGTGGAGCCGCATTTTCCCCGAGTCTTTGACCATTTCTATAGTTTGCCGATGTTAGGACGACTTCTTGCTTGACCCTGTAAGAAATGCATTAACCAATTACTAGGGAAGAGCAAGCATAGATGGCGTCAAACGTACCATGCTTAGACACCGTTAGTCTTTGAAACCCCATAACCATTTGACAATTGTTTAGAGAGGTAACTGGTTATCGTTAGCAGCTTGCTAAAGAGTCTGTATGAGGTTTTTTTGGTGATGATGATAATAAAAGTTTCATTTGACAGTTAAAAAAAAAGAAAGGAGAATTTTTATGATGCTTAGAGCACGATAGACCAAGTAGATAATCATGAGGAAGCGGGCGTTCCAACATACGATGATCTAATTGTTGGTATGTGTCAAAGGCATTATAGCCCAGCGGTATCTTGGTGGTGGGATAACACTCGGGACTATAAGGTTCTGGGTTCGAATCTCACAATGGGATTTTCTCATAATTATGAGTTTCCTCCTGAATTTGTGACTTGGTGGTGGAATATCATCGCATGGTAACACTGGTGGCACGATGATACTCCAGTGGTCCGTGAGTGATTCCAATTGGTCGTTCAAAAAAAAATTGTTGGTCTGTTTGTTGATAATGCACACAAGCTTGGCTTGAGATTAGATGGTAAAGGAAATGAACGAGACAAAACTAAAGGTAGAGACAAAGGCAAAGACTACGTAAGGTTGAAATCTAGGGCCATATGGGTGCAGAGTGGCGATGAAAATTTGGCCTTTTTTTAACAAAATGGTGAATAGTGATATTGTGAGAAAAAGTACTAGTGGTATTATGGTTAACGATGAGTGGGTTACTGATCCGAGAGTAGTCAAAGATTCCTTTTGTAGGTATTCTCTCAAAGATTCACGGAACCTGTGTCGAAACGTCCAAGTAGTTTAGATGCCGGTTTTGAAAAGTTAACACCCTCTTAAGGAGATTTTCTGATTTAACCTTTCACGAAAAAAGAAATCAACACTACAACAAAAAGGGCTTTTAAGGACCTTTTGTGTGGGACACTTGTAAAATGGGGTCCTAAAAAATTATTTAATAGGACGAATGAACTTTCGGGGACCTTTTATAATATACGCTACTAAACTGGTGTCCTAAAAAGCTAACTAATAGGACGGGTGATTCTTTGGGGTCCTATTATCATATAACTTAATAAGACACTTAAAATGTAGATCCTAATAAAGTAATTTATAAGACATTTAGTTGTTGGTGTCCCATTATGTGGTAATGTAATAGGACCCTTGATCACCGAGGGTCCTATTATGACATAACTTAATACGACACTTTGTAGTTAAGTCATAAATTTTAAATGTTATAGAACCCTTTCTAGTCGAAGTCATATTAGAACATAACTTAATAGGACACTTGACACATGTGTTTTATAACTTGAACCTTTATAGGACACTTAATCATTGTGGTGTTATTATAATACACTGTAATAGGACACATAATATTTAAGTCATAAAAATCTGTTTTATAGGACGCTTATTCGCTAGAGTTTTATTATAACATAACTTAATAGGACACTTAACACTTGGGTTTTATAACTTTAACCTTTATAGGACGCTTAATCATATTGGTGTTATTATAATACACCATAATAGGACACTTGATATTTGACTTTGTTTAGAAAAAAAAAAGAATTAAAAGATATGGACCAACAAAGCACCTCATAAAGTTTGATTATTGTTGAAAAATATACATGTTTCTCATCACGTATAA
This sequence comes from Ambrosia artemisiifolia, assembly GCA_032199755.1. Lineage (NCBI taxonomy): Eukaryota > Viridiplantae > Streptophyta > Magnoliopsida > Asterales > Asteraceae > Ambrosia > Ambrosia artemisiifolia. The sequence continues at coordinate 49,811,420 of CM063517.1, read as the reverse complement.
CATTTTAAAAAAGTTATTGTTAAAAAGTACACATAGTCAAAGGCAATCAACCGGATCAGTTTCGGAAAATCCAACATGTCGACCCATTACCAAAATGTAAAATTAGAAGTCATAACATCCTTATCTCACTTGGTGATGTATGTATATTGGTGTTTTGGGCAGCAATCTTAGCAACTTGTTAGGGCTGGGCCTTTTGGTGCTGTATTGTCTAATGCACCGTAATGAATTATGATGTTTTACCTTGAAACATGATGTGTACTAAAGTTTGAGGCTTTTTTTGATGCTCTATAGGGGCATTGCACATCAAATAGTTTATCAATTAATTTTCAAATGGATGTTGTATTTTCAATGCACCATGATGCACTATGATAACTCTCTGTTTATATTCCAACTATAGGATGAAAGTCATTAATACAACAGTACAACACCCAAAGATAAAACAGTACAACACCCAAAGATACAACAGTACAACACCCAAAGATACAAACCAAGACCTGTGAAACTAAAGATCAAAAGTTCTCCAGCTCTCCCATTCGATCGTGTGATGCTTTGCCCGATTCCGTACCCATATGGGTGTAAGACAGTTTTAATATCGCGTGAAGTTCACTCATCGACCTACGGGTCGATTTGGGTTATATATACATTTTTTTCAACATGTTAGACAGGTTAAATAAAAGTTAAACTAAATAGGGAACGGGTCAAGCTCTTAACTAACCCAACCTAAACTGTTCGCACTGCATGTTTTGACCCGTTACATAACTGGTATATATTTTCAGCAGTGTAAATAGTATCTATGTATGTACTTACCTGTTTTGGCATCACTATATCTACAACTTTCAAATTATTATGCATGCGAAACTGTCGACATACGGTGAAATCGAAGCTGTTATGCTACACCTGGTCCATACACACATTCTCATGACCCATCTTTGATGTATGACTTTGCAACCTAAAACTCAGCAACAAAGGTCCGACTCCCAACGATAATCTTTGGTGTCAAAAGAACCTTAGACTTTGCAACCTTATACTCAAAAACTGATGAGTATTCTACACCTAAACAAATAAAAAAACTGGGAAAATTCTACCAGCATTCAGCAATACCAGTAAAAAAAAAATCCCCCCATTTGGTGCCAAAAACAAAACAACATGCAGCGCAAAAAAAAAAAAAACACCCGGATTGATTTGCAGCCTGTTCGACCTCACCTACCTTCTTTGCTACCTAATGAAGAAATTTGACCGAAGCGTCGCTTCATAGCGCTTCTTGTAGATTATCGCCTAAGCCAAAAAGCGTTATTTTTTTACCTTGAAATTGTGTCACGTCCACTTTCGGCCGAAGATCCAACAGTTTGATTCGTGCTTTTAGCGACATGAATGCCTAATCAAAAGGGACTTGGGGTCCAATTGTATGCGTTGATTTGGTTAATATTTGCAAATATGGTTCCCCTTGATGAAGACGTTGACATATATTATGCCATTTCTTTTTGCAGCCTGATGATTTTAGCGCTCACTACAGCATGATCATCTTGGGCCTGCGCTGCAAAGACATAATGATGATTTTAGTGCTCACTGCAGCAGGATCATCAGGTACACGTGGTTCATATTCTTGTTCTATTTCTCATAATATAGTGCATGTCTAGATTATGCTAATGCTCCACCATGGTGAAGTATTAGGGGCAGCAAATGAGTGGGTCGACATGTACCTGTCAAACCAGGTCAGTCAAATGTGTGAGTTTTGTATGGGTCAAATTGAGTTGTCATGTATAATTATGAAAAATACATTCTTTCAATACCAATTTAACTTCTGAATAAAATAATTTAGGAAGATTTAGGCATCAAAAATAGGCTTTAGGCAACTTGCGATCCGTTTGACCCGTTTCCCTATTAATTATTTTTTAATTTTACATCATTAACCCATTCATGATAAAAACATAACTCGAATCGACTAACTTATAGGGGTGAGCAAAGCCAAAGAACCGACCCGACCCGAAACCCGAACACCCTATAAAATCAGAACCGAGATATGGACCATTAATACGGGTCGGTCTTCGATCCTGAGCTTACGGTTCCAGTCAGTCCATGGAGGAATACCCGAACCGAAACCCAGCTACAATTTCATCAAATTTATCAGTCGGTCCATAGTTCATCCCCTTTAACACAGTATAACGGGTCAGAAAAAAAAACAGATGTCCGTCAAACATTAACATGTGACGACCATTGATATAAATCTGAATTATATATAATAAACGACCACTAAACAAATGAACGACCACTAAATCTGAATTATATTTAATAAACTGCAGCAAATTTAAATATACTGCAGCAAAAAAAAAATATATTAACTGCAGCAAAAACATCGCTGCTAACATATTGACCCATATCAAATGCTACATGTACCCAACCCAACCCATATTGACCCATTACAGAACATCGTTTGTTGCTGTTTGTGATTTATATTTGAACATGATAAAGCCCAATCACTTACTACTGTAGAAGAAGGTTATTATATTTAATATACATACATGTAAGCTGTTAGGCTTGAATTAGAGAATTACACAGAAGAAGGAGGGAAAACCCAAAACAAGCTTGGTTGTTAGCTTGGGGTCGTTATTCTCTTATAACCAACTTCAACTAACCTTTTACAATATCAGTCCCTATATTATTCTATTATTACAATTAAGCCCTCACACTATAACAACTACTAACAATACCCTCCCCTTTTGAAACATTTTTGCCCTCAAAAATTGACTCAAAACTAAACAATTACAACTCAAATCTTGAAATCAGGGAAGCGCAACTGAAATTCATCCAGGAATTCCCATGAAGCATCAGCAACAGAGAGACCTTCCCAGTGGACTAAGACTTGTACAACAGCTTTTGAACCTCTTCTCACCATCTTCCTATCCAGAATAGCTCTTGGTTGTAGGGTAAGTCTTGGGCCTTGTGGCAGCTGTCCTGTCAACTCATGAGAAACTTGAGCTTTCTTTAACAGTGAAACATGAAATGTATGGTGAATCTGGGCATTGTCAGGTAAGTCTAACTTGTATGCAACTTTGCCAACTTTTTGTAGGATTAGGAAAGGCCCAAAGAATCTAGGTGATAACTTCCTGTTGTGATGAGTTTTAAGAGAATGCTGGGTAAAAGGATGTAATTTGACATACACCCAATCACCAGGTTGGAATTCCCTATCAGTTCTGTGGGAATCTACAAACTGTTTCATCCTATTCCTTGCCCCTTCCAAATTAGATTTCAACTTCTTGATCATGCCCTCTCTGTCTCTATGGTAGTCTTCTACAGCTGCTATAGAGGTGTCTCCTTGAATATAAGGAATGTGGAGGCTTGGCTTGACTCCAAACAAGGCTTCATAAGGAGACATGTGAATGGCAGAATGCCAGGTGGTATTGTACCACCATTGGGCTAAAGGGATCCATTTAACCCATGTTAAAGGTGCATCCATGCACATGGTCCTCAGACAAGATTCCAAACACCTGTTAAGGACTTCTGTCTGGCCATCAGTTTGGGGGTGGTAAGAAGAGGACATGGTTAACTGAACACCCTGCAACTTCATGAATTCTTTCCAAAAAGCACTTAGAAAGATAGGATCCCTATCTGAGACAATAGTAGCAGGGCAGCCATGAATCTTGAAAACTTGATCCATAAAAACATTGGCCACTGTAGCAGCAGTATAGGGGTGACTGAGCAGTAGGAAGTGGCCATATTTAGTCAATCTATCAACTATGACTAGAATAGTGTCTTCCCCTTGCACCTTTGGTAAGCCAGAAATAAAATCCATTGATATGTCAATGAAGATGGATTGAGGAATAGGGAGTGGCTGTAACAATCCAGGACTGGCCACAGTTTCACATTTTGATCTTTGACAGGCAGTACATTCCTTGACAAATCTATGAACATCCTTAGTGCATCCCTTCCAATAGAACAAATCTTTTATTCTCTTGGTAGTAGGAATAACACCTGAATGTCCCCCCATAGGAGAAGAATGAAAAATGTTAATGATGTCCTTCTTAAGAAGTGCATCATCAGCAATAAGAACTTTATCTTTTCTTTTCAAAATTTGCCCAGTCCAACTCTTGTTAGGAACTACTTCACCTCTTTGCAATCTTTGAATAAGATCCTTAGTTATAGGATCCTGCTGCCAAGACTCTTCAATTCTTTTCCAAAGAGCAGCATCAATTGAACTTAAAGTCAATTGAAATAATGCCATTCCCTGTACTCTGGAAAGGGCATCTGCAGCTACATTTTCCACCCCTTTCTTATAAGAAATCTCATAATCATAACCTAAGAGCTTAGACAACCACTTCTGTTGCAAGGGAGTCACAATCTTCTGCTCTAAAAGGTACTTTAAACTTTGATGATCTGTCTTTATTATAAAATGTTTGGCCACCAAGTAGTGGTGCCAATGCTTCACTGCCATGATTATGGCCATCAGTTCTTTCTCATAAACAGATAGCGACTGCTGTTTATTAGAAAGAGTTTTGCTGATGAATGCTAGGGGTGGCCTTCCTGTGTCAGTACAGCACCCATACCCCTAGCAGAAGCATCTGTTTCCACTATAAATGTTTTTGAAAAATCAGGCAATTTCAAAACAGGTGGAGTACTCAAAGCCTGTTTGAGAATTTCAAAGGCCTGTTAAGTGGAATCATTCCACTTAAAACTATCTTTTTTCAACAAGTCAGTCAATGGTTTGGCTAGTACCCCAAAATTCTTTATAAAACATCTGTAATAACCAGCCAAACCAAGGAATCCCCTTAATTCCTTAATAGTATTAGGTGTAGGCCATTCTTGAATTGCAATTAGTTTTGCAGGATCAGTAGAAACACCTTCTTTTGTTATCACATGGCCTAAATATTCCACCTTTTCTCCTGCAAAAGAACATTTTGATCTCTTGGCTATGAGAGAATTGTCTCTCATCAGCTGCAAGACAGTTTGCAAATCTTGCAAATGCTTATGCCAATTAGTACTATAGACTAAAATATCATCAAAAAAGACCAAAGCACACTTCCTGAGAACTTCTTTAAATGTAGAGTTCATCAAAGATTGGAAAGTGGCTGGGGCATTAGTCAGTCCAAATGGAAGGACCAAAAACTCATAATGCCCCTGGTGAGTCTTAAAGGCAGTTTTGTAGATATCATGTTCATACATTCTAACCTGATGATAGCCTGAACTTAGGTCCAGTTTAGAAAAAATGCTAGCTCCTTGTAACTCATCCAAAAGCTCTTCAATTAAAGGAATGGGGAACACATCTTTTACTGTTGCTTCATTTAGCCTTCTATAGTCCACACACATCCTCCATGACCCATCTTTCTTTTTTACCAAGACCACAGGTGCAGCAAAAGAACTGTTGTTGTGTCTTATAACTCCTGAGTCCAACAACTCTTGAGTCATCTGTTCAATGATGTCTTTCTGAGCAGTGGGGTACCTGTAAGGCTTCAAATTCAGGTTAATATTGTCATCTTTCAGTCTAATTCTGTGATCAACCATTCTGACAGGAGGCAATCCCTTTGGGACTTCAAAAATATCACTATAGGCTTCTAACAGTTTCTCCAGTCCTTCTTGTTCAACTGGTTCTTTAATCAAGGGTTGATACATGCAATTGGTATCAGCTGAGTCTTGAATTGTGAATAATTGTGCCTGAACCACATTCTCCTCTTCTTGAATTAGACTTGTAATCTTTTCCATAGAAGACAGTTTCACAACTTTTCTTTTAGTCCCTTTTAACTCAAAATCTTGACCACCAATGTTAAACTTCATAGTCAAGTTCTTGAAATTCCACATGATATCATCCAGTGTTTCTAACCATTGGATACCAAGGACAATGTCATAGTTATTGAGATCTATGACTAACATGTCAGCAGTGAACCAGTTGCCCTGCATGACCCACTGAAAGTCCTTACACACATTAACATATTCAACTTTATTTCCATCAGCCACAGTAACCTGTACATGTTGAATCTGTTTGATAGGGCATTTCAATTTTTGAGCCAAGGCTTTGCTCATAAAATTGTGAGTGGAACCACTATCCAATAGTATGTACAAGTACTTGGTTCCAATCCTTCCCACCACCTGCATGGTTGAGAAAGATGGAATGCCCATAATGGCATTTAATGAAATTTGAGGATCCCCTTGAACAGAATGTTCTTCTTCCTCTACCTGAATTTCATCATCCTCATAGTATTCATCAACTTCTTCCAAAAACAATTGTTTCTTTCCCTTACAGACCCTACTATGACCAGGCACATACTTCTCATTACAGTAAAAACATTCCCCTTTTGCCCTTTTATCATCCATATACTTGTTTGTGACTTTCTTGGGAACAATTGCATTGGAGGGTACAGAACTGACAGGAGTAGGTAGCACAGGTTGCTTACCAATACTTGTCAAGTTATTTGTTCTTGAAGATTGGGAGTTGTATTTGTAACTGGTGGAACCAGTGTTACCAATACTCACCAAACCCAAGGTTTTATTAGTTTGGTCCTGTAACCTTGCCAAAGAATATGATTCCCTCAATGTTTTAGGTTTAAACATTTTCACATGGCATTTTATCTCAGGTTTCAAACCCTCAATGAATAGACTAATTGTATATTCATCAGGTAATGTTACCTTATTCAAGAGTAAATCAAAAGTGTCACAATAATCTTCTAACTCTCCTGTCTGAGTCAAAGCCTTTAAGGCTCCCATTGCATCTTCAATCAAGGTTGCAGCAAATCTTGTGGCTGCATTTCTAGTATATTCATCCCAAGTCACATCACATATCTGTTTTCCACTTGACTTCATAAAACCTTGGTGCCATTACAATGCCCTCCCTTCTATATGGACTGCTGCATATCTCACTTTACATCTTTCTGGGGTTTCATCAATTGAAAAGAAATGCTCACATTTGTACATCCAACCTTCTACATCATCCCCATTAAACTTGGGAAATTCCACTTTTGTTAAACGGTTATTGCTAACCCTTTCCTTTTCAGTTCTTGGTATCATTGTCCCTTGTTTTTCAAGTTTAGCAAAAGAAGCCTGTATTTGATCAAAGGCTGCTTTTAGACTTATTAAGGTTTCTTGAGTTTGACTAAAATCTTTTGCAAGACGTTCCACTTCTTGGTTTCTAGTAGTCATATTGACTTGAATCTGGAACAAAATGGAATGAATGAAAGAAACAAGATAATCAAGATCAGGCAACTGTTCTTGATTAAGGAATAGACTGATCAACAATTGATCAATCCACGAATCAAAAGAAAAAGAAGAACAGAACAACAAAGAATCGAAAGCTGAACAAAACAAGAATCAAAGGAATCACTAAGGAATGAAATGATCATGAATTGATCACTGCACAGAGTTAACAAATGAACGAATGAAAGGAAATGAAAAAGAATGGAAGAATTGAACGGAACAGGGACAATTAATCGGAGAAGATGATCGGAATAACAGCGGCGAACGGAAATCAAGAGCTCCGATGAGAATCGGTTGGCTCTGATACCAATTGTTAGGCTTGAATTAGAGAATTACACAGAAGAAGGAGGGAAAACCCAAAACAAGCTTGGTTGTTAGCTTGGGGTCGTTATTCTCTTATAACCAACTTCAACTAACCTTTTACAATATCAGTCCCTATATTATTCTATTATTACAATTAAGCCCTCACACTATAACAACTACTAACATAAGCATAGTCATACCCTGATCAGATAACCTATTACAGGCATATGTAAACAATTTGAACAAAATTAGAAGACACTTGCACGTACCATGCACATTCTGTAAATCATGTTGTATAATAAATGTTCATACTAAACAAAATTCTGTTACCATGACTTTGTATACAAACAAATGAACGTATTACATGTGGGCACAAGAATATTACTATTATTATTATTATGACAACATGAAGCTATTAAATTTCGGTCCAGTTTTTTTTTCCGGTTTTAGACCCTTTCAGAACCGACCCGACCCGAAACCCGATTTTGTCAATATACAGGGACCGACTGAAGAACCTAAACTACATACACGGTTCGGTCCATGTCTAAATTCGGTTCGGTTCTCAGTTTTATTTCGGTCCGGCCCTAATATGCTCACCCCTAACTAACTAATGGGTTAAAATTTTCACTTTTTAATATGATCATCAACAATCACACTTACACATCGTAGAAAATTCTCGTTAGCTGCAGGACTTCCACTGTATGTCCTACATCCACTTATAGTTTTCAAAATCAACATGCCAAAACTGAAGATATCAGACTTAATTGACAGACGGCCATGCAACTTATACTCTGGTGCTGTGTATTGTCTGTCACGTCACATATGCCGGCATCAATATTTTATTAGGAAGATAAATGAACAGAAACAAACATGTTAGATGCAATTTTCATTCAATATGCTGAGACCTTACAAAAGTGAAAGAAAAATAATTTAAATTACTAATTAACTAAATGAAATTATGAAGCAGCTTCAAACAGATCTTCATCTCCACAAAAAACAAAGGCGTTTTTGTCAACAAGAGTCCCATTTAAACCCCGTCTAACCAATTCAATATTCATATTTTCATCAAGTTGAGGAACCATAGATGTGTCACTCTGCAAATGTGTTTCCACTTCATCAAGACATGTTTGTTCATTCATGTCATAGGAATCTCTAGGCGTTGTCTTGATCACAACTTTCCATCCTTTGTCAACACGATCTGCAACATAAAATACTTGTTGTGCTTGACAAGCTAGTATAAAAGGCTCGCTATGAGGCTTCAAACCTTCAAAATTGAGTAGAGTAAACCCATTCTCATCTTCTTTTTTCCTTGAACCATTCGAGATCTAATCACAATGGAACAAAACTACTTTCTTGTCAACAACATACTCCAACTCAATGATATCATTCAAAACCCCGTAGTATGTTACATCTCCCACGATAGGATTGTTATCTCTAGCACTCGAGAAACTATTAGTCATGGCCTCAAGCATTACTGCAACACTCTGCAGATACTAATACTAACATTAAATACACAATCAGCTTTAGCTGACAAGATTCATACATACATGAAAGGGACTCGCGCATTATTTGTTTTCTTGGGATTAATGTATATAAAGCTTAGGTTCGTTTAGGTTGTTTGTGAGTCCTGTTTGCGCACTCGCGCAACACGCGACTGTAATAACCACCATTTAGATTATCAGAACAAGTACCACACACAAACTAGCTTTTTCAAGAAAATTTCATGCCTAGTTGAGTGTTTCTCTATTTGTTTCAGCCACAAGTAGTGTGTCTATTAGTTTGTCCACTCTGTTTATATATTGATATGGTGTATAATGCTTTGGGCAATATGATAAGAATTTTTCTTTGTTGTGTACACTAGTAATGGAAGATAAAAGTATGCAAGGCCAAAGCTCTATAAGACATATGAATGCTTATGAAAAGAGTAGAATGTTGAATATTCAAGAGAACCAAAAAAAATTACAAGCCTTGGGAGTGAAAAATATTACTAAGTCTTTGAAAAGTCTACCAGAGAGTGATAAAACAAAGAAAAATAAAAAGAAACCAATGGATGCCAGCGAGAAAGATGTTGATGTTGAGCAAGATTGTTGGGAAGAAGATGCTACAAAAATCTCTATAAAGGTATTGATAACAAATTTGGATAATATATTGTCTTTCTGTTTGTTTTCTAACAATTCGACTTACAGAAACATCCAAGATACATTGCTCCGCAGTCCATGAACAGATATGCTTACAGAAACGAGTCATTGCTCCTAATGTATCCCGTGTGCTAACATCTTCAAAATCTCATATGCAAAAGGGACAAGTGATTGACACAAGGAGGGAAATAAATATAAGTGTACCAGAGTCTGACGAAGGCCACACGAGAGGGAGATCAATTGTAGCTAAGAGAAAATTATTTGCAATTGACAACAATGATGACCACGGGGAGCGTGACATGAGATTTCATGGTACCTATATTTTTTTCTTTTCAAATATGTTATATATAATTATTACTAAGTTTGGATTCAATTAACTGTTTTTTATGCTTACTATTTTTGTAACTATAGATATCAATGAAGAACAAGATGCTGCTGAAACTGATGATATTGAAGACATAGATATGAATGAAGCTTATGAAGAACAAGATAGTTATGAAGATGATGGAAATAAAGATGTGGATGATTTAGAAAATGAGAACGATGAACTGGTTGAAGAAGAGTTTGAAGTTCCACAACTAGAAAATGAAGAAGAGTATGAAGTTCTACAACCAGAAAATGAAGCAGGTTTATCTGATTTACTTGATTGCTTCATTTTTTTCTCAATACATATATTGTGCGACACATGATGAATATATAAGAAACTTATAATAAAACTAAGAAAACGTAAAAACCTAATATATTGTCATTCAATTTATATAGTGTTTTTAATGTATATATGTACATTGTAAATCATGTTCACTTTTTGTAGTTCGAAATGTACGTAAAATAGTGAGAGGACCAACGCGTATGCCAAAAGTTTGGGCCCAAGAAAAAGGGGATAGAATTCCTATTTTGGTTAATGAACTTGGACAACCTATTGGTGACAAAAGTAGTAAACTAACCCATTTCATGGGAACCCTTTCAAGGAGTGGAAAGTATTGTCCGATTTATAAAGCATGGAATAAAGTTAAGGACACCAAAAAACAAACGTTGCTCGACTTCATAAAGGTATATAATTAAAAATCTGTTTGTTAATGATGACTAAAGTATTTGTTTTCTAATGTGACCTGTTCCATTTTTAGACAAAATTTGATATTCCGGAAGATGCGGAAGGCTGGATATTGCAATCATTTGGGAAGAAGGTGAAGAACTGGAGGGCAAGAGTTAAGGAACGCTACTATGATCCGTCTTTGTCACTTCAGGAACAAATAAGTTTTAGGCCAAAACAAGTGTAAAAAAACCAATGGAAGAGACTTGTGAAGTATTGGAATAAAACAAAGTCTAAGGTATGAAATAGCCTTACACTTCAAATATAAATCCTTAAAATTTGGGATACTACAATTAGTTTATTTCTCATTATGATATTTATTTTCCTATTGAAGATGGTAAGTGAAAAAAACAAGGCGAATCGGGCAAAAAAGAAGATGGTGCAAGTTACGGGTAAAAAAAGTTATGCTCGAGTCCGTGAAGAGCTAAAGGTGATTGTATGAAATAGTGTTTTTCTTAATTAGGGCTGTTCACGAGCCGAGCCGAACCGAGCGGACCTTTGCTCGTGCTTGGCTCATTTACAAACCAAACCGAGCCGATCAGCTCATTTACAATCGATCCAAAAACCGAGCGAGCATTGTTCGAGCGCACATTTTTTCGAGCGAGCGACGAGTGTAGATGCACGTTTTGCGACTAATAATTTGGATTGGGCCTTTAACATATGTTAGTGTGATCAGAAGGGGCGAATGTGGATTCTTAGTGGGCGAATGTGTTTGTAGATGGGCGAATGAAGATTTACAGAGGGCGAATGTGGAAGCTGAAATGTATATGTGTAGATTCGTACCAAAGAAGTGGGCGAATGTGGACAAAGTCCACATTCGCACCATGAAACTGGGCGAATCTGCAGATAGTATAAATAGGTTTTGGTGATTTTGTAAGTCAGAATAGTTTTGGAGAGTGTGTGTTTTGTGGTCAGGTTTCTCTCTAGATTGAAAGTGTGTTAAGTTGATTTAGATTAACTTGTAAGATCATTGTAATAACATTTTGAACAAGTTATCTATAAAAATGGTGATTGAAAAGGTATTTTCCGTGTGTGATTTACGTATTATCATTTTGTTCAGTTCTAGGGTTTCCGCACCTGGAATTGCGACTTGTATGATCATAATATCCTGTTTTAGCTAAAATTCTTCATCTACAAAGTGGTATCAGAGCCATACGGATCATACAACAACAAAATTGATGATATCAGACCTGATTTGGACTTAATTTTGATCAAACTTCATCTGTTTTTGAATGAAAATGGTTTTTGATAGATTTTGAAGGTTTTTGATTTGAATTCGTGGTTAAAATCAAGTTTTCCAAGAATTAAAGTTGTTCCAAATCAATTCCGAATCATAACCTGATTAAGATCATCAAAATCCACAAACTTTTGAAAATCTCAGATCAAAATAACCGTTTTTCAAAGTGTAACCGTTTTTCAAAGATGAATGGGTCGAATCTAGAGAGACTGGGCGAACCTGGACCATTTTAGGGCGAACCTGAGCTTATTTTGGACGAACGTAGCTTATTTCAGGTCGAACCTAGGAGTGTTGTGTTGATTTTTCCACATTCAGGTGTCAATTTCCACCTTCGGTTTTACGGGCGGGCGAACGTAGAAAAAGAGTGGACGAAAGTAGATACTTTTGGACGAACGTGGAAAGTGTGAAGTGTGTTTCTACATTCTGGTCATTATTCTACATTCGGGTTACTGTTTGGGCGAAAGTAGAATCCAGAAGGGCGAAAGTAGAAAGGTTATTGGGAAATTTTCTAAGTTTGGTGAATTTCGAAGTTTGTGAACATCATGTGGAATTTTCCAACTACACCGAGACCAGCAATGACACAACAATAGCAGCAAGTGACTATGGACCCATGGACAGTGGCAGCCCAGAAATCGAGCACTCAGTCTTCGCAACCGATCAATTACTTAGCGATGACTAGTTCGATGCCACAGAGTGTTGCATCTTCGCCACAACAACCTGCGACAGATTATTGGGGAGTAGCAGCAGCAGTGGTAAACACACAAACTACCAATGCTATTTCTACACTAATAAATGACTTATCTTCAGGTAGCGGGAATCGGCCACCCAAGCTAATGGAGATGCAGGAGTATAACCAGTGGCAGAAGAAATTCAAGATTCATCTTGAAGGCATGGGGTTGGAAGGTACAGAGGCGTGGCAGATGGTAGCAAAAGGATATGTTGCACCAGTTCTGGAGAACACCGGTGAACCTGTTCCTTTGGAGAGTTTGACAGACGATGAAAAGAAGAAATTTGCTGTGTAAAAGAAGGCATATTCTCAGTTAACTCAGGCGATCACAAACGACTTGCTACATCAGTTTGGGTCGTGCACTACTTCGAAGCAGTTATGGGATGTGCTAAAGAATCGGCATGATGGTAACGAAAAGACGAGAAGGTTGAGGATGGAGGAGTTGAGAAAAGAATTTGAGAACTTTAGTTATGTCGGGAACGAGACATTAAAAGAGTTGACTCCTAGATACTGTCATTTACTAACTGAATTGTCTAGTTATGATATACAGATTCCTATGACAGATTTGGTGGACAAGTTTGCAGATGCATTACCACCGTACTGGGATCAACATGTCGAGGTACTCAAAGAGAAGGATGCTTATAAGTATTGGACTATCAACGAGTTCATTCAGAAGCTGGAGAATAAAGAACTCGAGGAGAAGAGGAAAGCTAAAAGATCTCAGATTCCTCAGAACCCTGAGTTGTATCATGGTGGTACTTCAGCTACTGTGGGAAACTCGAGTGTTGGTGGAACAGTGGCACCTCACATAGCTTGTATTTCAAGTGTCATGGAACCACCGAAACAACCCATCAACTACCTAGCACAAACCTCATCCTATTCACAACCATCATACACACCACCACCACAACAATACACTAATTCTTTCATTTCACCATTTTCTCCGATGCAGCAAGCAGCATTCTATTCTGCTAGCCAACCACAACAACAACCTCAACAACCACAATTCATGAATCAAGTGAACCAAACCAATCAGTAATCGGTGGTATTGGAGACATCCAATATGGGTAATGTGACTGTGGAGGTTGCTCAGCAACATATTGCGTTAGTCTCTGCAATGGTGTCTTCATATAACGGTTTAGTTGCAAGTCAAATTGGGAATAACAACTTGACCAATGAAGACCATGCACAAATCGACAAAGAGGAGATGGAACTCATTGACATCCAGTGGGCTTTCGCGAGTATTATGAGAAGGGCAACCGAGTTTATTGAAAAGACCGGAAGGACTGACTTGGGTACTTCTCCTAACACTACTTATGGTTCTAACAAGGAGAAAGTTACATGCTTTAACTGTGGAGGGAAAGGACACTTCAAAAGAGAATGCACTCAGCCACCTAAGCAAGGTAACAGAAACCCATTCAACTCAAACTACCAAAACCGTCAACAACAGAACCAAAACCATGTTTCTTTTCAAAGTAACAACAACTATCAAAACCAAACCAATTACCAAAACCGACAAAACACCTCAAACAACAACCAAAACAGACAACAAAACACAACCAACCAGAATCAAAACCACTCACCAAATAACACAAACAGAACAGTTATACCGATCACTACACCAAATGAGCAGCCACAGAATACAAATCAGAATCAAGCTTTGGTGATCAAGAATGATGAAAGGTTTGACTGGTCTGGGATGCAAATTGGTGTTGAGGAAATAACTACTGGTGGGAATGTGGCATGTGTTGCCCGACAGGTTGATATCGAGGAGTCGGTGATAGTTAATCAAACTGAAGAAACTAATAGTGAGATTGAGGTATCGGTGGAAGAGATGAACGTGGAAACTGCGACTGTTGAAGTTCAAGCTAAGGAAGCAAGTTCAGGAGTGGTAATTGACACAGTTTCTGATGTTCCTGAGGAGTGTGAGTCTGTTTATTCAGATTCAGACAGTGAATCAGATTCAGAGGGCAGTGTTACATCTTTGGATGATGAGATTGATCAGTTGCTGGCAGAAGCAGATTTTCTGAAGACGAGGAAGTCGTGCATTGTGGATGATGCTTTCACCAGAATCGATTATTCAGAGTTTTTCGCTGGGAAGGAAGCTCATTTTGCTCTAATGGCCATGACATATCCTCCTAAACAGGTAAGTTCTGAATCTAGCACTGATGTTACAAGTGACAAGTACTGTGGAACTTGTGACAGATTGACAGAAGAAAACAAAGAACTTCGCGTTCAACGTGATACTGCTGTGATTAACTGTCAATCTGCTCGCAAAGAAGTGATTGCTTTTAACAAAGTACTTGATGGGTACAAAGAGGACATTTCCGACCTAAAGAAAACTCTTTCATTAAAACAATTAGCAATTAACAACTATATTAATGAACTTGAGAACACAAAGTTGGAAATGGCCACCATCAAGTGTTTTGCTGAAAAAGTCAACAAGAAATTAGAAAGTTATAAGCACATTGCTTATGTTGTTGACCACATCATTGATGATCAAACCACAAATTATAAGTCTTTGCCATCTCCGGTGCTTTTTGAAAATCACAATTGTCATCAAGTGACACCGGAGAGCTCAGTAAAATCAGACTCATCATCGGAAAATGAATCCAATACCTCAAGTGTTGGTGATCCTCATTCCGATGTGAGACCGATTTTAGGTTTGAATGATGAAGGGGTAACAGTTGAAAATGATGATTCAGACTCTGAGAGTGATTCTGAGAGTGACAAAAGTGCTAATGCGTGTGATATTCCAAAAGAAAATCACATCATTACAACTGAACAAGTGTCACCATCTCAGCATGTGCATCCGATGGCTAACGCACATCGTGAGAAAAAGTCTGAAAAGAAAGAAGTTAAGAAAGAAATGAGTGACAAACCAGTCAAGGTATTTTATCGGATGGAAGGATCCGATAAGATCATCTCTGATGAGGAATATCCAATTTAGTTTGCTAACTATTCCAAAATTGATAAAATTTGGCAAGAAAGCACTATTTGGTTTCCAAAACATGAGAGAACAAATGAGATTCCACCGGAAATTCTAAAGAAATTGTATTTGGATGTTCCGAAAGAACCAAAGGTTCATGTCACCCAATTCATTAAACCCAAAAACAAAGCAAACGGTTTTCATGAGCCAGCCTACTCAAAGGGTCCACTTCCTGAGAGTGTAAGGCATAGACAGTATCATGATCAATATCCTGTCAGAACATTTGCTCAACCGAATGCTCCAAATGTTTTTGAGGAATACCGTGCATGCTTTAAGTGCGGGGAGAGAGGGCATTTACTTGCTCACTGCCCGTACGTAAGGCACAAGAGGCACGAAGTTGAAGTTAGGCAATCCATGAGGAAACCGGTTGATAATCATTACTATCCACAACAAAGGCGTTTTGTTCCTCAACGACAACAATTTTATAATCAAAACAATTTTTATCAAAAGAGGAATGATCGTCCATTTCAGTATGATCGTCGTAACTGGATAGCCATGGAGAAACCGTGGAGAAAACCAATGGTGAACACAACAAATGATAGACAAAGGGTTCCACAAAAACCTATTGTCAGGTCAAATGTTGGACCTAAATCTGTTAAATCAGAGAGGGTACCCAAGAAGGTTTCGTTTGCGAACAATGTTCAGAAAATGACTGAGACCCTAAAATCTCAGATTCGTATCTTGAAACGTTCGGAACAGTCTTGGACATCAAATGGTACTCCGGGAGCCTCAACTTCAAAGTCAAGTGAAAAAGTTGACCAAGTTTTGAATGATCCTAAAAAGATTGATCCAAAACAAACTGTTGATGTGAATGATTCTTTGAACAATGATATTCAAAGACCCAAGACCACTCAGGCTTGGGTCCCCCGAAAGAACTAACTGTTTTACTTGATGTGTGCAGGGAGCTTCAGCTGGCCCTATTAGTAGTCTATGGATTGTTGATAGTGGAGCTTCAGGCCACATGACCGGGGATTTAGCTTTACTGTTTGATGTGAAGAACATTAACGGAGGGTACGTTGCATTTGCCGGGAACAAAGGCGGATATATCACGATGGAAGGAAGTGTGAGTAATGGGATTGTGAGCTTTGAGAGGATATCATATGTGAAGCAGATAGACTATAATCTGTTGAGTGTCAGTCAAATCTGTGACAAACAATTCACTGTTTATTTTGATGACAAATCTTGCTACATTCTCAAACCGGGCTTCGAAATTCCAAAAGAGTGGGTTATGTTCAAGGCACCTCGCGTCAACAATCTCTATATTCTTGATATGTCCAAGGCGATGACATCCCAGGGGCAAGTAACATGTTTTCTATCTAAGGCGACCGAGAAGGAATCGATAATGTGGCACCGTAGAATGGGGCACATTCATTTGAGGAAAATGAATCATCTAGTGAAGAATGGACTTGTCGATGGCGTGAATGTTAAACACTTCCATTTGAACGACAAGTGTGTGAATTGTCAGAAAGGAAAGCAACACAGACAGTCCCATAAAGTGAAGAAAGTTAACTCTGTTGAGCGATTGCACATGGACCTATTCGGACCTGTCAAACGCAAAAGTCATCTTGGGGAGCTTTATTGTTTAGTTGTCACTGACGACTACTCAAGATTTTCATGGGTGATGTGTTTGCAGCATAAAAGTGACACCTTTAATAACCTGAAAGTTCTGTTCACTCGATTGGAAAACATCTATAATCTCAAGATCAAGAGAATTAGGAGTGATAATGGGACGGAGTTCAAAAATGCCAAGATGGACGAACTTTGTGAAAGCAAAGGAATTCATCATGAATACTCGGCTCCGTACACCCCACAACAGAACGGTGTTGCTGAACGTAAAAACAGGACTCTAATAAAGGCGGCAAGAACAATGCTAGCAGACTCGAATCTTCCAGTAATGTTCTGGAATGAGGCGATTTATGCAGTAAATTATACACTTAATCGGGTTTTAACGGTGAAGAAGTTTGGCAAAACTTCTTATGAGCTGTTACACCGAAGAAAGCCGAACTTGGAGTATCTAGAACCTTTTGGGGCTCCGTGCACTATGTTGAATCCAAGCGAGAAGTTTAGTCCAAAAGCTGAAGAGGGATACTTTGTTGGATATGCAACCCCGCTCAAACGGGTATACAACCAAAGAACTCGTCAGGTGGAGGATTGGGCTAACGTAGAAGTTCAACGGTATACTCAAAATGTGCAAGGGATTGGTCCTGATTGGATGTTTGATTACAAAGATTTCTTTGAATCATTCAATCTAGATAACTTGGTTGAAGAGGTTGTTATCAAATTACTTTACGAGTGTGAAAACGCGGCGACTTCACCGTTGGTGCGTCCGATCACTGTAACTCCTCCAACAGCTTCTAATGATACCAATGTTCCTGTACCGGAGGAAGAAGTGTTTCAAGAGGCTTCCACAACTTTAGATACTTCAGAATCGGAAGATGATGGAGAATTTGAAGAAGTTATTCTTGAAAATGCAACAGAGACAGAAGCACCGCCAGTGAACCTAAATCCAGATGTTGCTTCATCGTCCAACACGGGTCATGATCTGGATGCAGTTGAGAACTTGACTATTCAGACGGGAGTTACTGTACCTGAACATCCGGAATCTCGGATTCACCGAATTCACCCGCTGGAGCAAGTTATCGGTGACCCTGGAAGTAGTGTCATGACGAGAGGACAGCTGAGAAGTGTCAATTCACCAGAAAGTTTTGGTGCTTTAGCTTTATATGCAAAAATACAAAAATCTGGTAGTCAGAATGATTGGTCGTTTGCATGTTATGTTTAGCAGGTCGAGCCGCGGACATATAAAGAAGCTCTTTTGGATGACGCCTGGGTTGAAGCGATGCAAGAGGAGTTGTTACAATTTCAGAAGTTGGGAGTCTGGACGCTCATTGATTTACCTCTAGGACAGAAGAAGATTGGAACCAAGTGGGTGTTTAAGTGAAAGAAAGATGATCGAAGAGTGATTATACGGAACAAAGCCAGATTGGTCGTGCAAGGTTTTCATCAGATCGAGGGGATTGACTATAATGAAATCTATGCACCTGTGGTGCGCATAGAGGCAATTCGAATGTTTCTAGCGTTCGCCTCCTACAAGAAATTTAAGGTGTATCAGATGGACGTCAAAAGTGCATTTCTGTACGGGAAAGTCAAAGAAGAGGTTTACGTCGGTCAACCACCGGGCTTTGAAGACCCTATCCACTGGGATAAGGTGTACGTCTTGAACAAAGCACTGTATGGTTTGCACCAGGCTCCACGCCAGTGGTACGAGGAGCTGAGCACGTACCTCATGTCGAAGGGATTTAAACGCGGACTGGTCGACTGCACCCTGTTCACGAAGAAAACAGGAGATGATTTGCTTCTAGTTCAGATATATGTTGACGATATAATTTTTGGTTCAACTAACGAACTTTTGTGCAGGGAGTTTGAACGTGTTATGCAGGAAAAGTTCGAAATGAGTGCGATGGGGGAGATGCAGTTTTTCCTCGGCTTGCAGGTGGATCAAAGACCAACGGGGATCTTCATTCACCAGACGAAATATGTATCTGAAGTCTTGAGCCGGTTCCAGATGGAGGATTCCAAGCCTATGGATACCCCGATTCAGCCCAATCACGGGATTGGAGTTGACGCTAAGGGGGAGCTGACGGACCCGTTTACATACAGAGCAATCATCGGATCTCTGATGTATCTTACCGCATCTCGGCCAGACATTATGTTCGCAACATGTCTCTGTGCTCGTTACCAGTCGAAGCCGAAACAAAGTCATCTGACGGCGGTCAAGCGTATCCTTAGATATATGAAGGGTTGTCCCTCGAGAGGACTTTGGTACCCTAATGACGATGATTTTGACTTTATCGCGTTTAGTGATGCACATTGGGGCAGCTGTGACAAGGACAGCAAATCCACGACAGCTGGATGCCAGTTTTTAGGGAGCAGGTTAGTCACCTGGCAATGTAAGAAGCAGACTTCGGTCGCGCTGTCTACCTGTGAAGCCGAGTACATTGCAGCCCCGAGTTGCTGTTCGTAAGTGCTCTGTATCCAACAGCAGATGGTGGATTACGGTTTGCAGTTTCTTAAAACCCCTATACACTGTGATAATGAAGCCGCGATCGCATTAACTAAAGATACGGGCAATCATTCTAAGGCTAAACATATCCGGATTAAATACCATTTTATCCGTGATTGTTACGCTAAAGAATTAATAGATATGGTCAAAATTCATACTGACTATCAACGTGCAGATTTGTTCACGAAAGCTTTTGACAGATCCCGATTTGAATATCTTTTAAAAGTAAACAACATAAAAGAAAAACAGGACTAATCAGCACCTCGGTTTATCGTTTTTTAGTTTTTAAAAGTTTTCTTTCAAGTTTTTACAGTTTTTCAGAAAAATTCAAAAACCCAAAAATATGTTTTACATTTTAGGGGGAGTCTTTTATCAGAAAAACCAAAAACATTGAAAAATTCGAAAACCCATAAAAATTAGAAAAATCAAAAATGATTTCCAGGATAAAAAGAGGAAATGATAGTACATCAGTGGGGATCTGACACAGGCTAAAGATATGTATAGTAATATGAGGCGTGTGTTGATTACGTGTGATGTGCTGATAGGCTTCGTAGACTAAAAACTGCGTGCATTAGTGATACAAACATAACGAACTACGCGTTCGTGGCTGAACACCTCATGGGCATATGGTCTTAGTACCGTAATTTCGTTTGATAGGATTGCCAAAATCTGAGGTTTCGGGTCGTTATGTTAGTGTTATCCGGGATATTCTGATTAAACTTTTGTCGTATTGATTTACGGACCTAGTTTCATCAGAATATTTGCTAAAAGAGCTTAAATGCCAAAACCGAAAGTTACCGAATTGAGGAACTTCATGTTTTTACTGATCAAAGATCATAATTACATCGTATCAATTTACTGATGCAAATCAGTAGTTGATATCAGCCTCAACCTGGTATATATGCACATGTTACTCTGCTGCATTCGTTTGCTGACCTGTACACCTCTGTGCTATATATCTTGTAACTAGACGGATAACTCTGGCATAATCACGCGTTACGAGGAAGCTTTGTGCAATTTCTTGATACGGGAGTATGTCGTGTGTGTGGGAACCACAACGTGTTAGTATAATACACCTAAATCGTATCATTTTAAGGCACTGCGTAATAGTCTGCATGTGAGCTTATGTGGACCACAATATCAGCAGTTGCCGTGTCACATACTGTTTCTAATGATAATATAAAACAAGATAGATCAACGCTGTGATCAGATTTCTCAAACAACTGATATGATCCTCTTACCGGACATCACAAAATGTTTATTGCTTTATTTACTTTGATGCATTTTAGTTTCATTGTCAAAAAGATTTTCGGTGTGTTTTGATATAAATTTCAGAAAACCAAAAGTTTTGCATTTCTGCTTTACTTTTAGATAACCGACGGTGTTTGATGGTCAATTTCTGAGATTTCATGAAACCATCTGAGCTTTGTATCATTATAAAATGAAATAATGAGAGTTTGAGACTTAACGTGTTGAAAAATGTTGAACGGGATTCGATTTCGTGATTTGGCAAAATTTTCAAAATTTCCATTTCACATTCGCCCCTTAATTGGGTCGAATGTGGAAATTTTTGTACATTCGGGTGTGTTGTTTTGGACGAAGGTGGATATTACAATATATTTTTCACTTTCGGGTGTTAAGTTTCCACATTCGGTCATTAATTTGGACGAATATAGAAACAAACCACATTCGTCCATGACAAACGGGCGAATGTAGCATCAATATATAGGCCAATCACAGATTCGACCCCCATTCTGAAATTTTTCAAAAATTTTTCAAAGTACCAGACCTTGTTGCCCTGAATATTTACAACCTATAATCTTGTTCCCTGCTCTTTGCTGATCAGTTTACCTAGATTTTTATAGGTAATGGACAACAGACGTGATTGGAATTGGGTTTTTATGTTACGAACCCTAGACTGCTTCATATGGACGATTACAGACTGTTTTTATTCAAATTTTTGACAAGGATTCAATCATTCTTAGTTTTAGGGGGAGAGTGTGGAAGGAATTAGGCTAATTGATTGATTGAACCTGTTAATCGATTGTTTATAAGTGTTAAACCCTAATTCCTCTAGAAAACTAATAAGAATCAAAATCAGAATAAAAACAGTCAAATACAATTTTTAAAACCTAAAATTTCTAAGTTTGTCGTTTTCGTGTACCTTTCAGAATGGGCGAAAGTGGATTTCTTATTAAAACCTAAAATTTCTAAGTTTGTCGTTTTCGTGTTTTGATGTATTTTTCTGATTTTTGATTTACAAATGGCTGAACAACCGGAGAACATTGAGATACCAGTTGAGAATGTTATACAGGATCTAGTTCCAGAAGCCGAGAATGTTCCACAAGCTTGGCCGTTTGAAGCATCGCATAACTGTTGTGCATATGTTGGTAACGTGTTGAAGAATACTGAATTTTCTGGGATTGTGGACTTTCTAAGGCAAAGCAGAATTATACATGCCCTAGCTACACCAGCCATCATTTATAAAGACATCGTGGAGGATTTTTATAAGAATGCGAAATATGATTTCTGGGAAGACAAGACGATCATTCGAAGCGTTATTCAAGGGATGGAGATGTTCATTACTGAAGATGACATCAGAGAGGCTTTAAAGATCAAATTTGAAGTAAGTACTAATCCCAGAGTTCTATCGTGGACCGAGCAGAGGGCTTGCTTTCTAAGGATGAAGTATAAAGGTCCGATAACAGATGGAGCAATGCACAAAGGAAAGCTCAGTGTGCAGTTTAAGTATTTCGCACACGTGATCATTCATGTGTTTGGATGTGTTAGTGGTGGATATGATGTTATGAGGAAAAGTCTTAGCTCATTAATGGTTGCGTTGACTCTCAACAAACCATTTAATGTTTCTGGAATGATTTTGGATCATATGCTTGAGATGCTGAAAGGTTTAAAGAGTAAGAAGTTTATGTTGTATCCAAGGTTTTTGATGATGATCTTCGACAACAAATATCCTAATTTGAGGAAAGATCCGACGAGGGTTTTGGGTCAAGATCATATGAACATTAGAACACTTGTGAGGATGAAGGGTTACAAAGGTGTGCCAGACAATGAGAAGCCACCTCATAAAAGGTTGTTTGGAGCTTTAGTTAATCCGGGTTACACTGACCCAGGATTGAACAAAGCAAGGCATGATAACAGTGATTCTGATAATGATGATCCTCTAGTGTACGCTGATGCTAATACTAAGAGGAAGAGGCAGGTTGTAAACGCTGGAGCCAAAGGGAAGGGCAAGGCGAAGGTTGATCAGGGTGCTTCTAAGAAACAAGGTGCACGAAAGAAAACAACTGCTAAGAAGGGTACAAGTTTGGTAGACGAAGAGTCTGTTGATTCAGAAGAAACTGAAGTTAAAGAACAGTGGGATTCGGAAGAAGAACTTGTTAAGACTACCAAACGCAAGGCCACTGCGGTTGGGGAGTCTGAATTACTGAATAAGACTGTTGAAGAAGTGTTACAGAAGAAGCCAGTTGATGTTGATGAAGGCTTAAGTGTTGACATTGATGATTTTGAAGGTTCGACAGTGGTTGTGAATCTAAAGAAGCCAAAGCATAAGTCGATGGCTAAGAAGACAAGCACTAAGAAACTAAGAGAGAAAGAGATCGAACAGTTGCTGAAAGGTAAGAAGATACCTGAAGCAGGTACATCATCAAAGTTATCTTCACCTGTGGCAAAGAAGCAGAAAAAGAGCAAAGAACCTGAAGCAGTACCAGTTCCTGATTTTGAAGCTGCTTTAGAGAATGTGTTGAATATGTTTAAGAATCCTGAGAAAGAGAAGGCTAAAGAAGTTGAATCATCCAAGGCATCTAAAGTTACTGTTTCTGATGATGTCATGAAACAAGTTAACAAGAAAATGGATGACAAGATGAAGATGATAGTTGCACAGCAAGCTGAAATCAGTAAGTTTAAGAAGAATGAAGAGAAGATGCTTCAGATTGTAGTTGCATCAAAAGCTAACCAAGATGAGATTGAGAAGAAGGTAAAACAACTTGAAGAAGAGAATAAAGATCTTGAGGTTAAGTGCAACAGAAACAGGAGGATGATTAAGCTCGTGAAAGTTGATAATAAGGAGCTGAAGAAAGAGAACAAAAGATTGAGCGATCTACTTGACAAACTTTATGGTGAAGCTCCAAAGTTAAAAGAAGGAGAAGAGGATAAGGAGAGAGATGAAGAGCAAGTTGATTTTGAGCCTTCTGATGAAGAGAAAGAGGATGATGAAGACGATGAATCAGAGGAAAGTTCTGATGAAGAAGGTGATAAGGATGATAAGGATGATGATAATGCTGAGGGATCGGGAAGTAAAGATGATGATGATAAGAGTGATGACAGTGATGATGATGGTGGAGACGACTCTAGTAAGTTTTCCTTTGAAAAGAGAAAGACAAAGAAAAGTGATGCTGGAGAGTCGAGCTCTAAGAAGAAAGCTGGTGAGAACGTTGATTCAGATGAGACTATCTTTTGGAATTAGAAGGTGAGATCTCTGTCTGATGATGCAAAGAATGTGTATCGTGAAATGCTCGAGAGAAGAGAATGGACGATAGAGTTTACAGGAAAGTTTGCTGAAATCTTTCAAACGGAGGATATGAGGTTTGAACTTGAATATAATGACCCTGATTTGGAAGAGGGTGAAGTACCTGCTGCTGTTGCTAAAGAGATCTTAGAAGGTATAGCGCAGCGAGTAGGAAAGACTTTGGAGGAGACTATGATGGATCAGATGATTCCCGATATTCCTGAAAAGGATATTGGAAATCATTCTGATGACAAACATACACCGGAGATGGAGGAAATTGAAATAGAAGATATTACTCATGAAGAGTATCCACAATACTTCAGGGAGAACAATGAAGATGAGGTATTCCCAGACTTTACAGAACTCCGACAGAGAGAAGCTAGAAAGAAAGCTGAAAAGCGTAGTGAGGAGTTTGTAGAGAAAGTGTTTGGTGGAGATCAGCAAAAACCGTCTGATCAGAATGATGATTTGAAGACGTTGTTAAAGAAGTTGAAAGAAGCTGATGATAAACGACCTAAGCCGGAAGCTCAAGGTGGATTCTACAGGTACCACAACCAGAAGTTCAAAGGCAGAGCTCTTGGTTGGAAGTATCTTGGAAGACTGAAATGTATTGCAGTTAAATGGGAATCAGAAATTCTGTACTTTTACAGATTTCATGATTTATTAACTCTACCGTACTGGGCGGTTAGAGACATTTGTCGATTTCCTATGACTGGAGCTTCAGTGAATAACACGGCTGTAGGTTGGTTTGCTGATCGGTTGGTCTGGGAAAGCAGAACGAAATGGAATATGTTTAAGCCTCAGTACCCGAGGAGGAAAGTTCACAGGGATGTTGATCCGAGAACTGGAAAGAAGCGGGTTACTTTGATATATAAAGCTCCTGAAGTGATGAAGAAAATTCCTTTGATGCCTTTACAACAACACTTCAGTGCAGACTTTATCTTCTGGTACTATGATTGGAGGAATGCAGAGGCAGTGATTGTGTTAAGAGATGGAAAGGATAACTACAAGAAGATCCAAGTGTTTGATCCAATGTGGCTTATCAACTGTACTTTTGAGGATATAATCATGCTTTATTACAATCCAATATTTAGTGATCCCAATGATGCAGAGCAGGCGAAGAAGTATCAGCAAGTTGTAGGAGTTTGTTTTGCATATGATATCAACTCTGGAAGCAACTTGGATACTAAGTTGGGAAAGAAGGTGAAGATGGCTGATGTGCCGAAACGTTCAGTGAAAAGAAAACTTGAGCCTGAGATGACGAAAGATCAGACTAAGCAGCTTAGACTCAAGTTGATGAACAAGATAATGGATGAAGAAAGAAGGCAATCCAATCAATAGTCGAGGGGGAGTTTGTAGATGCACGTTTTGCGACTAATGATTTGGATTGGGCCTTTAACATATGTTAGTGTGATCAGAAGGGGCGAATGTGGATTCTTAGTGGGCGAATGTGTTTGTAGATGGGCGAATGAAGATTTACAGAGGGCGAATGTGGAAGCTGAAATGTATATGTGTAGATTCGTACCAAAGAAGTGGGCGAATGTGGACAAAGTCCACATTCGCACCATGAAACTGGGCGAATCTGCAGATAGTATAAATAGGTTTTGGTGATTTTGTAAGTCAGAATAGTTTTGGAGAGTGTGTGTTTTGTGGTCAGGTTTCTCTCTAGATTGAAAGTGTGTTAAGTTGATTTAGATTAACTTGTAAGATCATTGTAATAACATTTTGAACAAGTTATCTATAAAAATGGTGATTGAAAAGGTATTTTCCGTGTTGTGATTTACGTATTATCATTTTGTTCAGTTCTAGGGTTTCCGCACCTGGAATTGTGACTTGTATGATCATAATATCCTGTTTTAGCTAAAATTCTTCATCTACAACGAGCGGTGAGTGTTTTCGGACAACCATAAATTTGGGATGTTTCCTTTAATATTCTCGCTGCCTAGTGATGACTGAGGTTAGACCATTTGAGAATGATGCTCTAGTTGAGCATACTACAGAGAACGATTGTCGGGTTGTGGCGTAGGTTGATAGCGGGAGATGATTGATGGTGGACAACTAATGGGAATAGGAAGTCAAGCATGTTTTTTCACGACTTAGGGTTTTACAAGTAAACTTAGTGTTAAGTTATCATTGAGTTGACTGAGCCAATAACTTTAAATATAATTGTATATATGCATATATTAACCTAAACCCAATAGAGTGGCATGTATAAGCCTATATAATATAATTGTAATTAATGTTTATACATATAATTATATATATAATACATTAATAAAAATTATATCGAGTCGAACCGAGCCGAGCGGACCTTTGCTCGTGCTTGGCTCGTTTACAAACCGAACCGATCGGCTCATTTACAACCGAGCGGAAAATCGAGCGAGCAATTTCCGAGCAAATTCTGAACGAGCGGCGAGCGATCGGCGAGCGCCGAGCGTTTTGAACAGCCTTATTCTTAATGTAGCATGTCAATATCCATTGTTACTACTCATTTTCTTTTTACTCAAACATGCATCTTTGGGACAAGATCCAAGTCGATTGGAAATGTTTCGTGCATGTTTCTCCAAACATGGAACTACAAAAAATGTGGAAGCTGCAAATGCAATTGTAAGTAATATCTTATATATTCATATACATATCTTTTCTATGTGTTCTTGATGCTGTTAAAAATACATATCTTATTTTTGTTACTATATCTAATACAGGCACAAATGCAACAACTTAGTTCTAATCTTCCCGATGGTTTGATCGATAAGCTTGGACCAGATGATGTTTTTAAAGTAATGGGGAAAGATCGAAATGGTGATGCAGTCATGTATGGTCTTTGTGTTCGTGCTTTTGATGTTTGGGGTGTAACATCAAGTCGTTCAACATGTCGTAGAGAAAACATCCAATTGAAGTCTAAATGTGAAGAACTTACTAGTACTGTGGTCCGGCTACAAGCCCAGGTATCGAAGATTAGAGGGTGTAGGGATGGTCCTAGTGTTCCACCTCTTACATCACCACATTTCCCCATTGCAACCAATGGACCTCCACGTTTACGGGTAATTTTCTATATAAATCTTTATTATTATTTTTTTTTGTGAAATGTTACTTGTACTATTGTGACCAGAGTTTGATATGTTTGTTGAAAACTAAAATCTAGGTCGGAGATGAAGTTGTCCTCAAAAGCATTCTAAACTCTGCCGAGATTGTAGCAAGAGGATGGGTGAAGAGCTTGGACCCAAATGAGCTAGTTGGTGGTACAGATATTGGACCAGATCGAATGGTGTGAGGTAAACGTTCAAGTAGCAATAAAAATAGATGAAAAGTTGGTGAGACCATATGGGTTATTTTCCACAATTCAAGATTGTATTGGTGCCTCCATCACATGGCCTTGTCCTTTCATCTCGGTATGTATTTATTAATTTTGTGATACGAATAATTTTAATAATCTGGAACTTAATGCCTATACATGGATGGTTTATTTGTAGGTAGTCCGTGAGGATTGAGGACACATGATGACTCAGGATTCTATGCTGCTTATTTCTTTCATTGCTTTTAGTTTCTTTGTTAAATGTTACAAGACTTTGTGTTGGATAATGCTATAACTTATTTATGTTTAGTGTTTTTGTTATGAATATGCTTATTTGAAATATAATAAAGTTTTATTTCTTTCATTAGTTGATGTTATATACAGTATATCATAAAATTGTGTGTATATGTTTAAAAAAACGTTGTATCATATGACTTGTTAGGACTTTGAAATTTGGTCCTATTAAAGTGTTCGAATATGCTTTTCTTAGGACGCTATATTGTTTGTTCATTGACATATTATGCGACCATAAAATTGGTTTCATAATCTTATTTGAGATATTAGGACCCTTTTTTTGGTACTAATGCTCCTATAATGTTACATCATAAGGGTCCTATAAATTAATTTTTTAGGACTCTTGTATGTGTATTAAAAGATTAAAACTAGGTAAGCACATGTTAAAACCTTGTAAAAGTGTCCTAATATGTTTTATTAGGAGTTTTTTTGGGACATATTATGCGACCATAAAATTGGTTTCATAATCTCATTTGAGATATTAGGACGCTTTTTAAGTTTCGTGACTTATTACGACCCCCTTACATGAAACGCTTTTACCGTTGGTCCTATTAAATAAAAGGTCCTATAAAATAACATTTTATGACACTTTTGTGCGTACTAAAAACCCATTTTTGTTGTAGTGCAAAGTCAAAGTCATCAGTTGTTGTTTCCCTATGAACCTGATCAACCTGATCTTTCTCATCTTCTAACACCTGATCATGTTGTTCATCTTTAACTTTAGTATCAGATTCTAATTCAGGTTGGCCTACATGATCATTACATTCAACCACTACTGCTTGTTGTTGTTTCTGCCATTCTTCATGCTCAATCATGAAAGTATTAATCTTTGACCACCAATGTTGCACATATACCTCCATAACCTTATAATTTGTAGCCACTGAACAAAACCTTTCAACAGAGGCATTTGTAGCCAATTCCCTTAAACCCGTGTCTAAATCCACATCGGGTAATCTAAAATGATAGTAAAACACCATGTCATAGGGATACCCTACTATTTTAGTCATCTCAAGTAACACATCTATTCCAAAATCTTCAGTGTGACAACAATCTATATTGCAACACTTGCCATTAACATACTTTCTACTAGGACTATTGATAAACTCACCACACCATGAATCAACTTAATTTTAAACAATGTATTATCCTGGGCTAAAAATAAATAAAAAACAAAATCAGTTAAACAGCTTAAAACAGGGTCGAAAACAACTAAATTGTAAACAATGGTAATAGAATTAAGGTTTTAATTATACTTACAGTAAATTTCGAATGGGTCATAAACAACGTCTGGTTCTCGAATCATCCATAACGATGCCCACATGCAACGAATTGATGTCTGCTTCTCGATTGGTGATTAGGGTTTACATAGGGTGATGGAACAATGGAGGGAAAATCAAAATGAGGATTTTTTTTTCAGATGATATAAACGTTATAATATGAGACGAAATAACCAAAATACCCCTCATGTGAGGTACACGTGGGGGGTAATCTAACGACAATATGGACGACCGTTAGCAGGAGGGACGTAAACTGTTAGAAAAACAAACATTAGGTACTCAAGGTGTTATACGCGTGCTGAACCTGTTAGTTTAGGCAAACCACATGGACGCAAATTGCAATTAACTCTAATGATTTTTAGTGTAATTTGATGAAGCTGACGAGAATGCTCTTAAATGGCTTTAGTAATATTCTAGCGTGTCATCAGTATAATTACGAACCATTTAATTAAATTATTTTTAACCTAATTAAATTATTTTTAATCTGATATTTTTTTAATTAATTTTATATAATTTAAATAAAAGAGTTAATCAAACAAATATTATAAATGTTGTTATTTAATTATTTAATAGAACTTTTTCGACCTCTGTCTTACACGTCAAAGCTACACATGTCCAAGTATTGAGAATGTCCATGTTGCCGTGTAAGTAGGTGAAGGGCAAAATACACATCATCACACGGGGCCAAGTTTTTTTGTTCATTTATTTTTATATTTTTTGTTTAATTACCTTTTAAAATTATGAGTCTCTTGGTAAAAAATAGTTAATTAAACATGGGTAGCGACGCAGCTTGCGGTCCGTTAAAATACACATCACTTTTAATTGGCTGTTTTGTTAAATTATAATGGAATTATTTTTAATTTAAACATATTAATAATATACAATCTCCTTTACCTTAATAGCATGCATTTACCATAACAATTCCATCACAATCTCATTTACTTTTTTTTTTTTTTTTATGAACGACTAATTTCTTACAACCATTTCTTTACACATTTTTACACTTTTTTTTCACACCTTTGGAGTTCTCACCCAAGAGAGGATTTCCCTCTCTACCATTAGGCTATAACCTTAAGTGGCATCTCATTTACCTATTTAATAATATGCATTTAAACACATTTAAAGATATTTGAACTGAAAAAAAAAGTAATTATATTAATACGTTATACAACTTTTAATAAACATAATAAATAATATTTTAAAGTTGCTAGAGTCATAAAACTACAAAAAGAAAAAGACTATAATTATAGTTGTGTATTTAATATTTTAAGACATATATTGGGTTAGTGAAGTTTTTATATCCGAGTTTCAGTAATACAAGTAGTTTTTAACCATGATATAACGGTAAATAAAAAAAAAGGAAAAAAAAAACAAACATTTTCCAAAGGTTACCGACCAAAGAACCCCTCTAAAATTGTATGCAACGAAATATTTTTCAAGAGAGAGAAACAAAACAAAACAAAAGAAAACAAGAGAGGGGGAGAGAGAGAGAGAGAGAGGTGTCGAGAGGATGAAGGGGAACACGAAGAGGAAGCCGATCCAGGTGGTGAGGACATGGGTTCGAAGGCAGCCACCGAAGGTGAAGGTGTTCCTGGCGTTCGCTGTGGCCATAGCCGCCCTTATCTTCATCCGCATGGTGGTTTACGATCACGACAACCTCTTCATTGCCGCTGAGGCCGTTCACGCTCTCGGTATCTCTGTTCTTATTTACAAACTCGCCACCGATAAAACATGTGCAGGTATATATTATTGCATCTTCTTCTTCTTATTATTCCATGTTTATTCTTTCGGTTTTTGTTTCTTAATCGATCTGTTGAATTGTAACAAACTTGTCTTGTTCATTTTATATATACGGTTTTTCACCGAACATATAAACGAGCCAAGCTGAGCCGAGTCACGGTGGGCTCAGTCTTGGCTCTCGTTTATAACCCGAGCCGAGCCAAGTTGGCTTGTTTATCTTAATGAGTTGAAATGTTGGGCTCGGGCTTGGCTCGTAAAAAGCTTGAGCAAGCTTGTTTGTTTTAGAAATATATATATTTTATAATTTTTGTTTTTTTCTTACAAATATTTATATACATATATAAAAAAGTATAAAAGTAATAAGCAAAACAATATTAGGCTAATTGAACAATATTTAGCCTAATAGGACAATATTTACTAATTAAATATATATATATATATGTGTGTGTGTGTGTGTGTGTGTGATTTGGGCTTTGAGTCAATGAGCAAGCGACGAACCAAATCTACCTTGGCTCGGGCTCGGCTTGGCTAGGCTCGTTTACAAACCAAGTCGATTACGAGCCCAACTTTTTCGAGCGAGCCGCTTGTTTTTCTAACAGCGTAGACTGTGTTTGGTATTGAATTTAGTTCAATTTTGGTATCGGTACTATGTGGTACTGTACCGATTTAGGTCTTCTAATGGTACCAATGGAACATATACGGTAAGGTATGCAATTTTGCTTTTAGCAAAATTTTGGTATCATACTATGTAGTACATCGTTTGGTACGGTAGAGTATCGATCTCATCCTTAGATAAATTAGTGTAAATGATTGTTTTTGTGTCTTTTACGTGTTTGAATCGGTTTTGATGCAGTGTAAGAGTCGATAGTCGAATTAGACTGGAATTAACATTTTGTTTGTCGTGATTTCTTTTTCTAGATGTGATTTTTTCTATGAATTTTGATTTTGTGATGTTGAATTTCTACTCTAGTTCTGTCGGAGATTTCGTTTGATCGGGATTGGTTGAGTATTTTCTTACTTAAGATGTTAAATTTGTATGGTATGTTGTAATGTTTTGATGATGTTATAAAAAAATGATTATAGAAATACTAGAATGTACAACAATTGTGGTATTGAAATTGATCAGAATTCATTTCGTAAAAGGTTAAAACTCATTTGTTTATCGAAGAAATGAAAGATTAATTAAATGCTAGACTTATTTAGAAGAATTTGATAAGGTGAAGGAAGTTCTTTTGGATTGAAATGAGTATACTTTACCAATTTCTACAAGAATTTGAGCTAAAATAAACTTGTAAAAAAATATATCACTAAATGGAAATTGTCATAAATTCAAAATAAAAGTTGAAACTTCAAGGGGTGGCGTAGTGGTAAGCACATCATTCCCTGCTAGTAGAGATCTCAGGTATGAATCCAACGTCCACTTGTTTTCTACTTTAACCCCATGGTTCACTGCCAAAAGCAAGTTGAACACTGTTTAGCAAGGTATTGATGGGTCCGGTGAATTTCCCTAAACGAAAGTTGAAAAATATGTAAAAGAATGCAGCCCAATTTTCCTTTACTTTTTTATTACTTTTAATTTAACAAGGGATATGTATTTGATCTTATTTTCTTTTCTGTTCCATTTTCCATTTTATTTGTTTATTTTGTATGTAAGGGTGATCATTTAAGGATTACATTGCATAGTCTTATACTATGACTTGTCTGGGTATTAAGAGTCTCACTTATTAATCTTTCTGTCTAAAAAACATTAAACACGTTAGCAAATGTGCTTTCTTTTGTATATTTACAAAATTCGACGTGTTAATATTATTTTTGGTCTTTTTATTTCAGGTCTTTCATTGAAATCACAAGAACTTACAGCCATTTTCTTAGGTTCTAGACTCTACTGCAGTTTTGTAATGGAATATGATGTACACACCTTATTAGACTTGGCTACCTTAGCCGCCACCGTTTGGGTTATCTATATGATGCGTTTTAACCTGAACTCCAGTTATATGCACGAGAAGGATAACGTAACCAATTATTATGTTGTAAGTTCTTAGTCACCTTATTATCAAATGATAACATCGCGAATCTTATTTAATAGTCTTAATCATCTTAACGCAGCTGATTCCTTGTGTTGTACTGTCTCTATTGGTTCATCCTTCAACACAACATCATATTATAAACCGGATTCTATGGGCCTTTTGTGTTTATTTGGAAGCTGTTTCAGTACTGCCACAACTTCGTGTCATGCAAAACACCAAGGTTGACCTCTAAAATATTTTCATTAAGGTGGTTCTAATATATTGTGGTATTGTATGATTTTGTTTACTAATTCGAGTTATATGTTTGTTTAGATTGTTGAACCGTTCACAGCACATTATGTTTTTGCTTTAGGGGTTGCAAGGTTTCTCAGTTGTGCTCATTGGATTCTCCAGGTAGACAACATTCTTTGATTTCTTGTTTGCTACGTTACTTAACGCAGTTCGTTTAAAATATTAAAGTAAGGGTGTCAGTTGTGTCAGGTTGAATCATTGCACCTAATACGACCCATATTTTTGCTAGCGTGAAAGGCATCAACCTAACTTGACACACATCAATTTGTAACCCAAATAGGACTAATCTATCTAAACGAGTCAAATGGGCTGGCGAATTGTAAACGGGTTATAAACAAGTTGCAACGTGTTAGATGGGTTGTAATAAACGGGTTAATGAGTCGCCCTATATAATTAAGCGAGTTAAACAGATCAACTCAAACATATTCCGTTTAACTAAACTGGTCAAACAGCCTGGATATGACCCATTTGTTTGTTTAACGAGTCTTTGCTGATTTCTGTTTAATTTGTTTAAACATGTTTACAGGTGCTGGATACCCGGGGAGGTTTACTGACAGCTTTAGGTTACGGGTTATGGCCTTCGTTGGTCCTCCTTTCTGAAATCGTCCAAACATTTATACTCGCGGACTTCTGCTATTACTATGTTCAAAGGTTCGTATTTGTTTTAATAGTATCCTTGGAAAAAATGAACCATGAATACCTCTAATAACAATAGTATCGGTTATGATTTGATTCCTTGTGGTTGCAGTGTTATGGGTGGACAACTCGTTTTACGCCTTCCATCTGGCGTGGTGTGAGTCGGGGAAAAACGAGCAGGGTTCAAAGGGACTTTATAACTCCCCATAATATAGTAGTAGAGTTGGTAAGCAGCATGTTCCTGTTTATTTTAACATGTAACATATGGGACTGTAGGGGGGTGGGTGGGTTCCTTTCAAGATTATTACCCTGTTAGGTTTATGTAAAGTTTTAATCTGTCTTAAAAAAGGGAAGTATCCCTCATCTTAGCTTTGGTTATCATGTGTGTGTAAGAAGTTAAAGGATTAAAAGTATAATCTTTTAGTTTTTTTTTTTTTGGATTGATGGCATCATTTTTAAATTTGAAGTATAATATTAGAAGAAATTGTATGCAAAAATTATCCATCATCTTAGCTTTGGTGAAGGTGATCATATGGTATGTAAGAAGCTAAAGGGTTAAAGTTACGTTTTTATTTTTTTTCTAAAGATCTTTTGATGCAGAATACATGAATAAGCATAATATTAAGTATAATATTGTTTTAAAAGCATATATAAAGTCATTTCATAAGCATACAAGCGTTATTCTTTCTTTTTCTATTTCTATAAATCACTTGCTTACCCGTATTTTTTTGGCATTGTAATGAACGCACCTCCTGTTTTTTTTTTTTTTAAATATAGGATAGTACTATTAGAGCAATCTTCAACTGTAGGCTGAAGATGTATCATGTAGTCCGTTCACCAAACACACCCAACCGGACGCCCTCTTGTTGGAGGTGACGACTTGGCAATACCGTGTTTAGCACATCGGACGCGTCCGGTCATGACATGGTGAGCCCCTTGAAATTTTAAACCATTTTAAAAATAAGAAAAGCCTATGTTGCTTTAATTTAAAAAAAAAAAATTGATTAAATTTAATTTCCAAATTTTAATAAAACTAATATTACAAATAACTTTAATAAATATTAAACAATAAAAAACCAATATTATAAATAAACTTAATAAATATTATACAAACTTCATTAAAATATTGCATAAAACCAATCAAAACATTACTTAAACCAAGTTAAACATAATAGGTCAAAATTAAACACACATATGACATAAGCCCTAATTACTTCAGCCCAATCACTTAGGAAGGACTTAGTAGATGACACGTACAATCGCTATCACGACTGTCTGACCTCTCGTATCAAGGATCGCGTACGTTGATGGAAGGACTTAGTAGATGACACGTACATTACTTCATCTGACCTAGGTACGTATTCCTCACCCGATTCAGTTTCATACCTTACAGCCCAGCTGGGTATGACTTGTGTTGGGCAATTTTTTACCCGTATGTTTGTGATATGAGGGTTTGTAGTGAAGTTGGTTTGAGTCTCCCTAACACTCTGTTCCAGAGTTTCATTAAAGGATGGAAGAGAAAGGATCTCCCTCCCCTTTCTTTCTCTCTCATTCCTTCCAAATTGGAAAGATTGAAAATCACCTTAAAAACCTCTTTATTATCCTTCCCATTCCCTCCTCTTCCCTCCTACAAAAAACTCTGGAACACATTTTTCCCCCACTTCCTTCCTAATCCTTTCTCTTCCATCCTTTAATGAAACTCTGGAACATAGTGTAAGTTGTGGTCGATCAAATTGCAGTTGAGCCATAGGCATCGGAATTGTTTTTCATAATGATATGAACGAGATCTTGTGAGATAGTTCCGTAGATCCATTTTAAGACAATGGCGTCAAGACGGTCCCATGACACAAGAGGTTTGGGGGCGGCGGTTTCTTTTCAGGCTTCGGTGGAGGAGGCAGCAGGTTGTGGTCTAGGTTGTAAGTGATCGATAACATCATATGCTCGACAGTGAATCTTAAACAACTCGGCCCAAGTATTGTAGTGGCTTGTCTTCATGTCAAGAATGATAGGGATACAATTCTTAATATTAGATACTGTGACTGCAGGGTGAAGGGAATTGGTAGACATGGTGATGATAGAAGGTAAGGAGTGGTCGGTTGATGATGAGAAAAAGAAGACGACAGAATAGTAGATAGGAGGCGGCGATAGGTTGGGAGGGAAAGTGGAAATGAAAAATAGGGTTATGGCTTTGATACCATGTAGAATGTTTAGATTGAATGCTTGTCGCATCTTTGATTTATCATAGGTATATATAATATTGAGATAATTACAAACTTAAATACAATATCATATCCTAAAATACAAAAGGCATATTCCATATTCTTGTAATATTCCATTAGTCACAAATGAAGTTTTTTTAATAACAACTTTTAGTGACAAGGTTTTGTCACTTTCAGTCAAAACGACACCGAAACCACTTCAAATCACACCGAACTAATACGTATTCACTCCGTATATTGGCGAATCAAGTCGAGTCTAACCGAAATGATACCAAACGATGTGAATTTAAACCGAAAGTTACCGAAAATGCTTGGACTAATATAGAACCAAACCAAACAGGATGTGTGGCCGATTGACGAGAACAAACTGAACCCGATTAACAAGGAATGAGACGAAGACAATCGTGTGGATTTTAATGCAAATGAGAGACTATTCGATGCGAATGAGATTGTTTTGCACGAATGAAAGTAACCAAGAGCTATTCGCATAAACGTTTATGTGAATGAGAAGAAAACTAGAGCGTTTTCTATGGAAAGACACGAATGGGAAACAACATGGGCCTATTCGCTAGAAATTTGGAGCCATTTGCTAGAACTTATATCGAATGAGACAAAATTGAAACCTATTCATTCGCTAGAAAGATGAAGCCATTCACTAGAACTTGTATCGAAATATCATCAATCAACCGAATTAAGTTAGTTTTACAATACAAGGAAAAGAAACACATTGTGCAAATAAATAAAATAACAATACAATAACGTAAACAAATAAACTAGATCCAAGAGCCCTATGTGATCAAGTCTTGGCAACATCATCTCAAACATTTCCTTAAACATGTGTAAAATAAAGGTTAACAAAATAAATTGTTGGTGAACATACAAGTTTGATATTTATGTAGCATATGTTAGAAAGGTACAATCCACATGTCAAAGAACAATTATGATGGGTATGTAACATACATTGCATACAAATGGCAAACACAAACCTAATAAGAAAAAAAACATACCCTAGTATCGAAATACTAAGTCGGAAAAAATACTTAACATGACCATGAATATCCTCGCAAGGGCATGACTACACGGTTGTCAATCCTATAGCGCTATACATATTAAGGGTGACTTGCAAAGTTAGTGAATTTTCATAATACAAATGTAACAAGTATTTCGCATAAGCATAATGTAACTCTTAAAATGTATATGTAGTTGTAATTGTATGAAATGTAAATGCAAGTTGTATGTGTAAGTTTGTTTAAGTACATGTTCACACCCAAAAGTTTATAAAATAAAAGGGGTCATGTATACTCACGGTTTGCCAATGGTTAATCCCCAAAGAGCACGAAGTCGAACAAGCGGGAAAGCAAGGATAACAACCTATCCTATAATGTATGCAATGGAAAGTATAAGTCTAGGAATAAAGTAGAGTTGGTTACATAAAATAACTAAGGAAAAGGAAACGATTTGGATTCGAATTCGAAACTAGGATTAGATCTTGAATTAAGTAAATAGAGCGAAAGTGAAATAAAAGGAAAAATAATAGCCAAAGGCATTATAGCCCAGCGGCATCTTGGTGGTGAGATAAGACTTAGGGACCATAAGGTCCTGGGTTCGAATCTCACATTGGTGGTTTTCTCATAATTATGAGTTTCCTCCTGAATTGGTGACTTGGTGGTGGAATATGATCGCGTGGTAACATTGGTGGCACGATGATACTCCAATGTTCCGTGAGTGATTCCGATTTGTTGGCCGTTCAAAAAAAAAAAAAAGGAAAAATAATATGTATTTGGTAGTGGTCGTAAAAGTATAAGAAAACTTAAAGACCATTCTGTATGAGATAATCACATAAGTATTATTTACTTAAAGCTTATCTTTATGTAATGCAAGGTTGTACGGAATTTATATCCAAAAACATAAGTGTATTGATATTTACACTATTTGTACGGATTTTATTTAGTGTTTTATTGGTCCGAAAACGCTTTATATGAACAGTATTAGCATCTATATAGATCATAAATAGTACTTACCTAATTTAAATAATTCAATTCTAAAATGGAAAATTCAAATAGATTTTATTTCTTGGATTCATCATTTAAAGGAAGATTAATACGAATTAAACAAGATAAATTTTCTTGGGTAATAACGAAACAAAAAAGAAATAAAAATAAATGTGGGAGGTGAGGTTTGAACCAAAGATGATTCCACCACCTAACCTTAACACAAAGATTCCAACCATTGAACTAGGTTGGTTCGTTAGTTTGGTAACATGTTTAAATTCCACTAGAATGATGCAATAGGAATAAAAATGGACATGAAATAAAGAATGTGGGAGGTGAGATTTGAACCCAGACCTCTCCACTTTCCCAACCTTAACACAAGGATTCCAACCATTGAACTAGGTTGGTTCTCCGGTTTGGTAATGGGTTTAAATTAAGTTAAACAAGAACACAAACTAACCAAGATCCAAAATGAAATCCTAGAACAAAATATTTACTTGAAAGCTTAAAATCCATTTAGGGGTTTCATTCCCTGGATTAAAACAAACAGGTAGCAAAAAGAATCACTTGAAAAGGATAAAAGATGAAGTCAGAAAGTTAAGTCAAACCTTCTGTTCATGATTCGCAATATACACGAACAATAGTAAACAATTGAATGTGAGAGTATATGGGAAATTTAGGGAAAAAG
The DNA here is from genome assembly GCA_032199755.1 of Ambrosia artemisiifolia. Taxonomy (NCBI): domain Eukaryota; kingdom Viridiplantae; phylum Streptophyta; class Magnoliopsida; order Asterales; family Asteraceae; genus Ambrosia; species Ambrosia artemisiifolia. The sequence goes on along the minus strand of CM063517.1, from coordinate 49,772,711 downwards.
GGGACTAGAGAGTGGCTTGAATTTATAGGGAAGAATTGAGGAGGAGGAGGAGGAATATTAGGTGGGTCAGTTTGAAATTGTTTGACCAAGCCTAAATTCGGTTGGGTTGCAATTAAGAGGGCGGTTGGTGTTAAATGGATTGAAATGAGCTTAGTGATGTTCTTAGAGGGTTAAGGAGTGTTTGGGGTTAAGAAATCGGTCCAACAACTGGTTTAATCTGTTGAAGATTAGCTACCAGCGAATCTTCCTTTAGGAAATTAGCGCGTCTAGAATCATGATTCAGTGCGGAAACTTTGTTTTATTGCAACTTTAGCCTCTCAACTTGGTTTGGTTTGTTTTTATGCAATAAAACTTGTATGATGAATGCAACTAGCATAATTGAAGGTGTGTAAGTATGTGTCGTATATATGCATATGTATACGTGTATAAAATGTACAATAATGAATTAAAATTTTAAGAATTCGAATGATCACAAATCTCATGAGTACAAGATTAATTGAATTTAAAATACATAACTACAATGAAATAGAAAAAGTACAGATATTACAAATATGAATAGTAGAACTTAATTACAATTCATTTGGCACAATTTGATAGATTACAACTTATTTAAAAAAACACTTATAGTTTTATCATCATTATATTTGTATTAGTTCTAATATAATAAGACGAATTATAGTGACTTAACATAGAAGTGGAAACTATGACCTATAGCTTTCAGTTTAGAAAGCACTCAGACCCACCTTTATGTATATATTTTGTTGCAAGCTAAGACCTTTAATGCAAACCCAGTTAATTTGTTTGGTTAAGTCAAGGACAAATTAGTCATTATACCTACCCATTTTCTATTCCTCCTCCTTAATCCAGCTCTGCATTTCACCATCAATTTGTCCAAGCTGAAACACAGCCATAATTCCTTCCATCTTCATCTTTCCTTACAAATCACAACCCAAACAACAAACCCATCATCATCATCATTTTCTTCACCATCATCTAATAAAATATGTCTTCTGCAACAATTCCTAGTAACAACCACAACGTCAACGAACATGTTGACCACAAACAACCGAGAACCTGAAGACTCTGTCTCTTATCCTTCCCCACCTTTACCTCTTGGTCTGGTCTATATACGCCTATTGAGATCTTGAAGGACGAGATCCAAAGTGTTGTATGTGCAGCTTGGGAGGGGGGGGGGGGGGGTATTGTTAGTGAATATGGGATTAGACCCTTTAGATATGTTATTGAAGACCCTTCTAAGTATTTTTATATTCTTGAAGCTGTTGGGAGTTGTTGAATTTTGTTAATTAAGGTTGGATTTGGGTGTTTCTTAGAATGGTATGTGTTAGACGGTTGAGTGCTTGATTTTAAATGTGTTGCGTGTGTGCAGTTTATGGAGTGGCACAGTACCTAAACTAGGTACAAAGAAACATAGGGATAAATACTCTGAAGGTATTGTGAAGTATCTTGGTTATTTCGTAATGAGAGAGCTTCACAAGGTTATGAGGTGGGTTAGCGAGAAAGGGGAAGAAAAAAAATGAGTGGGTAAAATGACTGATTGTCCATGACTTAACCAAACAAATTAACTGGCTTTGTGTTAAAGATCTTAAGCTGCAACAAAATATATACATAAAGGTTGGTTTAAGTGCTTTTTAAACTTAAGATTAAGATATTTGTTGTAGTTTTTGTAATACATAAAGGTTGATTTTTGTAATTTTATCCTAAAAAATATATTTGGATATGTGAAGATATATCTTTTCTTTTTGTTTCACTATTTAATGCAATAAATCATTTCTCTTATAACTATTATATATATAGAAACTTGTGATTTACAATTTTTTTTTATAATCAACCCGTGTATATACATGGTTTATAAGCTAATATATTATATTGTAATCCCATGACAAATTAAAAAAGGTCATGCACGTAACTTCGATCTTAAAAACCTATATCCGCATTTGAATCTACCTAAATTTTACAAAATCCCTATTTGTTTGAATATTTTTGGACCTACCCAAACAATGAAGGGGTCACTAGAGGTTCACCGTTAAATGCCCAATGGATCACTGTATCACGGACATTAGGTCATTGGATTGTATTGGGCTGTTATAGTCCACCGTTGGTTTGTTTGGTCATCGAAGACAACAAGGCTTGTAGAGTTGCCTCGCTGACATGAAATAATCAAAGAGATAATGCATGATTGCTTATTAACATCATGCCTTTTCATAGCTAAGACTATCAGTAGTGACCGCAAATGATATACCGCGAGCCAGCCAACGAGCCACGTGGCTCGCGAACATGACGACAACTAGCATGCGCTAACAGGCCCGCGAGCGAGCAAATGCGACTACGCTCGCGTCCGGTAACGGCTCGTTTTTGACCATTGGAATTTAATTTTTTTTACCATTTTCCATTTTTTACACACACACACACACACACACACACATATATATATATATATATATATATCTATCTATATAATAATTGAGGTTAACTTGGGTTGAATGGAGGCTTTTAAGAGTGTCCACCTATGCTCCAACTCATATATGGAGCCCCTAACTTGACCCATTTAACATCCAACCCCTACATATAAAACCGCTTTTACTTTTTTTTGTTTCACCTAGATGCGCCGCTATGTTCCTCATCTGCATCTTCCATTGTCCTCACCCTAGCTATTGTGTCTCCCTCTCCCAAATATGTATCACCATTTCTCAAAGATTAAATTCCTAAACTCTTGCATCTTCCATCTTTGTCGTTCCAGATCTTTTTTCGTTCATAATACAGGTATAATGTTCTATTATATGTTCATTTTCATTAATCGGTTTTGATTTTGGTTCCTAAGACATGTATATGTTCGATTATACTTAAATATTCATTAATCAGTTTTGATTTTGGTTCCTAATATAGGTATAATGTTCGAATATATGTATAGATTCATTTGTCGGTTTTGATTTTGATTGTGTTATGTGTTTCATCCAACTTACTTTTTTAACCCGTCGTTTTCAAACCCTAACATAGTATGGTTTCAGTTTCCTTCTGAATGATGATCTAGCTACAATTTATATTCATTCAACTTTTGTTATATGAGTAACACGTTTAGCAAATTAAGGATGTGGATCTTGGCAGATTCAGTCTATCCAACCAAAGTATGAACTACCATACAAATTTATTAAGTGATGTACTATTGCAGCAGACTTTAATTTTTTTTTCATTTGAACCACTTTTTAATAATTATAATATCTTTGAATCATGATGCTGGTGGTGGGTTTAGCTAGAGCCATGATTAAACAATGTAAAAAGGTAGATTGAGCTGTTTAGTTTATGGTTTAACAAGTACAACCAAACCATTCTTTTTAAAGTTTAGAATTTTATTAAATACATGTTAATCTGTTGGTTTAGTTTATGCGTTATCTCTAACGGGTCAAACTGTTAAGCTCAAAGATTAAACCTAAGATTCTGGTCAAACGGGTTGAGTAATTAGAAAAGGTTCATAGTCATCATCTTAATTCTGGTTGTAAATCGATAATCAAAGTTCACATAGAAAACTTTTTGTTTTAATTTGAAGAACAATTAGTCAAATTATTTGGATTTTGTGTGTATTATGTTCTTAGTTTGAGTTGATGCAGATCCTTGATTCTTACAACTTTTCTCATAGTTTTCTCATAGCATTTGTGTATCTGTAGATACACGGCTATCTATTTACTATATATTACAAATTTGTTTTCTAAGAAAAAATATATCTTCTGTTGTTAGTTATCTTTTATTCATTTTTAAACTTCATAGAATTTTGAAATGGATTGCAATGCGACAAAGACTCGAGTCACATGCAAGAACAAGAAGACCCATTACAAAACCTACAATCAATAACAAATAAGGAGATGCGGCTTCAAACCCAGGTTAGCAATCCATTCTCTGTTTTGATTACTGTTTATTGATTATGCATTTTTGTTTATTATTTTTTCTTATGCATAGATGTGGATTTAGCATGATCCTTCTCCAAAGACCACAAGTGAGGCAACATTTACTATGAATCTTTAATACCCTTGTGCTCTTGATCATCTTTTTTTTTTAACTAAAATCTAACTCAAACTTTCTTTGACTGTGTTGCAGCCATCGTGAGTTCGTTTCTTTTAAACTGATGTCGTTTCGTATACATAGTTCGAGATGTGAGAGATGGGTATGGGAGTTTATCGAGGCGTAGTTTTGATGTGAGGCTGTATGCGCTTCATAGCAGAGGGAATGTTAGTGTCCAGATGCATATTAAAGTTCTACGAATTTGATGTTTTTCTTATACCGTGTGAGTATTATTTTAGTTGAATACTCTTTGAATGGTAATCCTTCTATTATTTAATTTATATATTTATGTTTACTCCTGGTAAGTAGGTTTATGTGTGTTTCTTTTGTTTTTTATTAGTGTTGCATACTTTCAAGAGGAATTTTGGTTACAAGCTTCAAGTCATTATAGATCGAGATCCAGTCTTAAGGGAGATTTTGTTTGGGCCAAAGGTTTGAATAGGTTCCCGGCTTGACCCGCTATCGTGATTGACCCGATACGGGAAGCCCCGGATGCTGTACTCAAGGCTTGTGTTCCGGGGACGCTTTGTGTCATGTTTTATGGGTATTCAAAGAGAGGTCAAAGGGTATGGAAATTGAGTTTATGTTTATTTTATGGAATGTGTTAGTAAACATGTCATACTTTTATTATTATTATTATATATATATGAGGATTTGTGTAATTTATAATTATTGGTGTAACAGTAGAATAAGTGTAACATTTGCCGTTAAAAAAACCGTCATACTTTTGTAATGTAATTTATGGTCTAATTTATGTGGCTTTTGTGTCAGGTTTATGGATGGATAAAGGATGGGATGATATTTCCGTTTTTGGACTACATGGAAAGGTGTGTGTAGTGTGTCCTTTAATGCTTATTATTATACGATTGTGTCTATGAGTTATGTCTTAAATGAGACATAAAGACTTATAATTAACTAATTATTTGCTCAGTTTTCAGGGACAGACTAAATTATATGGCTCCAAGCCAGATGATTTTCATATGGCAATAGAAGAGGCGTTTATAGCAGAAAATGGGTATTTAAACTCAGGCTATGTGGACAAGGAGGAATGTTCTACAACACCTAATGTTGTTAAGATTCCGGTGGAAAATGTTTCTCATCAGCTTTTGGAGTCTTGTCACCGTAGTCAGGCAAGTTGTTTTACCCTCATGTCTTCACAATTTCTTAAGGCATTCAAATCGTTTTGTATGGATATTGCTTGGTTTTGAAAAGCCAAGGCGTGCATCGCATTCGTGAGGCGCATGTCTATGTAAAACCAAATAAGCTTTATTTACAACCAGAACTGTATATCTTCTAATTTCCAGAACTAAAGGAGGTGTGCCTTTTTACCCCTGATGTGTTTTCTCAGCGCCTTGTGCATCAGGCAGTCACGCCTTTTTAAATCAAGGGGGATTGCTTATGTCAGTTGACAGTAGTACTCTGTTGCTCCTGTTTTTAGTGATGCTATAAGTGTAGGTGTACTGTATGTTTAATTTGTATCTAGAGCCCAAATTGGAGACCCCCCCCCCCACACACACACACAAACAACAATAACAGGAAGTCAGGAATAGTTAATTTATACCATGTACTTAATTATATCAAAATTTTGATATATGATTTCTTTTTAAGTTCTTAATATATACATAAACTATTTATGTGTTTTAATAAAGTTTAAAGGATAAATTAGTCTTAATATTTTTTTCAACAAGTGACTGAATTTTATATTAAATAGAAAGCTAAATATAATTCTGCACTTGTAGCTTATCAGTTTATTGAGGGAGTAGTTTGTTCTATAATTAAAGTTTGAGATTTTGTTTTAGAAAAAAAATATAATAAAGGACCAAGTTGTAAATTGCTTATAACTTATGATACTTATTTTTTTTATTTGCAAAAATAATTGTCTCTATGTAAAAGATATGTAAAAGTTTTGTATTATATAAATCTGTGCCTTTAATCATAAGGGGCCTCCACTACTCAAGCAATTGCGAATTGGCTATCTTAACCACAGCTGTGAGCCGTTAAAAAAGAAGTGTGCTCTAAAACTGTAGCTGAATGACAGCGGGACTACGTTTATGCTGATCAGAAAAAGCTAGATGGCTATTTTAGTAAACAAGTTTGGGCAATTGATAAATTTTAAAAAATATTTATAATGGCCAATTTGGTGATGGATTTAGTCAAACCGGCAATTCACATGATTTTCCCTTTCTGTATCCAATTTTTAATAATCTTTTTATGTGATTTCTTCTTGTAGTTATCAATTGGTTGTAAATATGATTTATTAATTGTTCTTTACTTCTGTAATTCCATTTGTTTATCTCCCAGATTGAAGCTACTGCCATGCCGGAAGATTACAGGCAAAAGAAGGTTTGGATCCTGTGTAACGACTGCAACGGCACCTCAGAAGTTATATTTCATATAATCGGGCAGAAATGTCGCCACTGCAATTTGTACAATACTCGGACCATTGCGCCGCCTGTCATTGTTTTGTTGAGATCTTTAATGATGACGCTTACGAAAATTAAGTTTATTTTCTTTCAGGAAATGTGTCAGTGAACATATCATAAGTTTGCAATGTAATTTATGGGGCTTATTCATGGAAAGGTGTGTACTTTAACCCTTATTATACAAGTTAGTTGTACTTATTGCTCTTTGGTTTGAAACTTAGGATTTTTAGTTGTAGAGATAGTTTTGGGTTTTGATTAATAAGTTATGCTGCAAGCCTCAGTGGACATCTTACATGAATATATTTTATTGTCTATTAAAATATATGTTACGTTGACACAAAAATATGGCTCAAATAAAATTTCAAATGACTGGAAGGAACCACAAATATGTGATTCGTGTGAGGAAACTAACTGTTTGAAGCGGATTCGGGGTTCACAGATTGCAAAAAATGTAAGAAAGCTCCCCATGAATGGGCTTAACAATTCCATAAATTCAGGCATGGTAATTACGGTTCTTACAGCTACAATGGCTATTGCAGCCATTTTACTGTGCTAGGCCAGTGCGTTGAGGAAAAAACTTGTATACTACAATTTTATAGAATTGTCATTTTACTTGGGGATATACCGTGTGTACACGGGACTCTAACCTAGTATATATATATATATATATATATATCTTCTCCATTCTTCTTCTCCTTTCATTTTTATCTTTCATCTTCTTCTCCTTCTACAACAACTTCAAATCGTTTTTTAAAATCATTCAAAATCACGGCGATGACGCTTCGATAAGTCGTGGGGTTCAAAGATGCGGACCGCAGTGGGGTAAAGTGCTAGTCGAGTTTGGTAACCTCGTCGGGGGAATCCAACGTACTTGTGATTCAATCTCCCACAGATACGGGGATCTCAAAACGAAGTGTAAAAACTTCGAACGAGCATATAAAAAGTTTCTATGGATCTCCCTGGCGAAGAAGAAAACGGGCTCATAGCATTTATTCACATCGAGTATTTTTCTAAGGTTGGGCATAATTGTCATCATGTTTTGGCGTGGATTAACTGTGTGTTCTGATATGTAATGATATTACTTATACGGAGTATATCAACTTAAATCACATCCAAAATGTATGTACGATATGTCCCTATGACGTACAATGGCTACTTTAAAGGGATGACAATTGGTCGGGTTTGGGTAATCCCAACCCCATACCCGATTAAGTATGCTTGTCCCAAAACCCGTTGGGTTTGTGTCGGGTAATTACCTATCGGGTATCAGGTATACCCAGGGGTTTTGGGTAAACCATTAATTTTTAAAACTTACACATTGGGTATATCCGACCATAAACCTGTCGGGTATCTTTGGTTAACTACTAACCTATTACATTTAGCATTATTAAATATATATGTTAATGATTACAATGTACAAATATAAAATACTTAAATCTTATAAAAACACCAAAAGACATTGATAACAAATATGATACACTAACTTTTTGTATTTTTTAGCACAAGATGACAATATAGATGGACAATTAGATATATTATGCATACATATTTAAAAGATATATAAAAGTTTATATTAGGTATCTAATCGGGTATACGTTATCGGGTAATCAGATCGGGAAAACGGCTATATCATCAAATCCCAAACCCGTCCCAAACCTACGAAAAAAATAAAAACTAATCCCATACCCGATTACTTGACCCCAAACTCGTCCCAAATGTGTCGGGTTTCGGGTTTACCCATCGATTTCGGGTTTGAATGCCATCCCTACTTTAAAAGGATTTCCAAGTATGCCACTAACGTCTTTTTTTGCAATTTTTATTTAGTATTTAAATTTATATTCCTAAGACTTATCTTTTTTTCCATAGTCTCTCTATCAGATGTCTTATGTGTTAATTTGGTCATAGGAAACTGCATTTTGCTATATTCTTATTTTGTTACAATTCATTTTTGTTTTTTTGATGATTACACAATCATATTGGATTTTGGGTAGCTTTTGTTGACCGGTAGTAGTTTGACTTTCATTTTGATTTCGGAATTTAGATCTAATAATCTGGATTTTGAACCGCAGAGTACGATGTTCCCCACCATAATCAGCTTCATATGTGGCAATTCAGGTAATTTGTTTCTTTCATTACAAGATTAAGACAAGTATTATATTTTTTTCTTCACAAAATTATAGCAATGACTTTGGTGTGCATGGGTCTGTTTGACATGTAGTATATGGTGTTATGCATGCTGCAGGGATACATGATGTTTGGGAAATCACCAACAAAATTACAGTTCACTCTTAACTTGTTAACGAATTTGCTTGCTTCCAAAATTGTTGTGTACATTAAATTGCACACACCCTTTCAATAGATTCAAATGTGTTACGATGTATGGCATGTTATGTGTAGCACGTTATGAGGTCTCAGCAAGGTATTAAAAATGATTGTCTTTTGTATTCTTCTTAAATCCTTAGTTTTTATTAATTCATGACAATAGTCATTGACAATGTATTATATTGTTGTTTTATATCAATTATTTTGCTTATATTCACTTGCTCTTCCTGAATTGATATCTTAATTGTATTACCAAATTAAACACATAAGTCACTAATTTATACATATTAACACTTATGATATTAGCCATTTCCACGTTTTTCACATTTAAACACATAAGTCACTAATTTATACATATTAACACTTATGATATTGATTAGGAAGTGAAATTTCATAATTTAATAAGTTTGGCTAGAAATTGCGTAACGACGCGATTTCGAGCCGAGCCGTAGTTTCCTACGCGTCAGTTTACACATTTTTACAAGTATAAACACCAAAATACTTATTAAAACTTTATAATACTTACTTTAAACATAAATTACGTCAAACTTGCTTATCTAAATCAGTTTTCAAAATCTTACGATTTAAGCGTTAAAATTACCATTTTAACGCCTAGATTCGCGTTTAAGCCTTGTATAAATACAAGGAAAAATACCAAACTTATTATTTACTTAAAAACATCATTTTTATCCTTAATATATATTTTTAGAACCTGATTATAATCAGTTTTGAAATTATAAGGTTCCAAGTGCCGAAAAGCTGCGAAAACCGAACTTTTTACGTCTAGAAATCGGTTTTAAACATATTGTTTTAATTCTAATCTTTATCATGGATTATTCTGGTCATTATAAGGTCAAAATGACCTGTTTACTACTGATCAAAAATAATATTTTCAAAACCATTCATTTAAGTGCAATTTTTATTCAGTTAAGTCATTTTTACGCACTTTAATCAATTCTAGTCATATCATTAGCATTTATTTTTATGTGTTCATCCATAAACATAATATTCATGTCAATATATATCATTTTTCAAGTGATCATATCAGATCTGAATTATGTGTGTAAACACAAAGATTATCTACTTCACATCTTGCATTTTTGAGCTTAAATACCACATATAGACCTACATTCAAGCCTAAAAACGTAACATGCATTACATATTATGTATATCATCACATTTTCATTTTTTTCATCAGATTTGATTTTTTCTTTTAAACATGGAAAAACATTTATAAAAACACAAATTTTTATCAAATAGTTACGTACAATATCAAGTTTTCAAGAACACCCAATACCCACACATACTAACACACCCATACGACACACACATACATATATTTTTACACCATTCTCATCCATTTTTGTTTAACAAATATTGGTTCTTTGTCCTTCTTTCAAAAAAGATTAAAGTTGTTGGTGAACATTCTTAAAGGAACGTACTCACTTGAAACAAAGATCAAAAATCAAAGGAAAGGTATTTAAATAATGTTCATACCCTTAGAGAACTTGAGTTTTTGAGGGAAAAAGAAGATGGATTTTCTTGTTCAAACTTCCTACCAAGCTTGATAATGCTCCAAGAATCCACAAAATTCACCTTCAAAATGGAGATGAATGTAATAGATATGTTGGTTTAAGGTTTGAAAAAAAAAAGAAATGTAAAGAGTTGTTGATGGTGGACGGCCATAAGACCATGTGTAGTGGGGGGCTTTATGTATAAAGCCCCCCATCCTGATTGGTCCACGTGGCTGCTGAGTCAGCATGGAGAGAGAAACTGAAAAAGGGGTGTAGTGGTGGGGCTTTATGTATAAAGCCCCTGAATCTGATTGGTCCACGTGGATTTTATTTTTTTTATTCTTTTAAACTCAAAATAAATAAAATAAAAGGTAAATAAATATAAAAAAATTACAAATAATATCAAAAAAACACACAATTAATATTAAAAAAAAAGTTACAACTAAAATTTAAAAAAAATTACAACTAATATTAAAAAAAAAAAATACAACTAATATTAAAAAAACGAAACACACTAGAGGTCATATTTTTTCAGGATTTGTTGCCTGTGAAGCATAGCGAGGCGTAGCGCGTCTCCTTCGAGGTCTTCGATCGGTTTCGACAAAAACTCAATGTCTTTTTCCCTCTGCCTCGCCTCTTGGAGCTCGACAAACCTTTTATTCTCCACCACTCTCTGCTGCATCGTCTCCAAACGTCTTTGGCCAAGGTCGCGAATATCTTGAAGTCTACGGTTCATTTCTTCGAAATCATCCTTCAAGCCACCGCCTGCTGCCGAAGACGACTCCCCCTTCCCACCCTTTGCTGATCTTCTACCGGGTGGTCTAGGCATATCATGCTGCTGCTCCTCCTCCTCCTCATCCTCGTCCTCATCAACCAAATTCACATGATCACCTAAACTCACATAGTGAGCATCGGATGACGGTGTATCCGGATCTCGCGTCGAGGAGGAGGTTTTGCTACGTTTTCCTCCTCCTCCTGATCCTCCTCCTCTCCTGATCCTCCTCCTACCACCCGACCCCATAGGCGGTACCTGAGCCCACTTAGGACTTTTTCTCAACATCTCCCAAATTTTCAAATACGGGAACGGTTGGCGGGTAGATCTCATCTCGTCCAACGCTCTCGTCAACACACCATCATCACCTTCCCCACTTCCCCTGTTGTCCATACAACGCTGGTAAACCTGAGCAAACGCGTGACATCTATTATTTATGTCCGACCACTTTCCCGATACGGAGTCGTTCTCTCGATACTCCCCTCTACCCATCGCACCAAAAAACAACGCTCGAATCCGAATCCAAAACTCAGGAAGATGTTGATAGTTGGCTACAAAAAACAATTTATACGATTAGAAAAATATAACGAACAATATATATATAAAAAATAAACAATATATATATAAAAAATAAATAATATATATAAAACATAAACAATATATATATAAAAAATAAATAATATATATGAAACACAAACAATGTATATATATAAAAATTTACTTACAAACTAGTGGATCCTCCGATACGTCGAGCCAAGCTCTCGCTAAAGCATATTCCTCGTCTTGGGACCAACGTTCCATTTGTTTTTTTTGACGAGGTTGGGTAGGATCTTTCTTTTTATGCGAGCGTTTCCCGCGCCCGCTCCCACTCCCACGCCCGCGGCCCCCCCGTTGAGAACCCTCTGGTTCGTCGGTCTCCACTTGAGTTTCTGGCACATGCTCGGCCTCCTCTTGAGAACCTTGGCCATAGTTTGGTGGAGGAAAAAATTGGCCCGGTTGTCCATAGTTTGGTGGAGGATAAAAGTGACCCTGGAGTAGTTGCGCGTATTGCATTGTGTTCGGGTCAAACTCCGCCCAATTGGGTGGCAGTGGAGTAGTAGTGTTTGGCCTCGAACCAGGGCGACCAGGGACCCCGAATGGTGAACCGTATGGAAACATGTTTAGTAGATGTGTGTGTTTTTTAGTTTGGAAAGTGTTTATGTTGTATGTGTATGTTGTATTGTGTTGTGTATATATAAAAGTTTTATAAAAAAATAAAGTTTACCGTTCAAAATTAGAAGCCCCCAACGGTCAAATTTTTTTTGACCGTTTTTGTCTTCGCCACGTGTCGAGCAATGAGTGGTTGTTGGATTTTGAATATGGCGTTATAGCCATGAAGCCCCCGGCCTTTTTTAACCCATAGCGCCCTGGTGTTCCAGTGTTTGGGGCGCTATGGTTTACAATTTCAGACAATTCGCGCCCCAGTACGCATAGTCTAAGCAAGAAGAAAAGGAAGGATTGAGTGTCTTGGAAAGTGGAGTATTGCATGTATAAGAAGGTCTCGTAATGATTACCTAGATTATAGAGTTTACACTTGTTTTGTTTCAAGATGAGATGAGTGTCCATGATGAATATAATCAGCCATTTTTTTTCTTATACAAACCGTAAATGGGTGGGTGATTTTGAAGGGTTGGGTTAATTTTTGTAATTAGGGAGTATTTTAGGTGATTTAGGGGTATAAAAATGATAAAAATACACCCTAAAATAATTTATTTTAACCCAATAAATTATGGATTATTAATACCCACTGAATCTTATAATTATTACTGTATGATATTTATTTTAGGTGCTGAACGCTTATTTAGATCAAATTTGTTGGTTAAAGGCGCGCATTTGAGCTGTACCGGACACTTGCGCAATAAAAACTCCAAATCAGCGTTGTTATTTATTTTAACCAAATATTCACTTATAAAATATTATTTTATGCTATTCCAAGCATATGGGTCCTTTTTTAGATTTTTAGGACTTACCGGTCGTCGCCAACGCTCATTTCGGTTAATTATCGCAATGCGATATGGAAATTTTCTAAAAATTTCACAATGCAAACCTTTGCATCAGAATAACTTTGCTAGCATTAATAAGACATTAATTTATTGAAATTAATTCTTGTTGACTTTAAATTTTCTTATTAGTGCGTTAATTACAGTACGGATAATGGTTCCTAAACAACGAGTGTCACATCAGGCATCTCATCTTCACTCACTTCGTCCACATCACTTTCTTCAGCAATTCTTTCTCTTTCTTTTTTCTTCTTCTAGAAACTTTCCAAAATCAAACACTCATCAGATGACATGCTGGGTTCAATGTTCTGTTGTTTTTGCAGATCTTGAATCATGTCAAACATCTTCATTTGCACATTGTTTTGGAACTTGATGAGATATCTTTGATCTTTCACAATCTTTTCAAGGTTCCTATTCTTGTGTTTCAATTTTTTTAGCTTTCTTTTGAGTTCCTGATTATTGTGTACCGAGATTTTCAGGGTGCAGATCTCTTTAGCAGCAGTTTTACCGACCTCTTTCACCAAAGTCTCATACAGTTCCTAATGCACTGGTTTGGGACGTCGTGCAGCAGGAGCTGAAGAGGACGATTCTGTTGGTTTCTTTGCTGGAGCCTTGGGAATTGGAGCCCTAGCAGTGGATGGCCCCGGTCGATCATGAACACCGAACATAGACTCAAGGATCTCCTCATCTTCTATTTCTTCCTCAGTCACCACAACCGGGGTTTCAGATGCAGGTATACCCTCTCTTCTTTTTCTTTTCTCAGCCTTTTTGAATTCAACAACTTTCTGTAAATTACGTGCCATCTCCAGCTGTTCTTCAGTCAGTGATTCCCTACCTTCTGCTAACAGACCAGGCCTCCTTTTCTTTGTGACTTGAGAGGGGGCTTCTTTAGTGGCCAGCCTTTTACCTCTTGCCCGTTCTCGTGCTCTTTCTTCAGCAGTTTGTGGAACAGTGGAAGGAGCGGTTTCAGAAGGAACAGTTTCAGCGGCAGCTTTAAGACTTGCTTCTGCCATTTCTCGTTTCTTTTGCTGAATCTTGTTGTATAGTGCTTTGATTCCGGAATACCTTTGAGCTGGATACATACACTCATACATCGGCTCCCAATCAACAGTGTTGCATTCAATGAAAAATCTTCGAGCTCTGGCTAAATTGTACACTCCATCTTGAGGCAGGTTCTCGTGTTGTGCATTTATCATCATTTGCACGAATCTAGGATACATGGCAAACTTTTTATCAGCTTGGGCATTCTTTACCATGTAGTTAAAGATCATCCCAGACAAATTGAACGGTTCATTCTTGCAGACTTTGATCATTGCACTAGACCACTCCGGACTGAGTGCATTGTATCTTCCTTTTCTGTGGCTGAGAGTCATGGTGAATACGTGGCAGATTACTTTCCAGTCTCGAGTTAGCTCACTTTTCTTGACGTCGCTTCTTTTGTCGAATTCTCCCTTGTACCCAATTTTCTTAAATTCTCTCAGAAGATCAGCTTTGACTAAGTGTTTGATGTTGTCACACCCCAACCGATGGCGGAATCATCGAGGTGAGACTTAGTGGTAGATTGTTCAAAGACTTCATGACACTAGATTTTGTGACAATATAGTTTAAAGATAGAATATCATTTATTGTCTAAAAATAGAAATACAAGTAGTTCATATAACGAAAAATACAACAACAAGAATATGATAACTTGAACTAGAGTGTGTTTCTATGTCCAATCCTAAGTAGATTTCTTGAATGTCCTGCAACAAATGTTTCCTGCAACATGTATAAAATATCCCTCAACACATAAAGCATTGGTGAGCACACTAGTTTTGACATACATACATAGTATAATAAAGTTTCGCTTATAGGCATATGCAAGAGAAACATACAAACGGCGACTAGCCACGAAGAATTTTGCTTAGCATGACCCATGTAGGGGGCGGATAGCCAATCCTATAGCGCTATACATGCAAGGTGGGTTGTCAACTATATGAACATTTGTATGTTAGAGTAAATAATTCTACATAGCATAGCGTACAAGTATATAATAGACTTTAGATTGCGCATGATAGAATTTAGAATATGATAGACTTTAGACTAAGCATAATAGATTGTAGAGTTTAAAATCGTTTGAGTTTGACAGTGATACATGTTGAGCCCCAAAGAATAAAGGATAAAAGGGGGACAAGTATGAACTCACCTTTGGGTGCGTTTAGCAAGGTTCCAAAAGAATGAGTCTTGGAAGATTAGTTCCTTAGCCTTGGTTAACTAGAATTAAAAAAAATAAAGGGTCTTAGATTCGAGTTTAGGTTATAGATTCAAGAGAGTCAAGCAAGCCTTTTAGGCGAACCAAAACACAGACCACCATGAAGGTGATTCGGATGGTCATAAGAGTCAAGCAAGCCTTTTAGGCGAACCAAAACACAAACCACCATAGAGGTGATTCGGATGGTTATGAGAGTCAAGCATTGGTAAGGTAGGGATGTATCCACAAACCTTTCCGAGTTATTAGATTAGTAGGTTTATATAATTTAGTATTTATATAATATAACTTAGGAACTAGGGTATGGTGACTTAGTTTGGATGAGCCCTGGCCTTCCTTTTGTCAACCAACCATAACACAA
The DNA here is from genome assembly GCA_032199755.1 of Ambrosia artemisiifolia. Taxonomy (NCBI): domain Eukaryota; kingdom Viridiplantae; phylum Streptophyta; class Magnoliopsida; order Asterales; family Asteraceae; genus Ambrosia; species Ambrosia artemisiifolia. The sequence continues at coordinate 49,756,961 of CM063517.1, read as the reverse complement.
GTCCTTCTATCATTGAGTTGTTGGTGAACTTGGTTGGTATTATTAACAACGTAGTGCATAAAAGATAATAGAAGATGACCACATTTGAGGCCTCAAATTGGTGCCCTACTCATGTTTATTTGCCATGGCAAATAGGAGAGAGGTCCTAGAGGTTTCCTCAAAGGGTTTGAAGAAGATGAGAGTGAAGAAAGTAGAAGAGAGGTTGAAGGTGAAGTGAGAAACTCACTTATTCTTGAGAGAATTCTTGAGAGATTCGGAGATTTAGAGAGGATTTAGGATTGAACAAGTGTTAGAATGGGTAGGGAGTGGTGTATTTATAGTTGGGTTATGGTGGTTGGGTATTAAATGGAGTTATTAGGATGGTTAGGAGGAGATTAGTTGGTGGTTGGGTTATAACTTCAAAAGAAAAAGAAAAAAATAATAATTAACAAAAAAAATAATAAAACGAACGGCAAATGGTAGTCTTATGTTGTATTTTGTTGTCACAAAAGTCAAAGACAACTTACGATTTCCTTTTCGTTTTTTTTGAACTTGAAAGTATTATTATATATATATATATATATATGTTTTATTAAAAATAAATAAATATATATTACGATTTTAACTAAATGAGTTTCTAAATTGATTAGGATGGATTATATTGACGACTCGTCAAGAACTGGTAGGAGTAACCTAAAAGAAACGAATAAAGGCGAACTTGGAGTTTATTAAATATAGAATTTAAAATACTTGTAAAAAAGTAAAAATCACGCGATGTTACAGTCTTCCCTATTTTAGGAAATTTCGTCTCGAAATTTAATTAAGAGTCAACCTTTTGAAAAATAGGTAAGTGGTTTGATATGAGAACAAGGCTTGTTAGTTTATTATGTTTACAGCAAATAAGGTATCTAGTCACTTGTGCGATAATTATGCTCGTAAGAGAAGTACTTTTAAAATTTTACCTAAGGTTGTACGTAGAAATTTGAAAACTTAACCGACATAAGCATTTTGTAAATAGTGAAATAAGGGGTACGTATAAATAGGTTTGTATATGGAGTTGATGCAGCAAGTTTTGGAAATGTATGTAAATATACAGTATAACATACATGAAATAAAAAAAAATCTTGTGAAGGTAGGTAAGTATACTGTGTATAAGAAATAGTAAGAATTTTAGGAAAGTAAGAATTTACACGGTATGAAATAGTGAAAATTGAAGGTTGGTAAGTATATTTGTATAACATATAGAAATTTTGGGAAAATAAGTAGTTATACGGTATATCATATATGAAATAGTAGAATTTGTTGTCTTGTGAAAGAGGTGTCTTTGGGTAATTGGGTGAAATAGTAAATATGTGAGCATAATAAGTGACTGGATATGGGAATGAGTAGTTTTTAGTAAAAGATATTTGGTTTGCACATGGTCGAAAATTTAGAAAAACATTTAGAAGTGAATAAATAAACGAGAATTTGAACTATTTGGAAATAGCCCTTTGGCGAAATAAGTAGTAGTTATTTAGTTTTGGAAATCCAGTATATGATTAGTCAAGAAAGTATAAGAAAGTGAGAGACAAGTCTTGTTTTGGATGTATAAATGTTTTTTTTAGATTAAGGCCAGAGCTTACGGGATTTAAAAATAGATTCTTGATAATGGAAGGATTGCTGATTAAGCAAGTGAAGCATGAGGAAGGAACGAAGTTCGATAGAGATTGCAAGTATAGATTATTCATAGCAAGGATGATGTTGCATAGTAGAAAGTGTGGTTCAAAACAAGGTTACGATATGCATAAAAGACAATTGAGGCAAGCCTAAATAGACTAGTAAACTATAACATAAATGGTATTGCAAAAGATAAATACATAAATGTCCCGTCATACCTCATCCGTGTTGTTATTCAAGACATGATAGGTTACACACACTGGGACTTGTTATGTTTTCCATGCGCCCAATTTTTGTAATTACGTGTGCACCCGTAATTAGTCCAATTGTCGTATGGTCCACATAATTTGTCTTAGTTATGTGTGGGTCGCTAGTGGACACAAAATACTTATACACAAGGGAAAAGACATTAAACTAAGACATTAAACAGTTTTGGTGTTGTAAACATAGCAAGCAACGTGACATGCAAGCACATAATGTGAAAAGGCATTAAGTAAGTTTTTGATGTTGTTAACCGTACACGTTTTTGGTGTGGATGTATGGTTTCATGACATAATGGTGCAGACTTGTGCATATGTGGTTACGTTCAGATGTATAAAATCAAACAGAAGAATAGACAATTGGATTCCTAATGAAAACACGTAAAATGTTTTGACTGAGAGCAACATGGAATTCGGGTTTATTACAAATTGAGTTTTATGGGTACACGAGTTTTATGGGTACGCAATTTTAGCTTTTCAAGACTAAGGGTCAAGTTTGATGGTAGAAGAATTTAGTCCGTTGGATGTTAAAGAAAAATGGATTAAATTGAAGTGGGGAAAATTTAGTGTAAAAGTTATATCGAAGATGGTCGTTTGATTTATAAAAAATCCATTTTATTAAGCGAGAAAAATAGTTTATTGACAATTTTAGTTTGGCGTTGATGAATATTTTGACTTGTGATACGATTTCAAGAGAAAAGGTTTTGGGATTATAAAGAAGTAGGTTATTTGATTTAGTGTGCCTTTGCTCACAAGTCCTGATCACCAAAGAAATTTTTTTTAAACACTTTTACCATTTAGAATCTTGTTTTTCATACAGACTCGACGCACACATATGTTAGTGGTTTGAAAGTGAGGATTTTATAGAAGAATATGCATCCTCTTAGAGATAGTAGGAACATTTTTGTTAAAAAAAACTTTGAAAAAGATCGTTGTAACACCCCAAATTTTTTCTGTCTATGGTATTGTTTATGATTACGGGTAAAAAAAAAAATTAATTAACGTCACCGTAACTAGGAAACTATTGACTTCATGAATGGTCTAGAATGATTATAACTTCATAGTTGTTCAACCATGTGAAGTACGATAGAATCATGGGGGGGTCTTTTTGGGTTTTCCCACAACCAATAAGGGGTCTTTAGATATGTCATGATAGTTGGAGGACTTAAGTGTAATTATACTAATACTTACACCATGAAGATTAAATAAAGGGGTCCTTATTGAATATAGAAGATCGCTAACTCCTTGATGAAACCCTAGTACTGCCGTCAGTCACAATGCATCGACTTCCCTAGCTCGACCAAACACATTAGGCGTAAGCTAGCTGCTACATGAACCTCCATCTAGCCTAAGGTAATCCCTAAGTCAATCCTAGTTCGTCAACTTTTTCATAGATCGGTGATGATGGACGCGACTGTGATGATCATCGACGGAAACGACGATTGGTGGCTTGAGTGAAGGTGACGGGGATGGAGGCATAGATGGTGGGCAGTTGCGGTTCGAAGGCGCCTACGGTGGCTATATGTGACGGTACGTAGATGTCGGTCTGTGACGGTGCATGCGGTGGTTATGATGGTTTGCGGTGGTGACGGCCGGGATACTTGTTGGCGATATGGTTCGTGTGTAACAGTAAGAAGTTTGTTGATTTATGGGATTGTATATCTTGATTATTTTGAGTTACGTAATGTTTTGTTGATGGTGAGTAGTTTGGATGGAAACTATGTAGGTGATGGTTAAATTGCATGAAACTTTGTGTAGGTAATTTTAATATGGCATGGTATATTTTACTGACAAAAGAAACACATAAGTATAGGCGAGTATAGTGCATTTAGACAATATAAAGGAGTTTGATTAATGTTGGTTTGCGATTATTAGTATTGTTTGGAGTTTGCTAGAGTGCTTGAGATGCGAGTCTTGAGGGCCTTTGTGAGTAGTAAAAAAAATTTTAAAATCAAATATATATAGTGAAAGCATAGCATGAAAACGACATTGAAAGTAATATTAACATAAAATGAGAGGCTTGTTTTAAACAAGCAATTGGAGTGTTCCGGAACGGAACTAAGACTAACCAAAGTGGTTCGAATTTACCTTTGAGTTTGAAAACATGCTTTGGCCTAATAGGTGGAATACTCTCCCCGAACTTGCGGTTAACGGTATTCACCCTTCCAGTTACTACATGTTTCTTGTCATTAGTAAATTTGAGACTTTGGCGAGATTTTAAAAAAATATCAAGGATTGAGACTAGTCGCTAAGTTGCGGATTTCACTCCTATCTTAGCGAGGTCGTTTCTTTGAATGTGGTTTTTACACCTTGTCCAATGTCGTAAGAAAATTAATTCCAACCTTCAATTGGTAAGTGTCCACTAGAACGAGAATTGTGAAATTTCCACCAAGGTGAGGATATCACTCCTATCTTGGTGTAGTTTCAAAAACACAAAGAATTTACGCGGATTGAAAGTTATCACCAAAGTGAGGGTTTCACGCCTATTTCGGTGATTTCCTTTCGTTTGTGTTATACGAGCGTCTTCGAGTGTAGAGTAATCCACAATTAGGAAGGTAAATTTTTAAGATCAAAAGAATGGAGTAGAAGCAAGATAGGGAGAACAAGTATTTTAACATGATAATAGGAATGGTCAAAATGGTTCTTAACTATAGTCTAGGTCAAACATGGCAATTTTTCCTAATTCCCTATAGTCATGGCTCTGATACCAATCTGTCACACCCCAACCGATGGCGGAATCATCGAGGTGAGACTTAGAGGTAGATTGTTCAAAGACTTCATGACACTAGATTTTGTGACAATATAGTTTAAAGATAGAATTTCATTTATTGTCTAAAAATAGAAATACAAGTAGTTCATATAACGAAAAATACAACAACAAGAATATGATAACTTGAACTAGAGTGTGTTTCTATGTCCAATCCTAAGTAGATTTCTTGAATGTCCTGCAACAAATGTTTCCTGCAACATGTATAAAATATCCGTCAACACATAAAGCATTGGTGAGCACACTAGTTTTGACATACATACATAGAATAATAAAGTTTCGCTTATAGGCATAATCAAGAGAAACATACAAACGGCGACTAGCCACGAAGAATTTTGCTTAACATGACCCATGTAGGGGGCGGATAGCCAATCCTATAGCGCTATACATGCAAGGTGGGTTGTCAACTATATGAACATTTGTATGTTAGAGTAAATAATTCTACATAGCATAGCGTACAAGCATATAATAGACTTTAGATTGCGCATGATAGAATTTAGAATATGATAGACTTTAGACTAAGCATAATAGATTGTAGAGTTTAAAATCGTTTGAGTTTGATAGTGATACATGTTGAGCCCCAAAGAATAAAGGATAAAAGGGGGACAAGTATGAACTCACCTTTGGGTGCGTTTAGCAAGGTTCCAAAAGAATGAGTCTTGGAAGTTCCTTAGCCTTGGTTAACTAGAATTAAAAAAAATAAAGGGTCTTAGATTCGAGTTTAGGTTATAGATTCAAGAGAGTCAAGCAAGCCTTTTAGGCGAACCAAAACACAGACCACCATGAAGGTGATTCGGATGGTCATAAGAGTCAAGAAAGCCTTTTAGGCGAACCAAAACACAAACCACCATAGAGGTGATTCGGTTGGTTATGAGAGTCAAGCATTGGTAAGGTAGGGATGTATCCACAAACCTTTCCGAGTTATTAGATTAGTAGGTTTATATAATTTAGTATTTATACAGTATAACTTAGGAACTAGGGTATGGTGACTTAGTTTGGATGAGCCTTGGCCTTCCTTTTGTCAACCATGAACCATAACACAAGTCCCTCCATCATTGAGTTGTTGGTGAACTTGGTTGGTATTATTAACAACGTAGTGCATAAAAGATAATAGAAGATGACCACCTTTGAGGCCTCAAATTGGTGCCCTACTCATGTTTATTTGCCATGGCAAATAGGAGAGAGGTCCTAGAGGTTTCCTCAAAGGGTTTGAAGAAGAGGAGAGTGAAGAAAGTAGAAGAGAGGTTGAAGGTGAAATGAGAAACTCACTTATTCTTGAGAGAATTCTTGAGAGATTTGGAGATTTAGAGAGGATTTAGGATTGAGCAAGTGTTAGAATGGGTAGGGAGTGGTGTATTTATAGTTCGGTTAAGGTGGGTGGGTATTAAATAGAGTTATTAGGATGGTTAGGAGGAGATTAGTTGGTGGTTGGGTTATATCTTCAAAAGAAAAAGAAAAAAATAATAATTAACAAAAAAAATAATAAAACGAACGGCAAATGGTGGTCTTATGTTGTATTTTGTTGTCACAAAAGTCAAAGACAACTTACGATTTCCTTTTTGTTTTTTTTTTTGAACTTGAAAGTATTATATATATATATATATATGTTTTATTAAAAATAAATAAATATATATTACGATTTTAACTAAATGAGTTTCTAAATTGATTAGGATGGATTATATTGACGACTCGTCAAGAACTGGTAGGAGTAACCTAAAAGAAACGAATAAAGGCGAACTTGGAGTTTATTAAATATAGAATTTAAAATACTTGTAAAAATCACGCGATGTTACAGACGTTTCGAGGTTGATCTCCAAGCCTTAACACAGTTCTGACTGTATCTTCGGTGATAATCACGGGTTTGTATCGGACATTTGCGTTGATTCTTCTCACACCATCGACAACTTCATATCTCCCAGATCTCCAGAAATCCTCTATGTGATCTATGTAGACCGTCAGATTGTGTTCCACAGCATATCCGATTCTACTTCGTGGATCCAAGCGACGACGTCTCTGAATTTGTGATCATCACTTTCGAGATTGATAGCGTGGTTGTGCATGCTTCTATTATCCCACGGAATTGCCATCTGTTCCTAATCATGTGCACGAAAAGCAAGTTAGAATTTTCGACTCTAAGCAAGTAACCAACGAATGATATCTTAGACTTAGACGGACGACGAACTTAGACCATTTTAAGTTATGGATGTCTTGTGATTTGGTTAGATGGTTTATCATGCTTGATTGGTTTGGTTTTAAAAGGTGTATGATAAGTGCGCAGTTTTGATTAGGTTTAGTAGTCCATAGACAAATTCTATGAAGTCCAAGGTTAAGTGCGCAGGTTACAAGCTTAAGTACGCAGTCCAGTCCAAATCCTTAGATAATCAAGTACGCAGGTCACATGAGTCAGCAAGTCATAAGATAAGTGCGCAGATCAGTCAAGACTTGGGCATGGTAACCCTAGTGCCTTAACAGACCAATCTGCGTACTTAATAAGCACGCAGACACTTAAACTTTCGTTTAAGACTTTTGTACGCAGGTCAAGTGCGCAGGGGTCTAGGGTTTCAGGGGTTTGAATATATGAAACAAGTGCGCAGACTCCTTGAAACAAGTGCGCAATCTTCAAGAAATAAGTGCGCAATCTTCAAACCCCAAACTTAAAACCAAAAAAAAAAACCTCCAAACAGCTTTACTCATTCCTGTGAAAATAACAACGGATCAATCAAAAAATAATCTACCTCAAAAATGACGAGAATCAACAAAAAATGGAGAAGAGAAAGAGGATTAACAGGTGCTTTATGAGAGATTAGATAGGGTTTTAATGGTGATGATCGTAGAATATGATGATGATTTGGGGTAAATTAGAGATTAGGGTTTTTCTATATGGTAACTGTTGTAAAAAATAGAGATTTACTGAGTATTTATATCAGTGGTATGGGCCTGCGCACTTAGGATAAGTGCGCAGGGCTCAATAAGTGCGCAGGGCCCAAAAACAGGCAAAATTAGAGATCAGAGACTAGGGATTAACCATTTCTCACCTTCTGCATTCAAGATCATACTAACCATACCTGCCAGATCACATTTCAACTTTCCGTTGGATAGCTACAGCCCAAGAATAACTGTCGGTATACTTGTCCACTTAAATCCATGCCTCTCGTCTTTCAACGTACGTTTGGTGATGAGATTTATCATGTTTTGGTAATATTGACGAAAATTTTGTGGACCCCACTTGTGCTAGGTATAAGCCTACCAATCCTCAAGGTTTATTGAGTTATAATGATGAGAGCTTCAGGTCTATGTTTCTATAAGCAGAGAAGATGATCATTATGTCAATCAGATGATGAGAGGTTCAGGTCTATGTTTCCATAAGCAGAGAAGATGATCATCTGATCGCTTGTTGAGCTATCTATATATGTTTGCACGTCACTAACATTGTGTGTCCTTTGCTGCTCATTTGATTGAATAGCCCCGCATTGGTAGCTTGCACTCTTAGGTGTCTTTTGCTTACATATGCACAAAATGTTCTGTGTCTTTTGATCTCACGACAAGCATCATTATCAATATAGATAGGAGTTCTCATGACATTCAAACCGTAGTCCAACAGCTGATTTTGTATCCATAACACTTGACAACAACAACTGGATGCAGCCGTGTATTCAGCCTGAGCGGTTGAGATAGACACTGTTGTCTGCTTCTTGCTCTGCCAAGACACGAGCCTATTTCCCAGAAATTGACAACCATCAGACTCAGGTTTTCTGTCAATCCTGCAACCTGCATGATCACTATCAGAGTACGCAATTAAATCAAAATTATCACTCTTAGGATACCATAAACCAAGTTTTGGTGTTCCTTTGAGGTAGCGGAAGATTCTTTTGACTGCAGTTTCATGAGATTGCTTGGGATTTGAGTGAAAACGAGCACAACATCCTACTGCCCACATAATGTCTGGTCTGCTGGCTGTGAGATGCATCAAGGATCCGATCATTGATCGATACGTGTGGGGATTCACTGACAGTCCTTGAAGATCTGGTACAAGTGTAGTTTGAACAGCAAAAGGAGTGTTGGACGGCTTGCAGTCAGACAGGTTGTGTTTTGCCAAAATGTCTCTTGTATATTTGGCTTGATGAATGAGAATTCCGTCTTCCTTCTGCTGGACCTCCAGTCCTAAGAAAAATGACAATTCTCCCATCATGCTCATTTCGAACTGAGACTTCATGATGCTTTCAAATTCCCTGCACAAGTTTTCATCAGTTGAACCAAAGATAATATCGTCTACATATATTTGAACCAGAATAGAGTGTTTGTTGACTTCTTTGGTGAATAAGGTCATGTCGATTTTCCCTCTGTTGTATCCAATTTGCAACAGATATGAGGACAGGGTCTCACACCAAGCTCGAGGTGCTTGATGAAGACCATAGAGAGCCTTGTCTAGTTTGTAGTATCTGTTGGGATACTGAAGTCTTCGAAGCCCGGTGGCTGACATACATAGACTTCTTTTTTAATTTCCCCATATAAGAAAGCACTCTTCACATCCATCTGAAAGACTTTGAAGTTTTTGTATGACGCGTAAGCTAAGAAGATACGAATGGCTTCAAGACGGGCAACTGGTGCAAAGACTTCCTCATAATCAATCCATTCCTGCTGACGAAAACCCTGAACAACCAGACGAGCTTTGTTCTTAATCACCACATCACGTTCATCCATTTTGTTGCGAAAGACCCATCTTGTTCCAATAGGATACTTTCCTTCAGGCAGATCCACTAGCTCCCAAACTTTGAGTTTTCTGAATTGAAAGAGCTCTTCCTGCATGGCTTCTACCCATCTTGCATCTCTGACTGCATCTTCAATGCTAAATGGTACTGTCTGAGACAAGAAAGCTGAGAGAGCGGTGTTGAGTTTGTCTGCCTAATTTCTTGTAAGAACACCCTCAGTGATGGGTCCAATGACGTTTTCAATAGGATGATTCTTTGAGGATTTGAATCTCATGTTCTCTTCTTCTTGCACTTGTGGAGGTAGATTTGATAAGTGATCTCCGGGTACTAAGGAGCTGGATGGGTCATTTACAGACTGCTGAGCTGAAGATGTTTCTTCTGCATTTGGAGTACTTTCAGGGAGTTGTGTAGTTTCAGCAGTTGTATCACCAATTATAGGTTGAAGAGAAAAGATTGGATCAGCAACAAGTGGAGAAAGACGGGTGGTGAACGGTGCAACGTCATCGTCAGAAGAGTAGAGAATATCGCCAAAAGGAGACGGATTGGCAGCTTGATTCTCACGAGTTTGATCTTCAGGTGCTTGATTTTCAGGTATGATGAAATTATTGAAAACAACGTCCACATCAAAGAACCAGTCAGGACCAGCTCCTGTGTTAGTGGTGTTGGATTCCTGCCAATCTACATAGAAAGATTCAAGTACCATCTTGGTGCATTTGTTGTATACTCTATAAGCTTTTTGACTTGAAGTGTATCCATCAAAGAAGCATTCATCTCCCACAGCATCGAACTTCATTATATTCTCATAATTGTTCAGAAGAGTACATGAACATCCAAATGATCGGAAGTAATCGATGTGTGGTTTTCTTTTGAAGAGTAATTCATAAGCTGTTTTCCCTCGTGACTTAACGATCAAGACTCTGTTAAGAACATAATAGGCGGTATTCACAGCTTCTGCCCAGAAAATGACTGGCAACTTTGAGTCAATGAGCATAGTTCTGGAAGTTTCAATAAGTGTGCGATTCTTTCTTTCAGCCACTCCATTTTGTTGAGGAGTCCTCGTAGCACTATACTGAAGATGAATTCCTTTGCTGCTGCAAAATGTCATGAAGCTTTGATTCTTGAATTCTGTCCCTTGATCACTTCTGATTGACTTGACTTTCAATTTGATTATGTTCTCGATAGGAGGAATAAATAGCATCAAGGTCTCAGCAGCTTCACTTTTATACTCTAAGAAATACACCCATGTGAAGCGAGAAAAATCATCTGTAATCACCAAACAGTAAGATTTCTTAGCTAAACTTTTAACACTAATTGGACCAAACAGATCCATGTGCAATAATTGAAGGGGGGGAGTCAATTGAGTTCACTGTTTTGGATTTATGCGATTTCTTGTGTTGTTTTCCTTTGTCACATGCTAAACATTTTTCAGAAAAAGGGAATTCCTTGGAAGGAAGAACGCTAACTAAATTTAGTTTAGAAAGTTTGTTTATGTTTTTAAAATTCACATGTCCCAATCGCCTATGCCATAACAGTGACTCTGACTCAGATGCCTTAGATAGTAAACATGTCATTGGGTATTCAGACTTGGCATCTCTCATATTTATCACATAGGTATTATTCTGCCTAGGAGCTTTCAACATAATCATGTTGGTGGGTGGTTTAAATCCTGGCTTTAGAAAGATGCACTCCATGTCGTTGAATAAAACCGAGATTCCTTGTCACAGACTTGTGATACGCTCAAAAGATTGTAGCACAATTCTGGAACATAGTTGACATCTTCTAGAGTCAAGGCGTTGGATACCACATCTCATGTTCCAACAATCTTTCCACCCTTTTCATTTCCAGCGAACGCTACAAACTCTCCATCAATGAATCGATAGTTCTTGAGGAGTTCTTTCAGCCCAGTCATATGCCTTGAAGCGCCGCTGTCTACATGCCATAGATATGTCATAAGAGCTATCAACCATTTCTGCAGTTTATTCTGAAAGACAAAAACAAAAGAAAGACAAAGATAAATACAAGAAAATCTATGTACATTCACGACTCAGACCAGTAATTAGTTAATTTTGGGAATCCATGTCTGTTTTAGTTTTGATCTATCATGATTTTCACCCAAAATTAACTCTTGTTTTTTCCAAAGTTGTGTGGTTTTAACAAAACTTTTTACTGTTTCTTGAAGATTTTTGATCTGATCAGAAAAAGAGTTTTGAGTTTTGACATCATTTTGTGGCTTAGGTTTTAAATGACATTTTTTTGACCACATGTCCCTCTTTTCCACATCTAAAGCATTTTGAGTGTTGAGGCTTGGTCTTTGGAGAAGATCTGGATGATGATGGTTGTGATGTTCTTTTCTTGATCTTGTTTGTGAAGGAGCTTTCACTTGAACATGATTCATCCTTGTTAACACTTGATTCTTCATTTGTGTTGCAGTCAGGCTGCTGATGTTACTTTCTGTATCACTCTGTGATTCTTCAGAACTTGAGTGACCTGTTTCACTTTGTGATTCCTCACAACATGAAATATCTGTAGATGATGGAACAAACTCTGGAATTTCTTCAGTGAGAAATTTTCCAAACCTGTTATGTTTTAGTTCTGGTACAAACACGGATGGTTTATATGCATTTTTATCATCAGAGAACGCAGCATTAAGATCAACACATACTGGCGTATCATTGTCAACACAAACATTAGAGCGTTTGATAGGTTTCTTCCTATCATCAGGGGCCACAACGCCCTTTAAGTCTAGTTTAGAGGTTAATTCATTACAGTCATCCATCCTAGATAAACTATTACAGTTATCCATCCTAGATAAACTATTACAGTCATCCAACTTAGATAAACTATTACAGTCATCCGATTTCAAAACAGTTTTAGTCTTTTCATTATTCCAGATGAACCAATTCACTGTAGAGTAATTGGCACCCGGGTGACCTAACCCTAACGTCTGTCCACCACAACTCTCATCATCTTCCACCTTAGCCTTTTGGGTTACATCTGCATTGCTTTTACTTATATTAGTATTTAACTCAGATTTGACACATTCTTTTTCAAAAAGATCATTTTCTGGATGAGGTTTTGGAATGGGTATATATTCACTTCGGCTCAGGGGTAAAAATAGAGATCTTTCAATCCCATTTTTATCCTTATACCCAATTCCATCCTTGACGAACGATTGCCTTGAGCAATCTAAAATATCAGCATGAGCCTGTTTGCTTACGTTCCATTTGTCCACAATGATCTGAAGTCGATTTGTTTCATTTCTAGATTTTTCTAACTTTGAGGTTAAATCATTTATTAGAAAATCCTTTTTGAGAACAAATTCTTTTAGAGTTTGCATATCAGCTAGAGTTGCATTTAACTTTCACTGATATGCTAGCTCATTTTCTTTCATTTCATTGTTAATTTTTCGAATGTCATCCATTTCTCTTAAAATTTTTCTATTGTGTGACAAACAGTAAGCAACAGCTGTAACACACCTTGGTGAGCACAGCTTTGTTTTTATTTCAAGAGGAATACTTACAAGATCCCTTTCCTCGGCTTTCTTGGGCACATCCTGCGGCTTCTCATCTGCTTTGGTAGTGGAGGTCTTCTCATCTATCAGGGCTTCTTCGGCAGTTGCTTGTTTATCCTCTTCAGCCATCAACACTCCTTTCAAACCCGCCTTTTCCAGCATTCCACCCCTTGGCATTCCAACTGACGACCCTTCTAGAGAGTTCACACCATTTGTTGATTTGGTGCAAATCTAGGCCATCAAAGCTTTGTTCACGTCTTCTTCAGCCGTTGCTGCCTCCTCTCCCCAATCAAAGTCTTCAACCACCAGCGCTTTCTGTGGATTCTTTTCATTTGCTTCCTTCCCATCAGTGATCGCCACCATTCTTTTAGCCGGTTTAATCTCAACTTGTTTTAGAGTGGGACACTCATATTTGAAGTGCCCAAGAGTCTTGCAGTTGTAGCATCAAAGCTTTGACTTGTCAAAACCAACCTTACCCATTCCGATTCTTCTACCAGATTTGTCTTGAAATCTTTTCACCCTTAGAGTGATCATAGCCATCTGACATTTGAGATCCATTTCTTCCATATCATCCGGATCAACCTGGTACATGTCTTCAGGATTCATCATCTCATTCTTAAGATCTCCGGTCTTCGCAGCTTCAAAGCTACTCATGAATGTGTTGAAGAGTTCAACATGTTCGGTAGCAAGCTTTGTAGTCCGTGGATTGAGTGTCTTTGCTGTCTTTTCAGAGTACGAGACTGTCTTTCCCGAGCTTGAACTTCCACCACCAATTGAATCCACATATACCGGTGATGAACTTGAACCCATTCCACCTACTAGAGTCATTAATGCCGGATTCTTCATAGCAGTGCTAGGAACGACTTTCGGAACAGTCTGATTCATCTCTCTTTTGGTGATGTCCATTTCGAATGACTTCAGAGTATTGATGAGATCAGCCAGAGTAGATTGAGCATCCAAATACTCTTTCTTAATCAACATGCACTGTAGACTCCATTCCTTGGGCAGTGAGTCGAGTAATTTCTTGATCGGGTTTCGGTTGTTGACAGGAATTCCTGCTTTCTTCATCTTGGTTAACAGGCTCATGAACCTGTCAATGTGAGACGACAAGCTTTTACCCCGAACGCTACCAAACATATCATATTCTTTTTGGATCATATCTTGCTTGTTCTGTCTCATCTCAGCATTTCCTTCATAGTACTCACTTAACGCAAACCACAGATCATGAGCAGATGTGTATTCTTCAAACATGTTGTACACATAATTTGACAAAGCCATGGTGAGAGCACCATAGGCCTTGTGATCTCTTTGCAATAGCTGCTTATCAAGGTCAGTATATGTGGTTGGATCAGTGTTGAATACTTCTCCCGCATCAGTGGTTCTTGTGGGAATATGAGGCCCGAGTTGAACTGAAGTCCACTGGGTAAAGTCGTTAACGTAGTAGAAAGCCTTCATTCGGTTCTTCCAGGTTCCATAATCTTATGTACCAATTAACTTAGGGATTCGAGTTATTGTTCCAGTTTCCAGTTCAGCTTGGGTTATAGGATTAATGGTTAAGTTGTTACTGTTACCAGCCATTGATTAAGGTTGATTTTAAGTTGATTTTCTGATTTTAAAGATTAAAGTCCAAAATTAAGTCCACAATCCGTAATTTAAGTATGCAGTCCTTAAGTGCGCAGATCGTAAGTGCGCAGATTTAAGTATGCAGAAGTTAAGTATGCAGATTTAACGGTCTGATGATCTGATGGCACAAGAAACTTCGGGCAGAATAACGACTAGAACACACGAATAAGTACACTGTGATAAAGCCACAGAAGGCTAAACCACTGTCTCCCAAAGTCTCCTTTGGTAAGTGCGCAGAAACTCACACAAATCAGTATGCAGCAACCTGAAACAATAGCAATTACACGGTCAATCCCTTGTCTCCTGATAAGTGCGCAGTTTTTGACAAGTACACAGATAACTAGGGTTTCCTTGGTAAGTGCGCAGAAACCCTAGATAAGTACACAAAAAACTACACAATTTTCAGTAAGTGCGCAGGAAACTAGGAATTTTCTGATTAAATGCGCAGAAACCCTAGTTAAGTGCGCGGAGACAAAGAAATTTTAAAATTCTGAAGACTTGAGTTAAGTACACAAACCAAGAAATAAGTACGCAACTTATGAGTTAAGTGCGCACATCAAGACTTGAGTTAAGTGCACAGAATAAGAAATAAGTATGCAGCTTATGAGTTAAGTGCGCAAAACAAGAAACAATTGCGCAAAATAAGAAACAAGTGCGCACAGCCGTCTGCTAACATGCACGAACTCAGCTGAATTTAACCAAGACTTTTTCACTTAATCTGAAATGCTTGGATGATGTTTCTACTCAAAATAAACTACTTTTAACACCTTAGGAACACAACACCACACGATTTCTAAACCAACTTGATAAGAAACTCTTTTTTTTTTTGATAAAAACACAAAAGTTTATAAAACTTTTAAGAAAAACTAACAAGATGAGGGTTTTGGTATCTTAAACAGATACAATCTAGAGCACAAAGGCTCTGATACCAAATTGTAAGTCCCAAATTCTAGATCTTGTAAGTGCTAGAGATTGTTATCACTTAGAAACACCTATTGATTAGGTGTTTTAAGTGATGAATCTTGAAAAACTAAGATACTAGATAAAACTTGTAAAACCGACACACAAGATGAAAAGATTTAGACTTCCATTACTGATAATAATCATTGAAACACCATGGAATACAAATAAGTATGCACCCTTATCTTCTTGTGCTATCAAAGATGACCAAAACCCTAACCCTAAAGAGAAGCACTTGCATTCTATATATTGGAGAAGCTGATGGGCTTGCGCACTTAAGCTAAGTGCGTAGGGCCCGTGTCTAAGTGCGCAACCCACTAGGGTTTGCCTATAAACTTTGATTAATTACATAATCAACCCCTTGGCTTACAAAACATATCATAACCTATCAAAAAGTCTTTGTTTTGGTAACTGTGGTCTCAACTGAACCCAACACGTACTCGGCTTCATTGTTAGTGGCCTGAAAGTCAAGTCGAAGAGCATATGTGAATTCTAACCCTTCAGGGTTGATCAAAACAAGGCCAGCCCCTGATCCTTCAATGTTGGAGGCTCCATCGGTAAAAATCTTCCAGGCTTCGGGATCAGGTGGTTCATTGGTTGTAGTGTTAACTTCGACCACTTCTTCCTTTGGAATTTCCACAATCACATTAGCAAGTATTTGTGCATTGATTGCTTTTCTTAGGACGTAGGTGATTTTGTATTCAGCTAATTCGACAGCCCATTTGGCTAATGGTCACGAGGTTTCTGGTATTTCAAACACACTCTTGATAGGTTGGTCGGTGACCACCTGTATTGGGTTTGCCTGAAAGTACCTTCGAAGCCTTCTAGCCATTTGGACTAAGGCCAGGCACAGTTTTTTCAAAGGAGGGTAGTTGACCTCTGCTAACTTTAGAGATTTACTGAAGAAATGGACAGGTACCTGGGCCTTGTCTTATTCTATTGTGAGAACAGTGCTAAGGGCTTCTTCAGCAACCAAGAGGTAGACAAAGATCGTTTCCCCTAGTTGAAGAGCCGCAATGGCTGGGAGGTAAGTTGGGTGTTGCTTCATTTGGTTGAAGGCTACCTCGTTTGAGGCTTTCCACTTCTTTCTTCGTTTGAGGAGACTTTGTATCTAGGACAGTCTTGACCTTGGTGGGATTGGCCTTGATGCTTTGTTTTCCCACAATGTGGCCTAAGAATTTGCCTTCCTAAAAACCGAACGAGCATTTAATGGGATTAAGCTTCTTGTTGATCCTTTTGAGATTATTGAAAGTCTATTGGATGTCTTCAAGCATTTGATCCTCGGTTTTGCTTTTGATTACAAGGTCATCAACATAAGCTTCCATGTTTTTGCCAATTTGAATTGCAAAAGCTTTATCCACCAACCTTTGATAAGTGGCACCTGCGTTTTATAAACCAAAAGGCATTTTTCGGTAACAGAAAATACCATTGTTAGTGTGGAATGCGGTTTTTTCTTCATCCTCTTCTTTCATTTGAATCTGATGGTAACCCTTGTAGGCATCCAGGAACCATTTAAAGGGGAAGCCTATAAGCGAGTCGAGCTTAAGGTCGATTTCAGGGGTGGGGTAACAATCCTTGGGGTATGCTTTATTGAGATCTTTGAAATCGATGCACATCCTCCAGGAGTCGTCAGGCTTCTAAACCATCACAGGATTAGCAACCCATGATTGATATTTGACTTCTTGAAGGATTCTAGCTTGTACAAGCTTTTCCACCTCTTGGCAAGCTGCCAAGCTTCTCTCTGGTGCAAGGCTTCGTTTCTTCTTGACTACGGGTTTAACATCAAGGGGGATTCGGAGCTTGTGCTCGGCGATGTCTTGGGGGATACCAATCATGTCCTCCGGATACCAAGCAAAAACATCAACATTGCTTTGGAGCAACCTTTCAAGCTTTGAGAGGATGTTTTTAGGAAGCTTGGTATTTACCATTATCATTTGTTCGGGATATTTGGGATTAATACTTAGACCTCGTTTATCCACTTTGGGTTCACTATCTTCTATCATGAGGGCTTCCATGGTAGGTTGAAGGGTTACTACCCCATTTTTTTGTGGGGAATTTCACAATTCTTTAACCAATGGAGACAACCATGTCAATTGTGGCCAACCCGAGCCTTCCAACGATGACATCATAGTTGGAAGGTAAGTTGAGCACCACAAAAGTGAGTGGTTTAGTTCTCTTCATTTTTCCTTCAGAGAAACAAACTTCGATTGTTATCTGGCCCAAAGGCTTGATGGGTATATCAGTGATACCTTTGATGGAAGACTCAGCTTGTTGAAGCTTTGAACGTTCGTCTTGGCTGAGCAGGTTGATGTATTTTTCAAACATGATCACCGTGGCAGCTCCAATGTCGATCTAGGCCCTTTCTGTCTTAATTTTACCCACTTAGGCTTCTATTACCAGAGGATTGTGGCATTTTTCACCCTCGGATGAGGGGAAGTAGACACATTGACGTTCCTAAGCTTCCAATCGGGTACATTTGTTGGGAGCTTCTTATTCGAGGAGCACAATCAGCTACATTTTCTTTTACCCCTTTGACCAGACGAGCAAGTTCCCTGGATTTGACAGCTTCCTCAATTCTTTTCTTGAGTTGGAAGCAAGCGTTGGTGTGGTGTCCTTTCTGTTCATGGAACTCGCAATATTGTTTGAAGTTTTCATTTCTTCTGCTCTTGGGCAGAGGATGGGGAGGTCTGAAGCTGTGTTTAACCTCTTCTGTGGCAAGGATCTGTTATGGGGTTTTGGTCAGAGCAGTGAAGTTCACAGTTTTTTCTCTGCTTAGAGGGTTTCTCATGTCTGACCTTTGGGAGTCAGATCCCTTGGAGCGTTTATCATAGGACCCAAAGTTACCTCTTTTTCAGTTTGGACTAGAGCTTCTCCAGTTGGCAGCTCTTTTCCTTTGTTCTTTGATGTCCACAGCCTCTACCCTCGGATGTGAGCCTTGGCCCTTTCAAGGGCTTCTTTAAGGGTTCTTGGAAGATTCTTATTGAAGTCCCTAGTTAGGTACTTAGAGTTTATAGCATTCATGAACCCTGCAACCTTCATTTTCTGATTAGCACCGACATAGATGAGGCCTTCCTTTTTGTATCTTTCTATGAAATCTCGGAGGATTTCATCATCTCTTTGCTAGATTTCAAAAATGATTGTGGCATCCTTGACCCATCATCGCTGCTAGGAGAAATTGGCCAGAAATCCCTTGCCTATGGATTGGATGCTCCCAGTAGTGAAGTCGTTGAACCAGATCCGAGCTGATCCAACAAGAGTTTGCATGAACATGAGACAACACTTGGATTACCCCATTTTTCCATCCTGACAGCCCCAGAGAAGATCTATAAGTGATCTTCAAGGTCATCTATGCCATCATAGGTTTTTATGTCGCAAAGCATTTTCAGCTTAGTGGGGAACTCATAGTCGGAGATTTGGGGAGAAAAGCATAAAAGGCTATTAGGCTTATAGGGTTTGTTCATGTCATTTTCGGTTCTAGCATTTGTGTTACCATTTGAGCTGCCTTGATGTGTGGCTAGCACTTGGCTAATAAGTTGTTTCCAAGGTAAATGTGCCACATCTGGGCCATCATTTGAGGCATGAGATTAAAGCCTTGAAGGCTTTCGAGCATCATCATGTAGTTGGTTCCCATGTGTAGACTCATGGCTGCACTCCGATCAATAGGTAAGGAGGTCATAGCTTGTTCCCAAGAGGTAGGGACAGGGGGTGGAACACTCAAGACTAGTGACTGCAAGAGTTGGTCTAGAGTGACCTCGTGCCTTATGGGTGCACTTTGGACCAATGGTTGAGAAGTGAACAAAGGGAAGACAGTTGGGCTCAGCCTTGCAGGTTGGTAAAGACTGGGGTTGATGGGAGAAAAGGCTGAGCTTAGACCAGCTTCTAGGTGAGAAGGTGTAGATCAGGAACTTAAGGGAGGAATATGAGGTGGAGGAGGTGGTCTAGGTGAAAGTGAGGGTTCTTACTCATCATAGTCCAATCTAATCCTCACCCTCTTTTCTCTTTCTTTGTTCACATGTTGGTTGAGAAGAGACCTCAGTTGTAAGAAATTCTTGGCAACTCCCTCGAGTGTTAAGTCTATGGGTTCCGGTGTATGCATAAAGCCGAGTTGAGGAGATGCAACCACTGAACTAGAAGGGGTTGGAGTTTGGAAAAGGGAGAACTCTGGAGATGTGATCCCCGTGGGAGTACTTCCTGAAGTAGAAAAAGGAGTAGATCTGTTCAAAGAGGTTTGATCAGTGTTTGGTGTCTCACCGGTGTGGTGAGGCACTTAATTTACCTCTTTAGGAGACTCTTGGTTGGACATTTCAAGAATTTGGAGCTAGACAACTGATTTACAAAAGGAACTCAACAGTGCAGCCCCACGGTGGGCGCCAGCATGTTGCTACAACAAATATATGACCAACGTAAACAGGAGTCTCAAAGAGGTAAAAGGGTTAAAGGGTTTAAATTAGCCAAACGCATGTCGTGGAGTCCCTCTACGTTGCAAACGTAGATGGGAGATTCGAATGTTTTTGTTTTGTTGTTGTAATTCTGATTTGAGATGAACTCAAAGTCAGAATGTTGTTTTAAGTATTATTATTTTTGGAGATGTGATGTGAAGAAAAGATCATACACAAAGTATGATCTCCTAGAGGGAGAATAGATGTATGAAATGTCACAACCCGGCCACAGGGGGCCTGGACGAAATAACAGATTGGTACAACATTCACGCGAATGCAAGCAACAGCGGAAGCGGTGCAATAATAACTAACTTTATTAACATGATTTATACATTTCTCTTTACATAATACAATGTCATTAACTACATCTAGTCCCGGATCGTACTGGCGCGGTAATATCTATGGTTACTCGATCGTCTTCTGGTTCGTCCACTGGTTGTGACTCCGAGTTGCAATCATACGTTCTTCATATCTCCAATGCCGGTACCTGAACACATGCTTAAAATGGTTTTGGGTCAACAATAATGTTGGTGAGTTCGTGTGTTTAGTTACATAGGCGCCCAAATCAGTTTATCAAAACAGTTTCATTTATCAAACAAGTTTATCCAGTTATGGTGTTACAATTCTACAAGCTGGCCACTCAACCCTTGGCACCTAGCCCATGCCTAACCATGTCTAGATGTATCAACATAAACTATACCCGTTATTGTCATAGTTCTCAACCTATGTCCTGCCTCATAGGTTCCCCAATGGCAAAATATATGCCGCAACGACCCGTCGGTCTCAGTGGGGGTTTCCGGGTCTAGGCCGGACCACTGTGCGTGGGGGATTCCCCAAGTAGTACTACCCATATATTAAGTCGGCTCTATCCTAGAGTTAATGAGTGCCTGGTTCAGTATGCATAATAAGCAAGCAGGTAATCACGCTCTGTAAAACTAACACCCATAACAATGTACAAAACAGTTTAAAAGCACGCGTCACCCCAAAACATTTATAAAAGTAAAAAGAGGGGAGTTCACGAAACTCACCTGTTTGCATAGCTCAATTATAAAAACCGGGGCTCAGTACCGTATACTGACATCCTCCTGGTTGGGCCCTATGTCGACACACATTATTATTAGAGTTCAGTTTTATTCGTCATGGTTGCGTGTGAGGACGAGCTCGAGCGTATGGTTTCTATTATACCATTTGGTTCTAGTCATCCAAGGTTTAATATACATTCACTCGTGTCAATGGTTCTATGTTTCATTCCAAATTATGGTTGTCGGGTCCAAGTATCATTACTAGGATCCGCTTAAATATGTATCATAACTTAATATTATTCGTATTATTCATGTTTCCACTCGTCATCTTCATCTAGTGCCCATGTCCGAGTCTTAACCGTCGAGTCCATACTCTAACGTTTCACGTCTACTTCTAGTAGAGTCCATATCCTTTGTGTCGCGAATTCTAATCTATGTCCAATGTTACTAACTAATGTCCGTATTAATCTTGTGAGTTGATATTTAATATAGTTTAGTATACGGTATATATTTATATCTAACCTCCGTTTAATACGTGTTCGCCTAACCAAGTCCGTGTCCAATCTTCCATATGTTCAAATGGCGTAAATAGTCTAAGGCGTCCAATTGCTCTAACGTTCTATGTTTATCTAATGTTTTTGTAGCCAATCTAAATGTCCGAGTCCAAATGTCCGTGAACCTATGTCCCAAGCTCCATGTTGTCTAAGGTTTAGGCGACTAATCCACACATTCGAGTTTATATTATTACATCCTATTGTTCTTATGTCCACGTCCAAATATCAAGCTCGCATATTATAACTTACCATATGTCGCTTCTTGTCTAATTCATGTCCAAGTTCCATTATCTAGTCCAAATACCCAAGTTAAAGTTTATACAATACAATTTATCTTATGGTTTGGTTTTAGTTCGCTTCTATGTTCGGTTCGTCATATTGCTCGTCAAAGTCCCACACGCGTTATATGTATAAATAAATATATATATATATATATATATATATAGTCTGACTGTCGAGTTCGGTTATACCTATCGCTCATCTTTGGCTCGGGTTTGACCCGGTTGACTGACTTGTTGACTGAATTGACTCAGTTGACTAATGTTGACCATTTGAACTCCTTTGACTTTTGTTGACCATTCTTGAATCCAGTTGACCCTTCTTTGACCCGAGTACCTAACCCGAAGCCCTGAACAAACCAACACCTAACCTCTATCAATACCACCTGCCGCCAAGGTCTTCCTGCGTTACCCTCACCACAGCCGGTTACCAACAACAACAACCACCGAGTCATAACAAACTGAACCATCACCACTGCCCGAACCGTCACCGTAACCATCCACCTTCTGACCACCACCGTTCAGCTCCTCGGAACCATCACCACCGCCATAACAGTCACCACTCGACACCACTAGCCACCCATAATCTTCGACAACCACCATCTGGACCTGTCCCGAATCTCTGACCACCGTAACACCACCACAGCCACCTGCGTCCACCATAACCACCACCTATAACCACCTTCTGGAATCCCTTTCAACCATAACCCTCAATCATCATCATCGGTCATCATTCATCAATCCACACCACCCACAAGTTGTTAATCGAAGAGAAGGATAGGAGATTGGGTTTTACCTTCAAAAATCAGATCTGAACCGATTGGAGCTCCATGTCACCGCCGCTGACCCGTCGTCTTCTTCCTTCCACCGATCTCTCTCTCTCCTCTGCTTCCTCTCTCTGTGTCTCTCTCTCTCTCTCTCTCCATAATAATCAGTGTAGTGGTATAGGTGAGGGTGTGGTGGTGGTGTGTTGACCGGCCGGCTGCCGGAGCTCCGCCGGAGGCGGAGGAGACCCTCTGGTCTCCCTCTCTTCTCTGGCTCACTCTCTCTCTCTAACTCATAGTGTGTGTGTGTTTAATAAAGATGAATTGGGTGTACAGATGTAATGTGTGTGTTTTATAAAGTTTAAAAAGGATGGGTGTCATCAAGAGGGGAGGACAAGTGTCCTCTCCCTTGGTGACTCATCCGGTCCGTTCGGGTGCGGGTTGGGTTCGTTATCGCGTATTAACTCGGTCTCGCAATGTATATTATGATAATATCATTATGTTATCTGGTTCGGTTTTCAATTCCGTGCATAATCGATTCAATTAATATTTATTTTAGTTAACTATTTATTATAATACAGTGCTAAAACGCGAAAAAATTTTAGGGGTCTGACCCGGGTTGTTACATTCTCCCCCCCTTAAAAGAATTTCGTCCGCGAAATTATGGTTGTGGTAGTATCTAGAAGTTCATTCACTTCCGGTAATCGCTTGAATGGAAAGACGGACAGCTATGACATGGAAATCATGGAAGCAGAATCCGCAAACCTTTCGAGCTCTTGGTTTTGAAAGAAATTGGACTTAGAGTTAGTTCTTGATTAGACTTCCAGTCTTATTTTGACGTACCATCAGTGTTTATATATAGGGCGTACCGCAGCCAGCCCACCACACCGGTGATACTTCAAGAATGCACTAGAAATCTTTCCCAAAAACCTTCATAGAATTTCATACCTCGTTAATGTATTTATAAATTCATGATCACGCAATCGCGAATTTATTTAACATTAAGGTGGTAGATATAATTTGTTAATGATTTGGAAATCGAATTAAAGTTTATTCTTGGTTAGATCTCCAATCTCATTTTTGATGTATCATTGGTGTTTATATATAGGGTGTACCGCAGCTAACCCACCACACCTTGATACCTCAAAAACGTAATTAGAAATTCTAACCATAAACCCTTATGGAAAATTTATATCACCATAACGTATCTGTAAATTCACGATCACACAATCGCCAACTCACTTTACATTAGGTTATAGACACGGTTTTGATACTTGGTTTGGAAAGAAATCTAACATTCTGGCTCGCAATCAAGATAGCTTCATATAGAATCCAAACAGTTATCTTAACTAACCAAGCTTTTCCTGGCGTTCACGTACGCTCTAGGAGTTTGCACCATCCGAAAGGGGCTTAATGTCTAAAGAATAAGAAATAACCGCGGAAGTTTTTGTACTCAAGTGTCGCAAGAACGGTCTAGGTCGTAGTGTCTAAGAACTTTTGACGAAAAAATCAGGAAATCATCGAGTTTCAGAACGGAATCGAGTAACTCTATCTACAAGATTCGCCGTATCAATGAAGAATTTCTCAAAATATCTTAAGGAAACGAGTACAATCGTTTGTCAAGTTCAAAACTACCATCCATCGGATGAGGATATCATGGTTAGAAAACCATAAAGCACCAAAGGAAAGGCGAACTCTCACTTCGCCGGTCACCCAACGATACAGTTCATACGATTTTTGTGTACGAAGGTATTAATTTTAACTTTCGTGTCTATGACTTTTAATAAAATATTCCCGAAATGCCTTTGCGCCTGCGGATTCATGATTATGTTCGCGACCATAATCACTTCCTCGCCTCACTCAAGCATCCAAGTCTATTCCATTAAAGATCACATCACTTAATCTTATGTTCTCTTTGATTATTTCGCAAGTTCGCTCATGTCTTTCAAGTATATCTTTTATCACTTAACGTTTTATCCCACGTGTTCAGTACCCAAGATTAACTCGTCTGGTATCCTCTGATTGCAACTCCGGTTCATCCGTCAGGTTTCGGTTCTCCAAACCGAAATGTACTCTGTGGTTTCAAAGTCAGGATCCTAAGGTTCGTGGTTAAAGCCTAGTGGAATCAAACTCGCTGCGCTGTTTGCTCTGATACCAACTGTCACAACCCGGCCACAGGGGGCCTGGACGAAATAACAGATTGGTACAACATTCACGCGAATGCAAGCAACAGCGGAAGCGGTGCAATAATAACTAACTTTATTAACATGATTTATACATTTCTCTTTACATAATACAATGTCATTAACTACATCTAGTCCCGGATCGTACCGGCGCGGTAATATCTATGGTTACTCGATCGTCTTCTGGTTCGTCCACTGGTTGTGACTCCGAGTTGCAATCATACGTTCTTCATATCTCCAATGCCGGTACCTGAACACATGCTTAAAATGGTTTTGGGTCAACAATAATGTTGGTGAGTTCGTGTGTTTAGTTACATAGGCGCCCAAATCAGTTTATCAAAACAGTTTCATTTATCAAACAAGTTTATCCAGTTATGGTGTTACAATTCTACAAGCTGGCCACTCAACCCTTGGCACCTAGCCCATGCCTAACCATGTCTAGATGTATCAACATAAACTATACCCGTTATTGTCATAGTTCTCAACCTATGTCCTGCCTCATAGGTTCCCCAATGGCAAAATATATGCCGCAACGACCCGTCGGTCTCAGTGGGGGTTTCCGGGTCTAGGCCGGACCACTGTGCGTGGGGGATTCCCCAAGTAGTACTACCCATATATTAAGTCGGCTCTATCCTAGAGTTAATGAGTGCCTGGTTCAGTATGCATAATAAGCAAGCAGGTAATCACGCTCTGTAAAACTAACACCCATAACAATGTACAAAACAGTTTAAAAGCACGCGTCACCCCAAAACATTTATAAAAGTAAAAAGAGGGGAGTTCACGAAACTCACCTGTTTGCATAGCTCAATTATAAAAACCGGGGCTCAGTACCGTATACTGACATCCTCCTGGTTGGGCCCTATGTCGACACACATTATTATTAGAGTTCAGTTTTATTCGTCATGGTTGCGTGTGAGGACGAGCTCGAGCGTATGGTTTCTATTATACCATTTGGTTCTAGTCATCCAAGGTTTAATATACATTCACTCGTGTCAATGGTTCTATGTTTCATTCCAAATTATGGTTGTCGGGTCCAAGTATCATTACTAGGATCCGCTTAAATATGTATCATAACTTAATATTATTCGTATTTGTGACACCCGGCAACTTCCGGTAACTAACTTTTGAAAACTTAGTAAAGTCTACCTTAGCGAGTCGCGCATACGTTACACAAAACAAGGTCGGTCGAGTCGAGTCGCACATCATTAGGGTTTTAACGTACGCAAGTCTCGAGTCCCGGGAATTGGTGAACGGGTGTGAACGTGTTTACTTTCATGCATTATGTGTTTATAATCATTATGTGACTTGTCGGTATGTGAAAATGTGTTAACATATGTTAAAACGGAGTTTAACGCGCCAAATACACCATCTTGGACCCTGTAGGCGATTAGCCTGGCTAATTGCCAACAGGGGTGGCGATTAGCCACTCCCTGCAGGCGATTAGCATGGCTAATTGCCAACAGGGGTGGCGATTAGCACTTTCTGTAGGCGATTAGCAGGGCTAATCGCCTGCAACTGCTGCATAATCGCCTGCAACACACTTGACGACTAAAAACACCTATAAATACCACCCTTGACCTCCAAAACATTATTTACACAACCCTAGCCGTCCCATAACATATCTCAACCCACAAACACCCTCTGGAACCCATTTTTACACGCAAACAACCATTTCCAAGCTTATTCCATCATCTACTCTTAAATACAAGGTGTGTTCTTCAAACCCAAACCTTTAAATGATTATGTTTTACTCCCTAAATGTCCAGACCTGACTTTTAAAGGTTTTTGTCCTTGAAAATCCATTTAAAATCATTTCTAAACAAACCCACACCTTTACATGTGTTATATGTGTTATATGTGATTAAAGATTGAGTTTTTGGGATTTAATCATGATTGTTTTTGTGTTATTTTGATGTTTATAGCTGTTACAAGTTAGTATGATGATGTCCTAGGAGTTTGGATGGTTTTGGTCGTGTATTATGGATACTTGATGTTTTGACCCGTTTGAATGATTTTGGATGATTTAGGATGATATGAGGTGCGTTGTTGATTGCTTGATGTTAGGGTTTGCTCTAGGATGATGTTAGAACAGTAGGATGCCTTCGGACAACGTGATTATGTGATTAGATCTGAATATTTGCTATTTAGGGCAAGTTATTGCATGTTGATGTGATGTTTTCATGTTAAATTGCTATTTTGGGAAAACGCTCGCATTCGGGACTGTTAGAATGATGAAAACTTAGGGGTTTTGCTTGAAATATGTTTGTTAATATGTTAGAATGATTATTGGGTGTTTGCGCACGTTTCGGATCTGATTTGGAGGGTTAAACGCGCGAAAAACCACAATTGCTGCACTGCAGGCGATTAGCAATCCTAATCGCCTATGTATCAGGCGATTAGGGGCATAATCGCCTGATGTATGGGCTACTCGTGTGTTGTAGGTGGCGATTAGCCCCTAATTGCTAGCAAGTCATGCAATTGTGATCCTAATTGCTAGCAAGTCATGCAATTGTGATCCTAATTGCTAGCAAGTCATGCAATTGTGATCCTAATTGCTAGCAAGTCATGCAATTGTGATCCTAATTGCTAGCAAGTCATGCAATTGTGACCCTAATCACTAGTTAAGCCCTGAATTGCATACCACATGACCATAATCGCCTGATATGCATGTGATTAGCCCTAATCACCTAACATAGGTGGCGATTAGCCCTGCTAATTGCCTGTTGACCATCCCTAATCACGTGTTGACTTTCCTAATTGCATGCTAAGTCCCTAATCGCGTGTAATGCTGTTATAAGTGTATTTTAACATCCCGAAACCCGATTTGACACCTAGGAACATGATAGGAACCCCGTGACATGCTTAGTAACATAGTAACACGTGTTCGGACTTGTTCGTACGTTAATTGACCTATGTGTTAGAATCATTGAACTTTAACGCATGTTAAGTGCTGAGTTGCATGTTTTGTGTATGTTTGTGTATGAGGTGAACATGTGGGATGTCGGGTCACCAATGGGATGTCGAGTCTTGTCTTACGTAGTCTGGTTGTCGGTCAAACACGTTTTTCAAACACATCATGGTCATGGACTGGACTTAGGGACTAATGAACCCTGTGGGTTATTAGTCTAACTTAGCACATATCTTATGATAGGTCGCCACTAGTTGGGGCTATCATATCTTACAAACGGTTTACTCATATCACACAAGCGATTCGCTCATAAACGGTATACGCAATCTAAGGTGAGTTCACGGCCCCACATTTTACGATTTATGTTTTCGGGGGAGAAACATGCTTAGAACACTCTTATGACTTATGACTTATTTACTCTTATGGCTCATGGCTCTTTATCACGTTTTACTATGGCTTATTTAACATACTATGCGGTTCATCGAAAAGTCCCTTAGAAACCACTAACATGGGTATATGGCGGGGAAATATGGATAGCGCTATTGGGGACTGACAAACCCCACTCGACGGTAGGACCGTGCGGTGCATATTGTCTCTATAAAACAAGGTCTACCGGCGATGACGGTAGCCCATAGGAACTAAGGGTCATTACACGGCTTAGTCAGCAATGGTTTCACCCGTATGAGTATCTTATTCTGCGCCTAGCTAGCGTTCTCGCAAGCATAGTAATAACACGAAACGGAAACGAAACGGAAACGAAATGGAAACAAAACGGAAACGGTTTGCAAAAGATTATTTAAAAGTTTAAACAAAACCTGTGAACTCACCAGCATTATATGTTGACTCTTTTAGCATGTTTTCTCAGGTCGCTAAGGTAGCAGCTGTCTGATAGGCGCACGGAGTCGCACAGGAGTCGTCTCGCGTCTAGAGTCGCATTTGCATGCTTTTGGGAATGTTAAACTTTGAACTTACGTTTTATTTTCTGCATGACTTTTGTAAACATTTAATGCTTCCGCACTGTTAAGATGTTGAATTTTAAATCTTATGCATGGTTTTTATTACGTATGTTTTTACATTTAGACGTCGTTTATTGTGACCGTTGACTTGGATCCTGGTGTGTCACACGCCTCGCGGTAGAACTCCGCAGGTGGTTATTTGAGGGTGTGACAGATTGGTATCAGAGCCAATGGTTATAGTGAACTAGGACTGCATGTAGAGTCTAGACTATAGCCGAGTCTCACACACTAGACGGTCACATACATTTGAGTCGTGTCTTTTGGTAAACATACTAACTTGTCGGGGTGTCGGTATCCTTACCACACAGTGTCACGTTATCTACCTTATCCTTGGTTATTCCTAGCTCCACTTTATCTTCTTCTTCGGGTTTGCGCTCGAGGAAACTTGTGTGTTGGTCTTTTCTGTTGGTTATGTCTTCTTAAGATGTGGGTATCGAGTGACTTGAGGTTCGAGCTCGGGGCACGCCTTGAGGACCATGTAGAGCAATTTATCATTTCGGGTGCACACGAAATCATAAGTTGAAATGCATGAAAGACTTGGTGGATCTCGTGTTGGGATTTATGGTCACATTGGGACCCGATCTTAAACTTTTCATATTCTCTTGGTTTAACTTTGGTGTGGGGTCTGAGAGTTTTGGTTCTTGTTTCGACAGAAGATGTCTGGATATCGTGGTGGACCCAGTGGTGACGAGAGACGTGACAACATCAACATAACCCGAGAAGAGCTGAGTAATTTGATCCAGCAACAGGTGTCCGTTGCTCTTGCTACCTTCCAGTTCGCGCAGCATGGCCTAGGTGGGAACGTCGACAATCAACAACCTCCTCCACCACCGCCTCCTCTCGGTCAGCAGGTGGGTACTTTTAAGGTGTTCATGGAGTGTGAGCCCCACATCTTTGGAGGGACTGAGAACAATAAGAGGAAGTGGGAGAGCGTAGAGAAGAGTTCAGCGGTGGATCAGCGACAACCGACGGCGAAGAAGGCCGAAGCTTCAGGGTCAGCGTCAGGTCAGAAACAGAGAGGCTATGCTGGAAGGAGCCCTAGGTGTGGGCGTTGTGGATTTCATCATTATGGTCAATGCGAGGGGTTCCGTTGCAACAGATGTAAACTAATGGGACATGTTGCTAAGGATTGTAGGGCCGATCTTCGGCCAAGGGAGGCGCGTGTTATTACTCGGAAGAATCAGGGTTGCTTTAATTGTGGCGAGTTGGGGCATTTCAAGCGTACCTGCCCTAAACCAGAGCGGGGTGATAGGTGCTTTCGTTGTGGCCAATCGGGACATCTTAAGAAGGACTGCCCAGAGTTGAATCAAGCTGAAGCCAGGGCTGTTGGTGGTGGTGGGAACATTGAAGATGGCGGACGAGCTGCTCGTGCTGATGTCATTAGTGCTAGGGAGGACCAGGTGGGCACAGACACTGTTACCCGTACGTATTCTTTCTCATCTCTTGTTACGCCTTGGTTTTACTCTTTCGCACTTCTCATTCTTTGGGGTCGATGAGGGTCCTTTGGGGATGCTACTTGGACGGTACCAGTGGGTAGTTACACCGATCACAGTAGTCCCCAGTAGGCCTTCGATCGGGGGTCTCTTGTCTCTTATTCACTCGCTGTTCCTTGGGGAAACGTTACTTGGGCATACACAGAGGTCGACGCTCATCACTGTTGGGGCTAAAAGAATCTCGGGGCGAGATTCCTTTTAACAGGGGGATGATGTGACGACCCGGAAAATTTTTTTTTCTTCTTATTTTGTCTCCTCTTTTCGACTTCGGGAAATTTTCGGGACGAAAATTCTTTTAACAGGGGGATGATGTGACACCCGGCAACTTCCGGTAACTAACTTTTGAAAACTTAGTAAAGTCTACCTTAGCGAGTCGCGCATACGTTACACAAAACAAGGTCGGTCGAGTCGAGTCGCACATCATTAGGGTTTTAACGTACGCAAGTCTCGAGTCCCGGGAATTGGTGAACGGGTGTGAACGTGTTTACTTTCATGCATTATGTGTTTATAATCATTATGTGACTTGTCGGTATGTGAAAATGTGTTAACATATGTTAAAACGGAGTTTAACGCGCCAAATACACCATCTTGGACCCTGTAGGCGATTAGCCTGGCTAATTGCCAACAGGGGTGGCGATTAGCCACTCCCTGCAGGCGATTAGCATGGCTAATTGCCAACAGGGGTGGCGATTAGCACTTTCTGTAGGCGATTAGCAGGGCTAATCGCCTGCAACTGCTGCATAATCGCCTGCAACACACTTGACGACTAAAAACACCTATAAATACCACCCTTGACCTCCAAAACATTATTTACACAACCCTAGCCGTCCCATAACATATCTCAACCCACAAACACCCTCTGGAACCCATTTTTACACGCAAACAACCATTTCCAAGCTTATTCCATCATCTACTCTTAAATACAAGGTGTGTTCTTCAAACCCAAACCTTTAAATGATTATGTTTTACTCCCTAAATGTCCAGACCTGACTTTTAAAGGTTTTTGTCCTTGAAAATCCATTTAAAATCATTTCTAAACAAACCCACACCTTTACATGTGTTATATGTGTTATATGTGATTAAAGATTGAGTTTTTGGGATTTAATCATGATTGTTTTTGTGTTATTTTGATGTTTATAGCTGTTACAAGTTAGTATGATGATGTCCTAGGAGTTTGGATGGTTTTGGTCGTGTATTATGGATACTTGATGTTTTGACCCGTTTGAATGATTTTGGATGATTTAGGATGATATGAGGTGCGTTGTTGATTGCTTGATGTTAGGGTTTGCTCTAGGATGATGTTAGAACAGTAGGATGCCTTCGGACAACGTGATTATGTGATTAGATCTGAATATTTGCTATTTAGGGCAAGTTATTGCATGTTGATGTGATGTTTTCATGTTAAATTGCTATTTTGGGAAAACGCTCGCATTCGGGACTGTTAGAATGATGAAAACTTAGGGGTTTTGCTTGAAATATGTTTGTTAATATGTTAGAATGATTATTGGGTGTTTGCGCACGTTTCGGATCTGATTTGGAGGGTTAAACGCGCGAAAAACCACAATTGCTGCACTGCAGGCGATTAGCAATCCTAATCGCCTATGTATCAGGCGATTAGGGGCATAATCGCCTGATGTATGGGCTACTCGTGTGTTGTAGGTGGCGATTAGCCCCTAATTGCTAGCAAGTCATGCAATTGTGATCCTAATTGCTAGCAAGTCATGCAATTGTGATCCTAATTGCTAGCAAGTCATGCAATTGTGATCCTAATTGCTAGCAAGTCATGCAATTGTGATCCTAATTGCTAGCAAGTCATGCAATTGTGACCCTAATCACTAGTTAAGCCCTGAATTGCATACCACATGACCATAATCGCCTGATATGCATGTGATTAGCCCTAATCACCTAACATAGGTGGCGATTAGCCCTGCTAATTGCCTGTTGACCATCCCTAATCACGTGTTGACTTTCCTAATTGCATGCTAAGTCCCTAATCGCGTGTAATGCTGTTATAAGTGTATTTTAACATCCCGAAACCCGATTTGACACCTAGGAACATGATAGGAACCCCGTGACATGCTTAGTAACATAGTAACACGTGTTCGGACTTGTTCGTACGTTAATTGACCTATGTGTTAGAATCATTGAACTTTAACGCATGTTAAGTGCTGAGTTGCATGTTTTGTGTATGTTTGTGTATGAGGTGAACATGTGGGATGTCGGGTCACCAATGGGATGTCGAGTCTTGTCTTACGTAGTCTGGTTGTCGGTCAAACACGTTTTTCAAACACATCATGGTCATGGACTGGACTTAGGGACTAATGAACCCTGTGGGTTATTAGTCTAACTTAGCACATATCTTATGATAGGTCGCCACTAGTTGGGGCTATCATATCTTACAAACGGTTTACTCATATCACACAAGCGATTCGCTCATAAACGGTATACGCAATCTAAGGTGAGTTCACGGCCCCACATTTTACGATTTATGTTTTCGGGGGAGAAACATGCTTAGAACACTCTTATGACTTATGACTTATTTACTCTTATGGCTCATGGCTCTTTATCACGTTTTACTATGGCTTATTTAACATACTATGCGGTTCATCGAAAAGTCCCTTAGAAACCACTAACATGGGTATATGGCGGGGAAATATGGATAGCGCTATTGGGGACTGACAAACCCCACTCGACGGTAGGACCGTGCGGGTGCATATTGTCTCTATAAAACAAGGTCTACCGGCGATGACGGTAGCCCATAGGAACTAAGGGTCATTACACGGCTTAGTCAGCAATGGTTTCACCCGTATGAGTATCTTATTCTGCGCCTAGCTAGCGTTCTCGCAAGCATAGTAATAACACGAAACGGAAACGAAACGGAAACGAAATGGAAACAAAACGGAAACGGTTTGCAAAAGATTATTTAAAAGTTTAAACAAAACCTGTGAACTCACCAGCATTATATGTTGACTCTTTTAGCATGTTTTCTCAGGTCGCTAAGGTAGCAGCTGTCTGATAGGCGCACGGAGTCGCACAGGAGTCGTCTCGCGTCTAGAGTCGCATTTGCATGCTTTTGGGAATGTTAAACTTTGAACTTACGTTTTATTTTCTGCATGACTTTTGTAAACATTTAATGCTTCCGCACTGTTAAGATGTTGAATTTTAAATCTTATGCATGGTTTTTATTACGTATGTTTTTACATTTAGACGTCGTTTATTGTGACCGTTGACTTGGATCCTGGTGTGTCACACGCCTCGCGGTAGAACTCCGCAGGTGGTTATTTGAGGGTGTGACAGTATTATTCATGTTTCCACTCGTCATCTTCATCTAGTGCCCATGTCCGAGTCTTAACCGTCGAGTCCATACTCTAACGTTTCACGTCTACTTCTAGTAGAGTCCATATCCTTTGTGTCGCGAATTCTAATCTATGTCCAATGTTACTAACTAATGTCCGTATTAATCTTGTGAGTTGATATTTAATATAGTTTAGTATACGGTATATATTTATATGTAACCTCCGTTTAATACGTGTTCGCCTAACCAAGTCCGTGTCCAATCTTCCATATGTTCAAATGGCGTAAATAGTCTAAGGCGTCCAATTGCTCTAACGTTCTATGTTTATCTAATGTTTTTGTAGCCAATCTAAATGTCCGAGTCCAAATGTCCGTGAACCTATGTCCCAAGCTCCATGTTGTCTAAGGTTTAGGCGACTAATCCACACATTCGAGTTTATATTATTACATCCTATTGTTCTTATGTCCACGTCCAAATATCAAGCTCGCATATTATAACTTACCATATGTCGCTTCTTGTCTAATTCATGTCCAAGTTCCATTATCTAGTCCAAATACCCAAGTTAAAGTTTATACAATACAATTTATCTTATGGTTTGGTTTTAGTTCGCTTCTATGTTCGGTTCGTCATATTGCTCGTCAAAGTCCCACACGCGTTATATGTATAAATAAATATATATATATATATATATATATAGTGTGACTGTCGAGTTCGGTTATACCTATCGCTCATCTTTGGCTCGGGTTTGACCCGGTTGACTGACTTGTTGACTGAATTGACTCAGTTGACTAATGTTGACCATTTGAACTCCTTTGACTTTTGTTGACCATTCTTGAATCCAGTTGACCCTTCTTTGACCCGAGTACCTAACCCGAAGCCCTGAACAAACCAACACCTAACCTCTATCAATACCACCTGCCGCCAAGGTCTTCCTGCGTTACCCTCACCACAGCCGGTTACCAACAACAACAACCACCGAGTCATAACAAACTGAACCATCACCAGTGCCCGAACCGTCACCGTAACCATCCACCTTCTGACCACCACCGTTCAGCTCCTCGGAACCATCACCACCGCCATAACAGTCACCACTCGACACCACTAGCCACCCATAATCTTCGACAACCACCATCTGGACCTGTCCCGAATCTCTGACCACCGTAACACCACCACAGCCACCTGCGTCCACCATAACCACCACCTATAACCACCTTCTGGAATCCCTTTCAACCATAACCCTCAATCATCATCATCGGTCATCATTCATCAATCCACACCACCCACAAGTTGTTAATCGAAGAGAAG
Organism: Ambrosia artemisiifolia; assembly: GCA_032199755.1. Lineage (NCBI taxonomy): Eukaryota > Viridiplantae > Streptophyta > Magnoliopsida > Asterales > Asteraceae > Ambrosia > Ambrosia artemisiifolia. Next base: position 49,722,239 of record CM063517.1, on the reverse strand, counting down.
GATAGGAGATTGGGTTTTACCTTCAAAAATCAGATCTGAACCGATTGGAGCTCCATGTCACCGCCGCTGACCCGTCGTCTTCTTCCTTCCACCGATCTCTCTCTCTCCTCTGCTTCCTCTCTCTGTGTCTCTCTCTCTCTCTCCATAATAATCAGTGTAGTGGTATAGGTGAGGGTGTGGTGGTGGTGTGTTGACCGGCCGGCTGCCGGAGCTCCGCCGGAGGCGGAGGAGACCCTCTGGTCTCCCTCTCTTCTCTGGCTCACTCTCTCTCTCTAACTCATAGTGTGTGTGTGTGTTTAATAAAGATGAATTGGGTGTACAGATGTAATGTGTGTGTTTTATAAAGTTTAAAAAGGATGGGTGTCATCAAGAGGGGAGGACAAGTGTCCTCTCCCTTGGTGACTCATCCGGTCCGTTCGGGTGCGGGTTGGGTTCGTTATCGCGTATTAACTCGGTCTCGCAATGTATATTATGATAATATCATTATGTTATCTGGTTCGGTTTTCAATTCCGTGCATAATCGATTCAATTAATATTTATTTTAGTTAACTATTTATTATAATACAGTGCTAAAACGCGAAAAAAATTTTAGGGGTCTGACCCGGGTTGTTACATGAAAGGTGTGTCCTCTGATGAGGATCAGGGTCAGATTTCATAGACCTGGCATCTTCTATAAGAGGAATGGCATCTCTCTTGATTTTATTTGCAACAAGGGACTTTCCACTTAAGCTTAGGGAAGGCTTGAAACCTGCGGATAAAAGCATGTTTTCTCCACACGTGGTGGCTGTGACCAGATGTGGTGTGGAGAGTCAAGCGAGAAAGTAGTGACAAGATATGTCACTGATCTGTTCCTTTTTCTGATGACAATTGTCATCTTTTGATCCTTTTAAGCCATTAACCTTTCAAGCAGATTGTGTATTATAATCAACTTTTTAGCCTTAAACTACCCACATCATCAAATTTTGTCTATGTGCTTGTTATGCTTGTTTTACATTCCGTTAAGCATCTATATTACTCTGTTTTCTTTACTCTTTTTGCTGTATTACCAAATATCAAGAAGCAAATCCTGCAGTATTGGAAATGACTTTTTGTGGTCTCTATGTTATATTGTTCTCTTCTCCATTTACATGGGCTTGAACATATGACGAGTTTTTCTTGCTACCTTTTGAGTTATTTAGCCCTCGGCATATGCCTGCCGTGACGTTGAAGGCTGGTAGTTTATCAGACACCCACCACCACACATACCCAGTTTATGTTTTATCTTTTTATCTTCCTGTTTTTATGCATTGAGGCTACCACCATAGGCTTGATATAGGTGTGTGATACATACTCGTTTGGTATGGATCCGGCATGGCATGGGAGTCGAAGTGAATTGCCATTTCTCAACTCTTTAAAGATGAAATGTCAATTCTTCTTGGGGTAGCACAAATGAACCTTTGAATAATACTCAGATTTTTCAATGCTCTGTACTTTTGGAATCCTTTAAATGTATGTTTGGCAAATTTCAGGATTTTTTCTCTTCTCACACATGTCAACTATACTGACAGTATTTTCTAATTTTGCACATTTCATGTTTCATTTTATTTGCTGGATGATCTTTTTGAAGCATCTTTCTGGTTATCTATCTGTCCTAATTATTGTAAAGCGGTGCACTGGTTCACAAGTTGATTTATATCATGTAATTATATATATGTTTCTTAGCCCAACTAATGATCTTGGTGAAAACCAGCTTTTCCCAAACTAGAATACAGTTCAAGTATGATTCTTCTAGCCATAGTAATATTCATTTTGGATAAAAACATGATACCGTTCATTTCGTTCCCAACTTGTGCTACTAATGATCGTTCTAATTGTCATCCCACGGATGTTGCTAGCCAACCAACCCTTAATTTATTTTAAATGCACGACATAAAAGGGTATGTTATACTTTGTAGCTTTTGCTGTTGCTGTCGGGATATAACCTCACATGATGTGATCAAAACATACACTCTAGATGATGTATGTAGAACATGTATCTTACAATCATTCCTTGAAGATTGGGAATGTCTAGGATCTTATACGCAGGGGAGAAACTTGCGAATTGAGGTTAGTTTTCTTAAATATACAAACATGTAAAACATGCGGTTTTATCTTTATGTAATTTTGTTTTTATTTTGCGACATGATGTTATGGTTTGAGATCAATCAACCTTCCGTGGCGTGGCTGGTAATCATGATTGACTCGAGGATAAACGACTTGATATTGATAAAATGTCCTATGAGGTAACACAAAAAAAAACATTTCCTTTGTTTTTTTTAAACGACAATAATGAATCAAACGTATCATGTATTTTTTGTTCAGAAGTCGGTAGAAAAAAAATTGGAAATGTGTGCACTGAATTGACCAAACAGCCAAAGGCATTATAGCCCAGCGGCATCTTGCTGGTGAGATAAGACTTAGGAACCATAGGGTCCTGGGTTCGAATCTCACAAAGGGGGGTTTCTCATAATTATGAGTTTCCTCCTGAATTTGTGACTTGGTGGTGGAATATGATCACGTGGCAACTTTGGTGGCACGATGATACTCCAGTGTTCCGTGAGTGATTCCAATTTGTCGGCCGTTCAAAAAAAAAAAGAATTGACCAAATAAAATGCTTTAAGACGTTTGAAGCAGAACACTTACACGGGTGAACGGGTCAGCTAGGTGCTAAACCTTGCTGCCAATGCATGGTACATGTTTCAGATATAATTATCTTTTAATCGTTGTATATAAATTTGGTGTCTATTTACAATATAATTGAAATACACACACTATCTACATAGTTTTCAATTAGCCAGATAAATCAATTTATTCTTAATTTGGCATTAATTTCCATTTTGTTTGGTTGTTGTAATAGTCATGTGGGTTGGTGAAAAACCTTGCATAGATGGTTTACATAACTATTGGCTCGGCTGCTTACCCAATTTTGGATTTTTCAAAAGAATTGCATACACAACTTCAAGGTGAACATTATTAAAAGTTTATATGGTGCCTTAAATTCTATTAAATTTATTTGGGGAAATAGAATTAAATAATCTCAACTTTGGGGGTTGGAAGGGCATAATTCCAACTTGAAACTTGTAAGATAATAGTCTCAACTTGTCAATATTTTTATTTTGTTGGTCCCAAACTAACCGGGGTTAGTTTTTAACAGACTCAGTTAATTTTCTAGCTAAAAATGTAATTTTTAAAAGATCAAGGACCAATTCTGCCATTAGTCAAACTTTTTAAACAAACTCATCTTCCCCCGACCACCCTCGTTCTCCGGCAACCACCTCCGGTGACCACCCTCCTTCTCCGGCGACCACCGAAAGTATGAACGTAACCTCTCGTGTTCGTCTTCGGGTGTTGAACGGTTCGAGTGTTGACGGGTTCGAACCCGGGCTGTTTATAAGAACCGAGTTAGCATGGTGTCGGGTTAACCGGGTCTTAACTCTCGTTAATATTAATAGGGATGGTGACTGGATCGGGTTTGGGTTTGATAACTGAACAGGGTATGAGATATTGTTACTGTGAATAGGTTGTGGGTTTTTTGCACTCGCCGGAGGAGGCGACTGGTGCTGGTTATCGGAGTTGGAGTGGTGATCGGAAGTGTATTGACAGAGGAGGTGGGTGTTCGACTATTGATGGTGGTTATCGGAGCAGAGGGTTGTCGGGTGTGGGTTTATGGTTTGTCGGAGAAGTGGTCGGGACCGGAGGAGTGAAGGTGATAGGTTGTTGTTGTGGGTTTATGGTTTGTCGGAGAGGTGGTCGGGACCGAAGGAGTGAAGGTGGAAGGTTGTTGGTTTCGTTTGGTCGCCGGAGAAGAAGAGCTTGCCGGAAGTCGTCGCCGGAGAAGGAGGGTGGTCACCGGAGGAATAGAGCTCGTCGGAGAAGAAGAGCTCGCCGGAAGTGGTCGTCGGAGAAGGAGGGTGGTCACCGGAGGTGGTCGCCGGAGAACGAGGGTGGTCGGGGAAGATGGAGTTTGTTTAAAAAGTTTGACTAATGGTAGAAACGGTCATTGATCTTTTAAAAATTACATTTTTAGCAAGAAAACTAACTGAGTCTGTTAAAAACTAAACCCGGTTAGTTTGGGACCAACAAAATAAAAATACTGACAAGTTGGAACTGTTATCTTACAAGTTTCAAGTTTGGATTATTCCCTTCCTACCCCTTAAAGTTGGGATTATTTAATTCCATTTCCCCAATTTATTTTTATTCAAGTAAATTTTCACTTCTTCATCAGGAAGGAAATCTCTCCTACAGTGAGCAGACATGACCTCAAAATGATTTTATAAAAGTTGTATGGAAAGAGGAGGGTGCAAGGTTTAAAATAACGGAATTATGCCTCGAGACGTTTCCCTTCGCCTCACGAGGCATAAGCTTCGAGGCGAATCGAGACGTAAGCCAGAGCGAAGTTAAAAAGTAAATATAAAAATTATATATCTTATAAGAATTAAAATACTAACAAATTTAATCATCGGATTCATCAAAAACATAAAACACACATAAAAAAGGCATGGAATATTTAAAATTAATACAAAAGTCTAAAACGTTAAAAAAACACAACAAAATCACCTGAGGCGCACCACTTCAACCCTGCTCCTACGTGGCGCATGTACAATAAAATCCCATGAAGCGTTGCCTTCTTTTTTGGGCCATTTAACCTTGAGGCGTGTGCCTCGAACGTTTTTTAAATCATCAAAGTTCAAATGGTTTGATCTTTTGATTCATTTAAGAAACTTGTGTTCATATTGATCAAGATTTTGTTTGCATTCCATCTGCCCATCTAAGAAGTATTCACAACGCTTAAATTTGTGCGTAATTTGTATGACACATAAAAAAGTGACAATCTTTTATTTTTAATTTGGATTCCCTTTTAAAAGGGTGTTTGGGATTGAGTTTCAAAACAACTTATTGACTTATTGGCTTTTCCAAAAAGCCAATAAGTCAATAAGCTGTTTGTGTAACCTAAGAGCACTTTCTGTTTTGACTTTTGGCTTTTGGCTTTTAAGGGTGGAAAAACTGTTTTTGAAAAGTTAGAAATCCTAGCTTTTGGCTTATGGCTTTTGACTTTTGAAAAAAATTACAAATTTATCATCCATACAACCAATATTCACAATAAGTTAAGCGAAACACTTAAAAAAATAACAATCTATTGACTTTTTGACGTTTCTCATCCCAAAAGCTAATCCAAACACTTTTTCTAAAAGTCCTTTTCAAAAAGTCATAAGCCAATAAGCACTTTTGACCAAAAGCACTTTTGCATTTCCAAACTCAATCCCAAACACCCTCTAAGTGTCGTTCTTTAGTTTTTTTTCTCCAAATCTTATAGCTTTAAGAGCATTCACATTTGAGACCAAATGTATGTGAGTGTCTCTCAAATTATATGGAGTGGGTGTAAGTAGTTGTAAGTGGAGGAGAGAAAAAATATTTGATAAAAACACTATTCACCGCTATATTTGGGGGACACTGTTCACCCCTATAAAAATTTTAATATTTTTCTAAGTGATTGTGAGCAAGAAAGAGAAAATGTAACGATAAAAGTATAAAAAATATTATTTGTATAAGAAGGTGAAAGAAAATCTTGAGGTCCAATAGTGATTTTTAGTGTAATTTAATATAGGATTTGATGGAGCTGATAAGAATCCTCTAATAACCCCTTTATGACATTAAACCATGATGACAACTGTTAAAGTAATCATGGTTTTTTGAGCAAGATTATTGGAATAAATGTTTGCTTTAATGTGTGTAGTGGGCTTCATGGCCTCTTGTTATCGGGCGTTATAACCCCCCATAGCGCCCGACAAACCGCCTGGGGTGGGGGGGCTATATGGGCATTTTGGGTTGGAACATTATACACATAGCGAGAGAAAGCTGAAAAGTGATGGTTTTAATTTATAAAATGACCGTTGAACGATCGGTTTTTTTTTTAAAAAAAAAAATCATTTAAATTTAAATCAACAATTATAAACATCAAACTAAAAACCCATCATACACTACAAAACCTCACACCACTACACATATTTCTTCTCTAATATGAAAAACCCACAACTTTTTCGCATCTCTAAAAATTGGCAACGTGGACAGATTATGAGGAGATTGCGTTGGTAATGGCTTGGTTCAATGTCAACCATAATCCGCCTGATAATAGGTCTTCTTTTTGGCCTAATGTGTTGTAGGAATTTAATCGAATAAGCCAAACAAACGACCGCAACACCGATCAGATCGCATCTAAGTGGTGAGATGAACACTGGAAGTGTACGAGATGGAACACCCTCTTTTAAGTCACGATGGAGGTGCACCCTGGTATTAGCCAACAAATGGGAGTCCAAGTCACACAAGACATTTATCGGGAGCAGCACGAAACTGACTTCACCTTCACCCATATCTTTGATTGTTTGTGTGTAGATTGAATTGTGAGTGATAAGTCGGGGTTTTTTTTAAAAAAAATCATTTAAGTATAAATCAACAATTATAAATATCAAACCAAAAAACCATCATACACTATAAAATCTCACACCACTAAACATATTTCTTCTATAGTATGAAAAACCCACAATTTTTTAGCATATCTAAAAATTGGCACCGTGGACAGATAATGAGGAGATCGCATTAGTGATAGCTTGGATCAATGTCAACCATAATCAGCCTGATACTATGGTCTTCTTTTTGGCCCAATGTGTTGGAAATTCAATCAAATAAGCCAAACAAACGACCGCAACACCAATCAGATCGCTTCAAAGTGGTGAGATGTACACTGGAAGTGTACGAGATGGAAAATCCTCTTTTAATTCACTAGGGAGGCGCATCCTGGTATTAGCCAACAAATGGAAGTCCAAGTCACACAAGACATCTATCGGGAGCAGCACGAAACCGACTTCACCCTCACCAATATCTTTGATTGTTTGTGTGTAGATTGAATTGTGAGTGACAAGTCGGTTTTAAGAAAACATCATTTAAATATAAATCAACAATTATAAATATCAAACCAAAAAACCATCGTACACTAAAAAACCTCACACCACTACACATATTTCTTCTCTAGTATGAAAAACCCACAATTTTTTAGCATATCTAAAAAATGGCATCGTGGACGGATAATGAGAAGATCGCGTTGGTGATGGCCTGGATCAATTTCAACCATTATCCGCCTGATAATAGGTCTTGTTTTGGCCCAATGTGTTGGAGGAATCAATCGAATAAGGCAAACAAACGACCGCAACACCAATCAGATCGCTTCTAAGTGATGGGATGTACACTGGAAGTGTATGAGATGGAACACCCTCTTTCAAGCCACGATGGAGGTGCACCTTGGTATTATCCAACAAATGGGAGTCCAACTCACACAAGACATCTATCGGGAGCAACACGAAACCGAATTCACCCTCACTCATATCTTTGATTGTTTGTGTGTAGATTGAATTGTGAGTCATAAGTTGGTTTTTTTTTTTTTTTTGAAAAAAAATCATTTAAATATAAATCAACAATTATAAATATCAAACCAAAAAACCATCATACACTAAAAAACCTCACACCACTACACATATTTCTTCTCTAGTATGAAAAACCCACGATGGAGGCGCGCCTTGCTATTAGCCAACAAATCGGAGTCCAACTCACACAAGACATCTATCGGGAGCAGCACGAAACCGACTTCACACTCACTCATATCTTTATTGTTTATGTGTAGATTGAATTGTGAGTGATAAGTCGGTTTTTTTAAAAAAAATCATTTAAATATAAATAAAAAATTATAAATATCAAACCAACAAACCATCATACACTCAAAACACCTCCCACCACTACACATATTCATATTTCTTCTCCAGTATAAAAAAAAACCCACAATTTTTTAACATCTCTAAAAAATGGCACAGTGGACTGATAATGAGGAGATCGCGTTGGTGACGGCCTGGATCAATGTCAACCATAATCCACCTAATAATAGGTCTTCTTTTGGCCCATGTGTTGGAGGAATTCAATGAAACAAGCCAAACAAACGACCGCAACACCGATCAGATCGCTTCTAAGCGGCGGGATGTACACTGTAAGTGTACGAGATGTAACACCCTTTTTCAAGCCATGATGGAGGCGCACCCTGGTATTAGCCAACAAATGGGAGTCCAACTCACACAGGACATCTATCGGGAGCAGCACAAAACTAACTTCACCCTCACCTATATCTTTGATTGTTTCTGTGTAGATTGAATTGTGAGTGATAATTGTGACTGCGAATTGGTTTTCTGTCTTGTATTTATAGGGTTAGAAAACTAGCCGTTTAAAAAGTAGTCGTTTAAAAAGTAGTCGTTGGAAAAGTAACCGTTTCAAAACTAGCCGTTTGAATATTATTTTTTATTTAATATTTAATATTATTTTTTATTTTATAAATTTTCTTTTAATATTATTATTATTCTATTTAAATATTTTTAATTTAAATAAAATTAATAATTAAGCAATGATTACCTAATAATTTATAAAGCCACATAAAGCCTACACACAACTATACACATATTTTCCCATAAAGCTACATGGAGCCCCTCATAATACTTTATAATATTTTAATCTCATAAAGCTCATGGAACCCCTCCACTACACACGACCATTTGACGCACTGACATATTCTTTGATGAGTGCAGGTTAAAATATAGAGAAATTCATAAAAAATAAATAATAAAAAATAAAAAAAAAACACTTGAATTTTCGTTATACCCATTTTACCTATTTATATATAAAACATTATATTTCAGAGAGTATCTAACAAAATGGGAATTTAAACCTACTTTTGTGCTCGTTTCTCCTTTCCAGTGAACTTTAATTATAATTTATAACTAGGACTTGTACTAAGGAAATGGTCTAGTGAGAAAGAGGTAATATTACATCTATCTATATAATAATTGAGGTCACTCGGGTCGAATAAAGGGCTTAGAGAGTGTCTGAAGGATCCAGAAGGCTATATGGAGCTCCAACTAACCTCCCATGCCTGCCATATAAGAACCATTTTTTTTCAAGCCAAAATCGCCACCCCTACCCCTAGAGCATTCTTCCTTCTCCTGATCTGAAACCCTAATATTCAGTATCGATAGTATCAAGCCTTCCATCTAATCCCCCGCCTCCCATCGATCCTTTATCTTTTCTTTAACATCACTATCTATTATTCCTTTTTCCTTCATCATCCTATCTAATTCATGAAGCCATCTCATTGAACAAACCATCTCATTCAACATCATTCAGATCCATTCGCTGCCTTTATTAAATATATCTAAGGTATGGATATTATCTACATACGTTGTTTATTCGTTCGATTATCATAGAGTTAGGGTTTGGATCCAATAGTCTACACACTCCGATTTTTTCGTTGTTTCTTTTATCTGTTGTTTGTTTTATTAAGTTAGGGTTTCTTTCATGGGTTTTTTTATTATATTTTCTTCACCGTTTTATGTTTCCAATTGAGAAAACATTTATATTTGATGTAATCCGATTCATACATTTTTTTTCATAAATCAGGGTTTTTTTAAATGTTTCATAACATTCAGATATGTTGTTGATTCAATAGATCTATAGGGTTTTTCGATTGCCTAATTAAATCCAAACACAATATTATGGTTTTCGCATCTCTAACACCGTCTAATTCGTCGTTGATTGTTTCTGGTACAAAGTGGGTATAAGTCATAAACTTGGTTTGAAATATTTCATTTATATGTTATTTTGCTTGGGATTGTTTATCGGTTTTGAAATATTAATGTTCGTTGTTAATTTGTTTACCGATCTAGGGTTTTATCATTCAAGTTTCTACATCATATTTGTGTCTTTAATCTTCAATTTTTGTTATAAAATTTTGTTTTTACATTACTATAGTTTGTTATTGTTTCATGTTTCCATGGGATGTTACTGTAAAGCTTTATGAGAATGAGGTACTCTTTCATCTTATACATCATTAAATTTTAAGTTTTAAGAGTCCATTTATGAATATTCTTTTATTAGCTTAGTTTTTCTAACATGGTGCCTAGGTATTCATATACATACACATTCATTACTCATCACTCGGGTAACGTAGCATTCTGCATGTTTTAATCATCATATGGGGTTCTAAGTTAAATAATCATGAAACTTGGTAGGTATTTTAGGTGAAATAGGGATTGTTTGAGTACAGTTACTTTAATTAATAAACATGATTGTGTAATTTTATATGGTCTTTGGCTTTGTCATTGTTGGTCTTCTTTCTTGACTCTCTCTAACTTTTGGTATTATTAATGGTGGTTAAAAGGCACATTATTGTTTTAAGTAGGATCCTTAAATTTTTTTTTTAGTTTGAAGAATTCTCGCCATGGCGTCTTCGTAGCTTATTAGTAGAGCAAAAAATATGGAGACGAGGAAGTTAGAAGGTAGCGATGTTTGACGATTTTTTCTCATCTTTCTTCCCTGAGTACAGGTATAACCTATTTTTTATTTCTTAAAAATTAAGTTTTTGTTTTTTTTTATTTGTATGTTTACTTTGCTAGATTGTTAGTTTATGATGTGTGTTTAACCTTGAAAATTGTTTATGAGCTCGATTGAAGATGTGATTTTTAGTGCTTATGAGCTTAATTTCTGATTTGTGGTGTGTGATCTAAGATGTAGGCAGAGGTCATTGGTCGAGTTTTAGGTGTCACTATTGTGTATAGACCGGCACTAAGCGAACTCCCGTTGATACCTGTTCTAGAAAAAAATGATTTCGTGTTCATTAGTTTAAGGTGGACATATTTATGAGTTGTTAAAAAAAAGATGTTTTTATAGATTTTAAATAATTAAATAAATATTAATTAAATCAGAAACTATAGCCATATACATGTTTAATGAATCACCATCAAAGAATCCAGACTCCGAAGGGTTACTTTATGCAATAAACGGTACCTGATTAAAATGTTTTCACATTGTGTTTGGGATTGATGTGTCTGCTGATCATAGAATGTGATCTCTGATGAAATGATAATAACATTATTGGCCTATGGTGGCAAACGATGTGAAACTGATTCCTTCATATTTTGTTGAACCCCAAACGAGTTAATCAGTTTCAACCCGAAGGTTTGTTTTAGCTTCTTACATTGTTTGTCACTGTATGTATATTATTAAATTGAATAATTATCACTTATTGATCCGTGTTTCTGCGGTACAAATGTTATGAAAGTTAAGACGTGTTTCAATCTGATAAACGTAGTAAGTTTTTGTAATTTCGTGCACTTTTTCGTTGTTACTACAAAAAGAGCTTCTTTGACAATGACTCAAGCTAGAGGTAACAAGAGCATTCAAGCTAGAGGTCATGCAAAAAGAGCTACTTTTACGAAGGCTTCAAAAGGTAAAACCGATGCCACATTTTTTTATTGAGCATTCAGTGGTGGTGGCTTAGCCTTTGTTGCATATTGTAGCCTTAAAGAAATGAAGTTAGAACATACTAATACATAACATAGCAAATTAAACATGTACATGTAGCAAAATGATCATTATTGGAATTCCATAATAGCACATGTATATATTTACTCTTTGTTCTCAAATCAAGAGGAAGATATGAAAGAACTCACCAATAAGCATCACTTCACTTATAGGTTAATCATTATATTGTGAAAAAATTAAAATGAACAAGTAATTTAATCCCAAACTCATTTCTTTTCCATTGGCAGTACAGGTCCCGTATCTGCAATAAAATGATTTCCACGTTGGTTCTGCAATATTATATTTATACTATCTTACTATCTTTTAGGGTTCTGCTACAAACTTGATGCTGGTGATTTGAGGTTATCTGGCGTCTGCTACTTCTGGTGCTATGGCTGTTTTTTGTGAAAGGTATAGCTTTCAATTCCGCTAAAATAACCAAAAATGTCTTTTAATCAAGTTTCCTATGCTCAACTCATTCACTACTGACTGTTACAGATTGCTGATTCCGTTGGTGCTTTTCTGATGTGGATATGGTTCATATTAGTGGAAAATGGGCGAATGTGAGTTTGCTTTATTAACAATTTGTGGATTTGTAGATTGTAGATGATATTGACAATGTGTCAAATTGTTATTATTGATATATATTGGTTGTATTTACTCAAGGCAAGCTGCAAGAGAACTCGAAAAAGATAAACGTTATATGAAGGTCCCGTTTCTAGCTGAATAGTTTCGGGATAAAGGACACCAGATCTTTTTTTTATTGTAGTTTGTTGGTTTTTAGGCTTTCCTTTTAATCCGTTGTTTATAAATTTGGGATTGTTGTAAACTCTGTATATATGTTTTTTTTGGATTTTTGATAAATTATGTGGTAAATTAAATTCGACTTTGGCATGTATGTGGAATTAGGTGGTCAAGAAGTTGGATCAACCAAGCAAGACATCAAAGATCCGCATATCTTAGGCATGTATGTGGAATTAGGTGGTCAAGAAGTTGGGTCAACCAAGCAAGACATCAAAGATCCGCATATCTTAGGTCAGTAATTCACTGCAGTTTGGTGTGGTTATTAGATATTTTCTAGAAACTGTTCTAATTAGAGTCAATTTGGAAGTTAAACATATGTTTTTTGGACAAAATAGAGGAAATACAAGTGACTTGGCAGTGTCCAAAACTGTCCCCTGTAGTTAAATTAAGTTAATTTGGAACAAAAGTCAGATAAAATACAAGTCAGCCCCTGCCCCATCAAAATAAAATGGTATCTGTCATGTTTTTAAAACCTTAGCAAAATTTCACCATCCAATAGGTGATGAAAAAAAAGTAGATGTGGCAAGAGGTATGAGTTGGGTAACATGTCAAGATATGTTTGAACTGAAACGGGTTATTTTTTTAGTATGAGATAAAACGGGTCAACTTGGGTACCAGAAAACAATTCTTGGTCAATTTTTTAGACATTTATTTATAAATAATATTAAAATTACAAAAACACATTATTGAATAATGGTAATTTTTTGAATATAGCTGTATGGGTTTCAAACACTTTCACTGACGGAAAACCGGTTTGGTAATGTAAAACCTTAAAGACTGTTAATGTAACGCATCTGTCGACCAAGTGCATGCTTCCGACACGATAAGTGATAGACACATGGTGCTAAATTCAAATGTCTTAGACATGGAGCTTCATGGATGAGCAATGTGGATCCATTTGACCCATGTGGATCATGGATCACACTCATAACCCTCCAGCCCACGATGTGTGCTTATGCTACTGCCCATTTCCTTTATTTTAGTTTATGCAATTAATTAGTTTTATTTTATTTAGTTGTCAGTTATTTGGTTTCCTAAAAAATAGCTTAGGGGGCTATCATGCATTAGCCTTTATGTACGTATGAAACTATCAGTAATGGAGTGTGTGTTTTGAGTTTGAGATTATTCTCTTTGGTTAATTTTCTCAATGGATTTTGAGTTAAATTAATTGTTCCAATGCTAGCACAAATTTGGCATATTTGTGTGGTGTTCTTTGGAATCTAATTACAAATCTAGGTGGTGATTTCTGTATCCTAAATTCGTGTTACACTGCCCTACGGATTGATCGAGTGGTGTATCTGTATCTCGAGTGACCCGTAGAACTATCCGTTTCTGTTACATTTTGAATTTTCTATCCGTTGCCCGAATTGTTTCTTGTGTGATGTTTCTGTATCACAAGAGACCGTTAGATCTATCCTTTTATTTACCGTTTGATTTGAACCAGTGATTCAGGTTCATTTCCTATCAATAAGTGTGTCTATTTACTTATACACAGTCGAAGTGTGAAGTTCCTAGCGGCTGGATTTTATTCTTGAATGTAATAAGGTATGCATCCTCACTGTTTCTTGTGGATCTAACGCAGAGGTCATCGCTTAATTGGAAGTTAATGAGAAGGGCTGGTGCAACGTCTTCAAGTTCGAGTTCTGTTGTAGTTAAACATGGTTCTGAAAAGAGGACGGCTTCTACCATGGTATAGTAATGTTAACTTACATTAGCAATTGAGTTCTTTGTAAAAGCATAAATTGGGTATAGTTATGTGTTTTTCTGATTGACATTATGTCCTAAAGGATAGTGGAAAGAGCAGAAACAGTAAAGAGAAGTCAACTTATGTTAAAAAAGATGATCACCAAGTTTCTGATAAATCTGGAAGTGTAATACCGGAGGAAGAAAGTGGTATGTCTCTCATTGCACTTTTTTCCTTATGTGATCATGCAAGATAACAATATTAAGTCTTCCCTGTCCTCTCTTTATGCAATGCCTATAGATGTATATATAATCGTTAATCCCATGTCTTAGTTATGTTGCTCTTTAGTTTGTATTTTTAATCTGATGTTATAATCTTTAGTTTGTTTCTGAATGTATGCACGACTGTGTACTTTTTCTTCATCTAATGCCATCTTGAGAATTGATATTATGCCTAATAGCCTATAACAATGTATGTGTATGTGTATGTTTATATTATACTACCATATCACACATCTTTAATATACCTTATATGTGTACTGGTTTTCAACTTAAAATTCAATCTATTGATAAGTAAGAAAAATAGCCGATAGGCTTTGATCATTCAGGATAAGCAGCTCGCCAGCTCATATTATATAAGTCTTTTGTCTTTAGTAGCTATTGGTGAGATTTTTGTTAAACTTAATAGTCTCATCTGAAGTGTATTTTTCCTGCTCTCATTTTTGTTAAACTTAATAGTCTCATCCGAAGCAAACAATAAATACATTTTCTCCCTATTTTTTTAGTAAGCCATTCGCTTGCTTTGAACGTCAAACTTGTAAAATAATTGTTGTTCCCTCAACATGGCCAGCAACTGAGACTCTTAAAATGGTTGGTTTAACATAATATAAAAGGTTAAAAGTTTAGATTTCCGTTTCATTGATTTTGTTTATCTATACCCAAAACTTGACATTGTGAATTATATTTGAGGGATTTGTTGTAGTTATAGTGCCTTTAAAGGTTCTCTAATAGTTTAAAGTCAAGATTTCGGTTATTCCCATTTGTTTACTTTTGTTGGTTTAATCCAACTCTCTCAAAAATTTGTGAAGCTTTTGATTGAAGGTCATCTATCAATGAGCAGCAGAAGTTGAAGTTTTTGCTTTTGATTGACCATGGTTAGTATAACCATTTTTTGAAAGTGGCAACAAAAGTTGATGTGTATGTAAACCTTGCTTGCTTATCTATCAAATTGATTTTTATAGCTATTGTTTTGTGATCATATATATATATATATATATATAAAATCATTTTGTTCACAATATGTTAGACAAAGATTCAAATTCAATCTACAATACTTTTTTTTAGTATTCATATTGTGTCTGTTTACTTGACTTTTATTTGGTTTTAGTTGTTTTGTGTTTGCATATACTGTTTCGTGCCCGATTATGATTTGCTGACTTATTGTTGTTTGCATCAACTAAATTGCCCTTCTGATATAAATATATAATCTCATTTGTAAACTTTTTTGGGATATGATTACTGGTCAATGCTATACTCGGTGGAAAAACCCAAATAACTTGCAGTCTAAGTGATGATAATGGTAAATTTTGTCCATTGATATTAGTACTTTGTTTTTTTACTGAACTTATAAATACTGGAACTAGCTAAGGAAGCACTAGCCAGCACATTTATAACAAGCTGCATAATAAAAGTAGATATGACATCTGTTGAGTTCATAACATGTTATATTTTAGTTATTGCTTCAATGGAATGGGTGTTTGTCTTCGTATCGTGTGTAGGTGGACAAGCGGATGGCGAATGCATGGTGTCATTGGAGCTTTAGAAGAAATTATTCAAAGCATGGAAGTAGGCATGGCCTTTCATGATTATGTAAACATCTCTATTTATTACTGAATCTCATTCATAGTTGATTGTCCGTTATCATTGCGATTCTGTAGATGATGAAGTATTAATGTATTATAATGTTGAGTTTTGAGTGGTTTCGGGTTATAACTTAACTGAAACATGTCATATATGTAGTTTAGTATGATGCATGGTTCATTCATCTGAAAGTTTTATAGAAATTCACTTCTGTTTCTATTTGCGGGTGGGTAGGGTAGGGTCTGAATGGTACACTCAATGGTACCGTATAATCGAGGTTTTTTAAGCAATGCGCACAATAGAATTGGAGCCACTGGTCGAATTTTCTATGCGTTGGTTTTAAAAAATACACCAAGTCGTGAGGAGCCAAAAGGGGCAGGGCTTTTTTGCTCAACGTCTAGAGAAAATACATGAGGCGCTAAAAAGGCGCAGATTTTATGATATTTTTGTTTTTTTTGCCTAAGGCGCACCCATCGTCTAACTGAAGTGTTTTCTCCAATAAAAGTGTTGTACCTTGAGTTTTTTGGCTTATACCTGTAGGTAAAGTCATATAAAAACCTAATTTAGAGCTTTATATTGGGTAAATGAGGGTAAATGAAGCTAAAAACCTATGGGATATGTTTAAAAAATTACATAATCATCTTGCGCCTTGGGTACAAACATCCGCCGAATTTACGCTTTGAGTTTTGTGCCTTGGTTAGACCTCCTCGCTTTTGTGCACATCGCGCTTTTTAAAATCAAGGTCGATGTAGTTCTTGATGCGAATATCTTTCCACCATCCATCAAACCAATTGTAGCTCTTTGTATATTTGTATCCATAGTTACAACCAGATTATAGATATGCATACACCAAATATAGGGAATGCATTGCTGGGTTAAGGTAAACTATGCATATGAGAAATATTTTGTTTCTGCAGCTATTGAGCTTCATGACTGGTTAGCGTTTTTTTTTTTTTTTTAAATTTGCAGCTGTGAAATTTTTCAGTGAGAAGCATGTTAATGGATTACCTTTTAATTTGTACCTTGAACTTGAAGAAGTTTTCGTATTTGAAAGACAAAAGGAGTTCGCCAGTTTGGTAAGTTTCTATAAAAATTAAACTCAATAACCAGATGATTCTTTGGTATGATAGGTTTGAAGTAATTTTGTGAATAAGTATGCAATCATATTTTTCTTAAACAGATTAATTTCTTTTTTTTTTTTGTGTTTTTTTGTTAAACTATGTTTATTTACTATGAATTTTTATCTTCATTTGCATGCCGTTTAAACAAATATGATTGCATCTTCATTTAATTATTTGTTTTTTTAATGACTTCAAATCAAACATTTCATAATTCTTATATTATTAGATAACATTAGTAAATTAAGTACTATATTTACACAGTTTAAATAATGACGTTTTTTGCGGCATTTTGTAACATGTCAAAAGTTTCCTAAAGTGTGTTTACAATGAGTCCTTTTGACTACATGTTCAAATGGGTCTGGGGTTGATCCTTTTGGTGTCTATTTTTTAATAAAATATAGGAAATATATATTACAGCATGTGACATTAGACTCATTTTCTTATTAGTTGTTTTTTAGCTATGTAATCGGTTTGAACCACTGGAGAGATAACATGTAAAATTTAAGCTACCCATTCAAGTAAGTGGATTAAGGATTGTTTCTTGATCTACTTATCACCGTATCCATATCTTTACAACAACTATATTTTATGTAGAACACAAATACCACTACTACAAAATTAGCCTTTCTTGACACATTTTTCTTGACACACACTCCTTTCTTGACATTTAAAACCGTATGTCATAAAAAATATGTCATATTTTATAAAATCTGATAAATTAATGACACAAATTTTTGTGTGTCAAGAATTTTGTGTCAAAACGTAAAAAACATGACAATATCAAACATTGTATGTCATCTTTTTCCTGTCCCCAAAATTCAAGTTCCCTCCAACCCTCGATAACCTCACCAGATCTCAATCATATCTTCAAAAGCCACTACACCCAGATCTCAATCTTCTCCCCAAAACCCTTCTTATCCACTAACACTGCTTCCCTTAATCCTAACCACTATCATCGCCTCCACCACCACGCTTCCACAACCGACGCACCACCATCTTCTCTACCCCACACCACGGGGTGTTGACCGGACGTTTCTTCTTTTGCCAGAATTTATCAAATACGGCAGATCGGAAAGCCCATCAAATAAAATAGGTTTCCAGGTTTATAAACAAACTATATCTAGGGTTTATAAGACAGAGAGCTTAACAATAATATTGTGAGAAGGGTGCGGCTGTAATTTTTATAAAAATTTAAATGGAGATTTACATCTCCCACCGGACACAGCAACCATGGTACTGCTTCTTTTCCCTTCTTTCCACTATACCCATTTGTTACTTCATCTTATATTGTTACTTTATAATATCATTTATGTTAGTTTCTTCATCTTTATAAAGATGGTTAATTGATGTTTATGTTGTATTTAAATTTGGTAAAGATACTTTAATTGCATGCGTTTATTGTATGATTTGATACTTGATCTTGTTGTTGTAGGTTGTGTTAGTTTGTAAATTTGTAGGAACTTTATTTACTTTGTCGAATTATAGATATAGTATTATTATTTGTTTTTTTATTATTATTGACCCTTTTGAGAGTGTGAGATAAAAATTCTAAATCGATGTTTATGTTGTGTTTGAATATAGTGTTTTCTTGAGTTGCTAGTTAGTTAATTTGATTACAAGATACTGATATTATTGATGTTGTTGAAAGGTTTTAATTTGAATGGTTATCACTTTTGAGTGTGTGAGTCAAAGATGGAAACCTGAAACATGAAATAGTTTCAACCATGATTTCTTATTTAAAAGTTAGAAGAAAGTAATATGGTTTTGTTGACATGTTCTTTGGTTGCTTCATTTTTTCTTTGAACCAGGAGGTAGAGCCTCTTGTTGCTCGTTTAAAGGTACATACATACATTGGTTCGAAATGACTTTGAAGTAATTTCTGGTAGCCAGCTGGGCGGGGCCGAAACATATATACTATTTTTAGTACGGGTTGAAACACTTTAATCTGTTGAGTTTTGAGTTAACGTTGCAGTGTGACGAAACAACATTATTTCATAAGCAAGGGATCAATGAAGTGTGAATAAAACTGAGGTTATATGTATTATTAATTCACTTTGGGTGAAGTTTTGATCTGTTTTCTTTTAAGTAAACATATTTGTCTTTTTACCTATTTGGCCTTTTAGAGATGAAACACATGCTAAATTAACTCATTCATAAGCATTTGGGTTAAATTTTGATAATAAAGTCTTACTGCTCATCCTTTTTATTTGTTTTTGAAACTTTTTGTTTAGGCCCAGGCTCTTTCTGCTTTCTCAGCTGGAGCTTCTCCACTAGGACATTCAGGAGTACCCATTCATCTGTATGGGTCTTCAGTTTTTGTACAATGAGCTGACTCACTCTCGTTATTATTTACTTATTATTTACTTTATGTATGTTATTTCAGATACCCAAACTCCGGTAAAGAGCAACAGACAGAAATTGGGAGAGGCTGGTCTTGCTCTACATTATGCAATATTATTGCTCAGATTGATACACTTGTGAGTTTCTGTTCTTTCAGCAGAGGCTACCTTATTAAAGCTTTAAAATTTTTTGAATAAACCAAAAAATCAATAACTAAATAAATTTGTGAATGCACGCACATGGTTCACACTTTTTACAATAAACCGAATAAAACTAAATCACTTTTGCATAGGGGGTGGGGGGCAAAAGAATCCATATCGACCTCTTTTGAGTTTTCTTTAAATCCATATGTGTGGATGCTTTTGGTGTTTACGAAAGATAACTAGAAAATGGGCTAAAAGTTTGTTTAGAGGAATACACACTGAGGGCTTACTCGTTGAGAGGTGTTAGAGGCTGTATATACAGACATGGGGTTGACTGTTGTGTGCATTACTTGTCAAATAGCATTTGTGAACATATAATTTGCAATTTATATGGTGGATCTTACTGATGCCCAATAGTTTGTAATCTGAATTGCTGAGGTTTTTATGTCATAAAATTCATTAAAGAGATAGTTCACGGAAGAGTCGAAATATTGGGCAGTGTAAGTTAAGGCAAAATAAACGTACCGATGTGCTATGATTTATGTAAAATAATTGGCTGGCCTCGACTAATGTATTAATTTTATTGTTGTCTTAGATTGGGGGAGGAGCGGATTATTTCGCAGATGAGGACATGGATGTCGTTCGCGAAGAATGGTCAAGCTACGCCGCGACATTTATTTTCAAATGATCGAAACTTGTTTGAAGGCAATGTAATGTCGATACAATATATTTTTGTAAACGTTGAACATTGTCTCGAATTAGTTTGTAATTAGATAAATATGGATTATATAATGAAATGATGTTTTTGTTATTAGTTTGCTAATTATTTTGCATATAATGAAATGGCAATAAATCCAGGAGGGTAAATATGTAATTTTACAGGAATTTTTTTTATAGATTACAAATTTATGACACGCAAAGAACGTCATAAAATGTGTCGCTAAAAACTGTCATAAAAATGTGTCATTAAAAAGTGTCATAACGCGTGTCAATAAATGCTGTCATAAATGTGTGTCATAAACAGATGACACGCGAAAATATGTCATGTTAAATTTATGACACCGCTATCCTTGACATTCTTTTCCCTGTCATCAGACCCCTTTCTTGACACGCAATGCGTGTCAAGAAAGGGCTTTTTTTCTAGTAGTGTATGGAATACAATGGTGGAGGTTTTCATAAATTATTGAAAATTAGCTGAACTCCGAGGATCGTGATGACAATGATAACAACTTCGAAGGTGAAAAATCAGCTATCAATAAGCAAGACTTGGAAGATTTTGATTAAAGTAATAAAAATAGTCCATTGGTTGAAGTTCGTTAAGCCCCAACTAAATAATAAGTGTTCTATGCTTAAGCTTAGTTATGATTAGAATATAGATATTACCCAAATGATGTAATCTGTGATATTGGTTGAAGTTCGTTAAGCCCCAACTAAATGATAAAAAAAAGGGTATGTGGAGGAGACCCTTTGGCCCCTGGTATCCATATTGGATACCGATCATCCCACCCCACAAGGGTTATGATCCCGGCAAAATACCTCAAAGTGTTGCCCACAAGATTCGAACTTGTCTCCTCTCATGCCCAACACTTATCATTGGTAGTGGGTACCACTAGGCTATAAGCCCATTGGTCAACTAAATGATAAGTGTTCTATGCTTAAGCTTAGTTATGATTAGAATATAGATATTACCCAAATAATGTAATGTGTGATATTGTGATAATATGCTATGTAGTTTGCAATCGTCAAATTAAACTTTACTTTCTCAATATATCCATCATTTCGTTACATTAAACTGTTAGATGACATTTTGAATTTAACATCAAAATTCATACATAATGCATTATCAAACATTTAATAACCAAAACAAATTGCATAATATAATTCTTATTTTCCTATTTTTTTTCATTTTACTTAGGGGTGAACCGTGGGTCCCCACGGGACTCTAACCTAGTTAAATATAATTTATGTTATTATTTTACGTTTTGTCATTGAACAGGCAACACTTTCGGACTTTACTAGGATCCCATTTTAACTGAATATGCTTAGGCACACGTGATTGGAATTAAGAATCAATCCTACGGTCAGTGATCTTGTCATTGAATATGATGTTTGTGAATTATGGCTTCGTGGTGAATTGTGTGAATGGAGGGGAAATGGAAGTGGGTGCTAAGGAAATGGGCATATATCCACAGTTGAGTAGGGAGAATTGTGTAAACAAAAATAGTCACATGTAACATATCACGGGATGACTAACGATAAGTAGTATCGTGTTGTGAACTGTAACAGGTCAACCCATCACTTAGGTCACACATCCTGTATTTTGTAACGGGTCAATACATTATATGGCATGTTGCATTTTGTTCACAATAGGTAGCACGTTGCATTATTCATTGAAGGTAGCAACTTATAAAAGTTAATGAGTTTTCGAATGATTGATAAGATTGTAGGATACCTTCTTAAACACAAGTACTTTTGTAGGATACTCAACTGCTCTTTGTTAATTAATATATTAGTTGTCTTAACAAATTAGTATTAAAAATAAATTACGTGAAACCCGTCACACAACATGCGCTGAAAAACGTAGTAATTCATAAAAGCCATTCAGACAGTATGTTATTATGGACAACTACTTGACAATTTGTCTATCATGAAACGAGAGTAAATTGCATTTTATGTCCTTTAAGTTTATATCAAGCCATTCACATAGTATATTATTGTGGACAACAGTGTCGGCCCTAGCAGCTTAAGAATTGAGGCATATGCCTAGGGCCCCCACTTTTTTTTAAGGGCCCCAAATTTCAAGCCCCCTTTATATTTACATAGTATGTTATGCGCTATTGCACTGCCAAATATGATACACTCTCTTCTAAGAAATCTCTATTTCTCACTTTTTTAAGTCATAAGCTTCACATTATAATTGTGCATTTATGTTATATTTCTAGAAATTTCTTACGAATTTCTAATGAACTATCTATTTGTAATAGTTTGAATAGATTCTGTATATTGTTTAGTTTATGTGAATTTATTTGTGTGAGTAGTCTGAATCATAGTATGAGAATTACAAGTTATTAAACATACGTTTTGTTACTTGATTAATGTGAATGATTAGAATGAATTGATTAGTTTATTTTCTGTTCCCAAGCCAGAATAAAGAAGAAAAAAAAAGGTTTAATACAATGAAATTTTGGAAAGGGCCCCCAATTTTAGTTTCGCTTTAGGCCTCCAATAAGGTTGAGCGGGCTCTGGACTGGACAACTACTTAACAATTTGTCTATCATGAAACGAGAGTAAATTGAATTTTATGTCCTTTAAGTTTATATCAACCCGTAAGTGGTATCCTCTAACGAAGGAAATTATAGGCATATCCTCTGTGTTACTATTCTTTACATGTTATATCCTTTATCTCTAATCTAATTAATTTTTGGTGTTAAATTTGATCATGCGTCATTTGCATGAGGACAATCATGTCATTTCTCATTAAGAAAGAACACCTCATTACAAAATATCTAAAGGGCTATCACCATTTTTGCACCCGCGATTTTAATCGATCAACAAAGAACCTACTTTCTCATCATCTCTATTTTTAGATATGTAAATTTCCAATTTTGCTAAAAACAATGCCATCATCACAAACTCTTTAAATGGAACAACATTGCGTAACGTGTATTCCATTCCATTAATCAACTAAACACCATTTTTTTTATTTCAATTCCTCGCAGTGATCTATTCCATTTCATCTCCCATTCATACATACCAAACACTATGACGAAAATGCTTTCATAAGAGTGACATATGGGTGGATTTGATGCTAAAAACTAACTTTGTTAGGATAAAAGGACACTACATGTATAAAAGCTTAAACATGAACTACATCCTTTGTAAATTCGTTCGTTATAGGACGACTTAAACTTAGTTAAAACATAGAGTACATAAATTGTCATTCACTTAAAAACTATTTAACAATTTGTCTATCGTGAAATCTATTAATTATACCCACATAATAAAAGGGTTCCTAAATATATCTTTTTAATTTCCACGTTCTTCTTTTATAAATCACAACACTTACAAAATATCTTTCTGTATTTATACTATACCATAACTTTTTTTCTTATTGACCAAGTGAGGGGGACTAAAATCTCTTGCTACCACTAATCGTTTCTTGAAGGAAAAGTGATGGTCACGTGGTTGACACAAAACCTCTAACTAAATATGCTCGTGTGATTTCATCTTCCTACTTTTGTTATGATGACAACACAATTATTGTCTTTCGAATAGACCACTGAAATCATCCATATCAATTTCTTGGGATATTATTATTGGAAGATCCGGGTGTTGATAACTTCATCATTCCAATATCCTTAAAGTTAAATCCAAAACATAAAAAAAAAAAAAAAATGGCTTACTTTAAAGCTTTCGAGTAACAGTCACCTGGATTGTAGGAAGCATATATTAAGATTAGAACTTAACATATAATTTAGCCCCCAATAAATCTTAGGTTTCATAAATAATGATAATTTGTAACTGTGAGAAGTATACTAAGAGCTAAAATGCGGTTTTAAGGCCATAAAAAGGTTATGTATTGTTTAATAACCATTTAGGAAAAAATAAGTGACGTTCTTAATCGATTTCATACTAATTATTTTTTTACGAGTCAAAACGTAAGAGGATGGGACGACAAAACAGTATAGTTGGCATGGAAAAACAAAGACGAGAGAAAGGACACAAGTGTTTCAATCAACACACAGAGAATAATTAGGTTATGATATTGGAACTGACACGTCGATCAAAGCTTCTACCAATAGGAATTATCCACATGTTAGAGATTGTGACACTTATGTTTCATTTGCCCATCCAATGCACATAATTTAAATATCTCTTGAAAATACCATTAAAAACGTTTGAATCGTATTATGAGTGAATCATTTTTTGGATGTAAATGGCAAGTTTAAGAAGCTTATGAATAAAAAAAACAAAAAAACAAAGGAAGACAAATGGTAAATTTGAAAAGAGTAGGGGTATCTTTAAAAATAAAGTTACCTACTTATGAGTAGAGGTCAAACCGAGTAGAGGTCAAACTGACTTTTTGTATACATATTTAGACTGGTTGGTGTGTTCACGGGGAAGAGAGTCGGGAAGGTGAGGTGGCTTCGGTGGAGAAAGGGAACACCGCCCCCGTTAAAATTTCGGGGACTTCGGGGATTCTTCCCCTTGTGCACCGAGCATTCCTATTGGCCAAATTTTATTGACTTTTTTTTAATCAAAGTTTATATAATAAAAAAATGAAGGGGGATTGGGGGAATACCATTTCCAAACTTTGGGGGAGGAAAGGAGGAAAATGAGGTGGCGCTGATGTGGCATTTGGGAGAGTTGGGGAAATGTTACACCACACCATATAGTCTTAGTGTTAAGATTTTTATCCTTTAGCTTAGCCGTGCTAACGTCTTCGATAAGTTTTTTTCTTTACAATTGTTAGAGAGCAATTCACATATAGTGAATTAGTAGTTGTAGTTCAGTAGTAGAATTAGATAGTACGTGGGTTGTCACTCTAAAATAAATTACTAAGATCTCATTAATTATTTAACTAAGGTTGTATTTAAGTGACTATTAAAGAGAGTTGGGTTGGATCCAATTGGTAAAATCATCGGAGTTAGCTGTTAGTGTGGTGTTGCCCCCTTGCAGTAAAGGGTTCGAGCCCCGTCGAGGACGGATTTTGTATAGTTTAAGTAGTTTAAAACGTAAAGAGGTTAAATTGGGAAATCAAACAAGAAGATAGTGGTCTTGAACCATTCTCAGACCATGTGTAGTGGGGTGAAAAATATAATGTGACACCCGGCAAATTCCGGTCACTAACTTTTTGAAAACTTAGTAAGTCTACCTTAGCGAGTCGCGCATACATTACACAAAACAGGGTCGGTCGAGTCGAGTCGCACATCATTGGGGTTTTAACACACGCAAGTCTCGAGTCCCGGGAATTGGTGAACGAGTGTGAACGTGTTTATTTCCATGTATTATGTGTTTATAATCATTATGTGAGTTGTCGGTATGTGAAAACATGTTAACATATGTTAAAACGGAGTTTAACGCGCAAAATACCAGGCACCAGGCCCTGAGGGCGATTAGGAGGCCCTAATCGCCTTCATGAGGGCGATTAGCACATGATTATAGGCGTTTGGGACTTGCTATTGGCGATTATGGGACTAATCGCCTATAGCGAAGGCGATTAGCAGCCCTAATCGCCTGATAAAGCTGCATAATCGCCTATAAGGTACCTGACGACTAGAAACGCCTATAAATACCACCCTTGACCTCCAAAACACAATTTATGCAACCCTAGCCGTCCCATAACCCATACCAACACACAAACACCCTCTGGAACTTATTTTTACATCAAAACAACCATTTCCAAGCTTATTCCATCAATTTCTCTTAAATCCAAGGTGTGTTCTTCAAACCCAAACCTTTAAATGATTATATTTTACTCCCTAAACGTCCAGACCTGACTTATAAATGTTTTTGTCTTTGAAAATCCATTTAAAACCGTTTTTAAACAAACCCTCACCTTTATGTGTGTTATAGGTGTTATTTGTGATTAAAGGTAGGATTTTTAGGATTGAATCATGATTGTTTTTGTGTTATTATGATGTTTATGGCTGTTACAAGTTAGTATGATGATGTTCTAGGAGTTTGAATGGTTTTGGTTGTGTATTGTTGATACTTGATGTTTTGACCCATTTGAAGGATTTTGGATGATTAAGGATGATATGAGGTGTGTTGTTGATTGTTTGATGTTAGGGTTTGCTCTAGGATGATGCTAGAACAGTAGGATGCTATCGGACAACGTGGTTATGTGATTAAATCTGGATATTTGCTATTTAGGGCAAGTTCTTGCATGTTGATGTGATGTTTACATGTTAAGTTGTTATTTTGGGAAAACGCTCGCATTCGGGACTGTTAGAACGATGAAAACTTAGGGGTTTTGCTTGAAATATGTTTGTTTATGTGTTAGGATTGTTATTGGGTGTTTACACACGTTTCGGATCTGATTTGGAGGGTTAAACGCGCGAAAAACCGGAACAGATGTGCTATAGGCGATTGGGGATCCTAATCGCCTATGCTATAGGCGATTGGGAGCCCAATCGCCTGTCAAGAGGGCCTAATCGCCTATGCTATAGGCGATTGGGGGCCTAATTGCCTTCATTTCATGTGATTGTGATCCTAATCACTAGTTAAGCCCTGAATTGCATGTCTTATGACCATAATCGCCTGAAATGCACATGGATAGGCCTAATCGCCTATAGTAAGGGGAGATTAGCCTCTGTAATTGCCTGTTGACCATCCCTAATCACATGTTGACTTTTCCTAATTGCATGCTAAGTTCCTAATCGCGTGTATTGCTGTTATAAGTGTATTTTAACATTCCGAAACCCGATTTGACACCTAGGAACATGATAGGAACCCCGTGACATGCCTAGTAACATAGTAACACGTGTTTGGACTTGTTTGTGCGTTATTTGACCTATGTGTTAGAATAGTTGAACTTTAACACATGTTAAGTACTAAGTTGCATGATTTGTGTATGTTGAGTATGAGATGAACACGTGGAATGTCGGGTCACCAATGGGATGTCGAGTCTTGTCTTAAGTAGTCTGGTTGTCGGTCAAACACGCTTTTCGGACACATAATGGTCATGGACTGGACTTAGGGACTAATGAACCCGACGGGTTATTAGTCTAACTTAACACATATCTTATGATAGGTCGCCACTAGTTGGGGCTATCATATCATATAAACGGTGTACTCATTTAACAGAAGACGCAACCTAAGGTGAGTTCACGGCCCCACTTTTATCTGTTTTGGTTTTCGGGGGAGAAGCATGCTACACACTTGTGTTCTTAAAAACTTACTCGCAAACATGTTTTGCTTATACAAAAGTGTTCGGCTTATGAAACAACTCTTTTAAGTTTGGATAAAACTGTGAACATTCGGTAACGCATAACGGGGAAACGGGGATGACGGTGGTTTAGTGTATTCTTGTGAAAGTGTATTCGTGAAATGGTGTAGTCGTGCATTAGTGTATTCGTGGAGTAGTGTAGTCGTGCATTAGTGCATTCGTGAAACCGTGTATCCGTGCATTTGTGTATCCGTGCATCCGTGTAGTCGTGCATCCATGTACTCACACATTGTGAACTCAGGTATTCGTGTACCCTAGCTTCGGCATTGGTAAAGGTTTATCAAAGATCAAACACATGAAACATTTTCCTTAAAAACCTGTGAACTCACCAGTATTTTATACTGACGTTTTCAGCATGTTTTCTCAGGTCGCTAAGGTAGCAGCTGTCATCTAGGCGCACGGAGTCGCACTGGAGTCGTCTCGTGTCTAGGATTATTATGCATGTTTTCTTGGAATGTTAAACTCTTAAACTTATGTTTTGATTACGTTTGACTTTTGTAAACTTATACGCTTCCGCGCTTCCAAATGATGGTTTTTAAATCTTATGCATGGTTTTTGTTTACATATGTTTTTACATTTAGACGTCGTTTATTGTGACCGTTGACTTGGATCCTGGTGTGTCACACGCCTCGCGGTAGAACTCCGAAGATGGAAATTTGAGGGTGTGACAGATTGGTATCAGAGCCAATGGTTATAGTGAACTAGGACTGCATGTAGAGTCTAGACTATAGCCGAGTCTCACACACTAGACGGTCACATACTTTTGAGTCGTGTCTTTTGGTAAACATACTAACTTTGTCGGGGTGTCAGTATCCTTATCACACAGTGTCGTATTTTCTATCTCATTCTTGGTTATTCCTAGTTTCATTCGTTGATCTGTGTTGACTGTATCTTCCTAAGATGAGGGTACCGGTGACTTGAGGTTCGAGCTCGGGGCACGCCTTGAGGACCATGTAGAGCAATTTATCATTTCGGGTGCACACGAAATCATAAGTTGAAATGCATGGAAGACCTGGTGGATCTCGGGTTGGGATTAATGGTCACATTTGGACCCAATCCTGGACTTTTCGTATTCTCTTGGTTTAGCGTTGGTGATGGGTCTGAGTGTTTGTTTCTTACTTTCTCAAAAGATGTCAGGACGCACAGGTGGACGTACTGGGGGACGACGTGGAGGCCGCACTGGCGGGGGTAGAGGTGGTGGTAACATCACCCTGACGTATGATGAACTCAATGAGATGATGCAGCAACAGTTGGGCGTTGCACTAGCTGCCTTTCTGGCTGCCCAGCAGACTTTCATGGGTGCTACCGCTCCTCCGGTTCAGGCAGGTGTTGCCTATAAGCGGTTTAAGGATTGTCAGCCCATCAACTTCCGTGGTACGGAGGGAGCTGTGGAGTTGCTCAGGTGGTTGGAGAAGACGGAGTCGGTGTTTGCTTTATGTGAGACTCCAGCAGCGGATCGGGTGAAGTTTGCTTCGGGAACCTTTTTAGGACCCGCCTTGACGTGGTGGAACTGCGTCACTCAGACACTTGGTCTCGGGGAGGCCAATGCCATGCCTTGGGCGGATTTCGTGCATAGGTTGAAGGATGAGTACTGCCCGCGAGAGGAGATCAAGAGGTTGGAACAAGAATACGGTAATTTTAAGATGGTGGGTTCTGAGATTGAGGAGTACACGATCAGGCACAACGAGTTAGCAGTGATGTGTCCAGGTTTATCGACACCAGAGTACAGGAGGATAGAGCAGTATCTTGCAGGGTTGGTGCCAGAGATCGCTGGGTTAGTGTCTGCGAGGGATCCTACTACCATGTCTGAGGCTGTGCGGTCGGCTACCAAGATGACCAACTTGAAGATTACTGAAGGTGTCTTGCCTCCTAGGGGCTCTTCTGTGAAGGCGCCGGCGGATAACAAAAGGAAATGGGAGAGTGTTGAGAAGAGTTCAACTGCAGTTCAGCGGCAATCGGCAGCAAAGAAGGCTGAAGCTTCGGGGTCAGCGTTTGATCAGAAACAGGGAGGGTATGCGGGAAACCTCCCAAGGTGTAATCAGTGTGGGTTTCATCACACAGGTAGTTGTGGAAAGTCCCGCTGTTATCGGTGTCATCAGTTTGGCCATCATTTTAAGGACTGTAGAGTCAATCTGCAACCAGGGCAGACTCAAGCGGTTACCCCCACTCCTGTTCCTCGGGGAAATCGAGAGTGTTTTATTTGCGGCGAAGCAGGTCATCTCAAGCGCAACTGCCCGAAACTGA
This sequence comes from Ambrosia artemisiifolia, assembly GCA_032199755.1. NCBI lineage: Eukaryota > Viridiplantae > Streptophyta > Magnoliopsida > Asterales > Asteraceae > Ambrosia > Ambrosia artemisiifolia. The sequence continues at coordinate 49,692,687 of CM063517.1, read as the reverse complement.
ACCAGGCTGAAGCTGGGGCCGCAGGTGGCGGTGGAAACAACGAGGGTGGTGGTCCGACTGCTCGTGTCTTTGTGATCGGTGGTAGGGAGAACCAGGCGGACCCGGACACTGTTACTCGTACGTATTCTTTCTTACCTCTTGTTACGCTTTGGTTTTACTTTTATCCGCATTGTTGTGCGTTCGTGTCTTCGGGTGTTTTCCTTGTGGGTTGGTGTCTGTTTCTCATTCTTTGGGTCGATGAGGGTCCTTTGGGGATGCTACTTGGACGGTACCAGTGGGTCAGTTATACCGATCATAGTAGTCTCCAGTAGGCCTTCGATCGGGGGTCTCTTGTCTCATATTCACAATTGGGGAAGTGGTTTCCCGGTTGTTACTGCCACATTTTGGTTCATGACCTTCACTCGTTGTCTTTTGGGGGAAACGTTACTTGGGCACACGGAGGTCGACATTCATCACTGTTGAGGCCGAAAGAATCTCGGGGCGAGATTCCTTTCAACAGGGGGATGATGTGACGACCCGGAAAAATTTTCTTCTTATTTGTTTTCTCTCTTCGACTTCGGGAAATTTTCGGGACGAAAATTCTTTCAACAGGGGGATGATGTGACACCCGGCAAATTCCGGTAACTAACTTTTTGAAAACTTAGTAAGTCTACCTTAGTGAGTCGCGCATACATTACACAAAACAGGGTCGGTCGAGTCGAGTCGCACATCATTGGGGTTTTAACACACGTAAGTCTCGAGTCCCGGGAATTGGTGAACGAGTGTGAACGTGTTTATTTCCATGTATTATGTGTTTATAATCATTATGTGACTTGTCGGTATGTGAAAACATGTTAACATATGTTAAAACGGAGTTTAACGCGCAAAATACCATGCACCAGGCCCTGGGCGATTAGGAGGCCCTAATCGCCTTCATGAGGGCGATTAGCACATGATTATAGGCGTTTGGGACTTGCTATTGGCGATTATGGGGCTAATCGCCTATAGTGAAGGCGATTAGCAGCCCTAATCGCCTGATAAAGCTGCATAATCGCCTATAAGGTACCTGATGACTAGAAACGCCTATAAATACCATCCTTGACCTCCAAAACACCATTTATGCAACCCTAGCCGTCCCATAACCCATACCAACACACAAACACCCTCTGGAACTCATTTTTACATCAAAACAACCATTTCCAAGCTTATTCCATCAATTTCTCTTAAATCCAAGGTGTGTTCTTCAAACCCAAACCTTTAAATGATTATATTTTACTCCCTAAACGTCCAGACCTGACTTATAAATGTTTTTGTCTTTGAAAATCCATTTAAACCCGTTTTTAAACAAACCCTCACCTTTATGTGTGTTATAGGTGTTATTTGTGATTAAAGGTAGGATTTTTAGGATTGAATCATGATTGTTTTTGTGTTATTATGATGTTTATGGCTGTTACAAGTTAGTATGATGATGTTCTAGGAGTTTGAATGGTTTTGGTTGTGTATTGTTGATACTTGATGTTTTTACCCATTTGAAGGATTTTGGATGATTAAGGATGATATGAGGTGTGTTGTTGATTGTTTGATGTTAGGGTTTGCTCTAGGATGATGCTAGAACAGTAGGATGCTATCGGACAACGTGGTTATGTGATTAAATCTGGATATTTGCTATTTAGGGCAAGTTCTTGGGTGTTTACACACGTTTCGGATCTGATTTGGAGGGTTAAACGCGCGAAAAACCGGAACAGATGTGCTATAGGCGATTGGGGATCCTAATCGCCTATGCTATAGGCGATTGGGAGCCCAATCGCCTGTCAAGAGGGCCTAATCGCCTATGCTATAGGCGATTGGGGGCCTAATTGCCTTCATTTCATGTGATTGTGATCCTAATCACTAGTTAAGCCCTGAATTGCATGTCATATGACCATAATCGCCTGAAATGCACATGGATAGGCCTAATCGCCTATAGTAAGGGGCGATTAGCCTCTGTAATTTCCTGTTGACCATCCCTAATCACATGTTGACTTTTCCAAATTGCATGCTAAGTTCCTAATCGCGTGTATTGCTGTTATAAGTGTATTTTAACATTCCGAAACCCGATTTGACACCTAGGAACATGATAGGAACCCCGTGACATGCCTAGTAACATAGTAACACGTGTTTGGACTTGTTTGTGCGTTATTTGACCTATGTGTTAGAATAGTTGAACTTTAACACATGTTAAGTACTAAGTTGCATGATTTGTGTATGTTGAGTATGAGATGAACACGTGGAATGTCGGGTCACCAATGGGATGTCGAGTCTTGTCTTAAGTAGTCTGGTTGTCGTTCAAACACGCTTTTCGGACACATAATGGTCATGGACTGGACTTAGGGACTAATGAACCCGACGGGTTATTAGTCTAACTTAACACATATCTTATGATAGGTCGCCACTAGTTGGGGCTATCATATCATATAAACGGTGTACTCATTTAACAGAAGACGCAACCTAAGGTGAGTTCACGGCCCCACTTTTATCTGTTTTGGTTTTCGGGGGAGAAGCATGCTACACACTTGTGTTCTTAAAAACTTACTCGCAAACATGTTTTGCTTATACAAAAGTGTTCGGCTTATGAAACAACTCTTTTAAGTTTGGATAAAACTGTGAACATTCGGTAACGCATAACGGGGAAACGGGGAATGACGGTGGTTTAGTGTATTCTTGTGAAAGTGTATTCGTGAAATGGTGTAGTCGTGCATTAGTGTATTCGTGGAGTAGTGTAGTCGTGCATTAGTGCATTCGTGAAACCGTGTATCCGTGCATTTGTGTATTCGTGCATCCGTGTAGTCGTGCATCCATGTACTCACACATTGTGAACTCAGGTATTCGTGTACCCTAGCTTCGGCATTGGTAAAGGTTTATCAAAGATCAAACACATGAAACATTTTCCTTAAAAACCTGTGAACTCACCAGTATTTTTTTATACTGACGTTTTCAGCATGTTTTCTCAGGTCGCTAAGGTAGCAGCTGTCATCTAGGCGCACGGAGTCGCACTGGAGTCGTCTCGTGTCTAGGATTATTATGCATGTTTTCTTGGAATGTTAAACTCTTAAACTTATGTTTTGATTACGTTTGACTTTTGTAAACTTATACGCTTCCGCGCTTCCAAATGATGGTTTTTAAATCTTATGCATGGTTTTTGTTTACGTATGTTTTTACATTTAGACGTCGTTTATTGTGACCGTTGACTTGGATCCTGGTGTGTCACACGCCTCGCGGTAGAACTCTGTAGATGGAAATTTGAGGGTGTGACATATAATGCCTCTCTTTTTGATTGGTCCACGTGGCAGCTAGGTCAGTATATGGCTTAAATTCAAAATGGGGTGTAGTGGGGAAAAAAATTTGGGCCACTAATTAAAAAAAAGAAAAAAAACCTGAAACACAGATCAACCCCACCTCCAACCTTCATCTACCTCCTCTTCTTCATCCATCTCTCACACACCCACCACCACCACCACCGTACACCATCACCACTACCATTCACCTACCAAATCAACCCACACTATCACCACCACCACATCAAACCAGTGACTACATAACCATCACCACACCATCACTGTCGTCGATACACCACCTTCACCATCACTGAGAGAGAGAGAGAGAGAGAGAGAGAGAGAGAGAGAGAGAGAGAGAGAGAGAGAGAGAGAGAGATCAGACCAAGGGGTGACGTGGATGAATTTTATTAGTTGTTGATTGTGTAATGAAGCGTTATAAACATAACGCCAGGGGATGTTTTTGATCGATGTTGCCCCCATGTACCGGTGTAGCCGGCGTTATCTTTGTTTTGGCGCCCACAATCACGCTCGACTACACATGGTCTCATAGCAATGTCAAAAAGATAATGAAACGTATATAACAAGGTGCAATATATAAATGTTCGAAACCATGACGTCCGGTTAAGGCAATGTTTTGGAAAAGATGTATACCAGTATGATACATATCAATTTTGGTTTTAAATCAATTAAATTATTGATTTGAGGTCTCTTTCAAAAAGTCTATATATGGGTCACTTAGGTTTCACTTGTATAAATACAGTTTCGAAATAATTAAAATATATGTGGTTACTTAAGTCCATGACGATTGGCTAAATGATCAAGTGTTTAAGTTAATATTAAATATTATGTAAGCCTAATACTATGCTTAGCATCAAACAGTGATATGGGTGGTCAAACCATTCTTATTGCAATGTCAAAAGGAAAACAAAACACGAAAAAAAGGTGCAAGGTCCTAACCTATGACGTCTGGTTGAGGGAATACTAATTATACATATTAATTTTGGTTTTACATCCATCAAACTATTTTTATGCGGTCTCTTTCAAAAAGTCTACGAGTCATTCGGGTTTCAGATTTCAAAACGTTAATTTAAATAGAGTTAATTACATCGTTAGTCCTTGTGGTTCATGGAAAGTAACAAGATCAGGTACTAATAGTTTAAAGTAACACTCTAAGGTTCTAACGTTTCATTTTGTAACAACCAAGGGTACTAAGACTAGCAAATGTTAGTTTTTCTGTTAGGCTTAGGGGCATTTTAGTCATTTCCCATTAAAAGGATTGTTTATGTAACTTTATGGTTAATAAGGGACTCTTTTTTGTAATTTACTCCAAAAATAAATAAATTTTTATATTGCTATTTATTTTTATAATAATAATAAAAATCCAAACTCATGAACAAAAGAACCACCACCTCCTGTTCATCTCTCTCGACACCATAACCACCGCCATATCCCTTTGAAATTCAGGCAGCAACCCTATCATCAGTTGTCTTCTCTGTTGGTTTTTCGGTGAGGTTAATACACTCTATGAATGCAACTAATTTTCGAACCAGCAACCATGACCCCATCTACTATTCCTAAAGCCAAAATTCATCATTGACTACAAGAACCATACCTAAATCCGACAACACGGTGCGAAGAACAATGTGATTATAACCATCATGTTACTTCATCCATAAGCTTCAATGACCGACGAAGCTTAGAAACCAAGCAATTCTATTTCTCTGATAATGATTCAAGCAATCAAAAGGTGAAAGTGACAGGTGGACATGGAATAGACACATCCGACAACATGTGTGCTGTGTGAGTGTGTGACGCGGAAGATGAGACATCTGACCATATTTTGGTTCGATGCGAGGTGGCAAAGTGTGAATGATGGGTTGGGTTTAACGGCGAGTAAATTGAAGGTCATCCATGCTATTTTTCTACTATCTTTATGGTGTTTATGGAAGTTAAGAAATGATGTGGAAGAGATCAAAGAGGAGTCGTTCGCGTGGCTGCAACATAGAGCTAAGGTTGTGGGCGTAAATTGGTATGAATGGGGAGAGTTTAAGTTGGAATGTAATAGTTGAAATTGAAGTTCTGCTGTGTTTTATGTTGTAACTGATGTATTGACATCCATTGAAGCAGCTTGCTTTGGTGTGTGTTTTTGGTTTCTATTTTAATAAAAGTTATCATCAACCTAGGGATCTTTATTGCAACATCAACAGTACACTTAAAATGGTAGAGTGTTCTTACACTCAAAAACCCATACGTAAAATTAATAATTAAATGATAGGATGTAAAATGTAATATGGATACACTCTAAACATCTTGAATAGGGTGGCCGATGGATTCCAAATCTGGTGTAGTTAGGATTTGATTTTAGGATATTTAGGAATTTATTAAAATAGCCCCTGTATATAAAATATTAAAATATAGTTTATACATAAATGGCCCCTGTAATTATAAAGGGTATTTTAGTAGTTTCACTCCAATTTAACAGAAAAGTTAATAAAAGTTAGTGTTAATACCCTAGGTTGTTAAAAAATGAAACGTTAGAACCTTAGAGTGTTACTTTAAACTATTAGTACCTGATCTTGTTACTTTCCATGAACCACAAGGACTAACGGTGTAATTAACTCATTTAAATAAGATAAAACATAAGTAGTCACTTGAGGCCGTAGTCTTTACCTTGCGTTCACCTGCGGTCAAGTTGTGACTGTGTCCATGAAGATAGGCTAAATAATCAAGTGTTTTAAGTTCATAATATAACAGTATTATCAAGAAAGGCGGAATCAAAGAAAGTAGATAAACACGCTAAAGCTTGTGCAGATAACCAACATGTCTTTATCCCTCTGGCCTTCGATACCTTTGGCTCCCTGGCGCCAGAAGCTATTCGTTTCTTGACCAGGGTCCAACGGGTCGTCCACAGCAATGTTTCATCCCCAGGGGGGCAAGGATTTGTCTTTAGTAGACTAGGTTTTGCAATTCAGAAAGGGGTGGCGGCGCAGCTTGTTGTCCGTCTACCTTCTATTATGATGTAATTTTCGCATTTTGTTTTAATGAGAATATAAATATGTTAAGGGTGTTAAAAAAAAAAAAAAAAAAAAAAAAAAAAAAAAAAAAAAACTATATATGTGAAGCATCAAATAATGAGATATATGGGTGGTCTTGAACCATTCCCATTGCAATGTCATAAAGAAAACAAAACGCAAACAAGTTGCAAGCTCCGAACCCACCCATGACAATTGGTCGAGGGAATATTAGGGAAAAGATGTTTACAATTATGGTACATATCAACTTTGGTTTTATATAATCAAACCATATTTTTTATAGGTCTCTTTCAAAAAGTCTACGGATCACTTAGGTTACAATTGTATAAATACTATATTAAAGGTTACAATTGTATAAATACTGTATTAAAATAAATAAACATAAGATGCAAGGGCGAAGCTCATTGAAGGCAGTGGATGCCCCGACCCCTACCGGTTTTTGGCTCAATAGTGTAAATTTCTCTGGTTTTATCCGAAAATTTTGTAAATTTCGAGTCCAGCCTCAACTGATTTAAAAAAAAAAAAAAATTGGGTCTCGTGACTTTTAATCACCACATTCTAAAACTTCAAGTTCCGCCATTATATACATGATCATTTGAGACGGTACGCTTTGCCTTGTGTCCACGCTGGTCAAGATCTGTCTATGACGATGGGTTAAATAATGTTATTACGAAAGCTAGCCTAATGCTATTGATAAACAATACAAGTATCTTGTTTATTAGGCAAATCTCATATTTTTTTTAGAAATATTGCTTCATGCCTTCTCTAAACTTATTCTTAAATCTATAATAGAACCAAAATATTCTACACCACCTTGTAGTCTTGTACCGACGACAAACTAAGCCATTCGGTATTTAAGTATCTAGTCGACTTAACATTTGTCGTAGAACAAGGACCACATGAAGGCAATAAGGACTCAGTTATATTGAATATATTATTTATTAATCAATCAATGCCATGAGCGTGCAACCATGAACCTACTGGCACTGAGTGTGACAGGAAACACTGCTTTATCTATTTTGCTATCCGATGACTCATTATTATCGATCATACATATGACAAGCTTATAACTTTTTTCGTACCAATTATAAGGGGAAATTTATTATATGACTAAATTAAGATGTTTGAAATTTCTTATACAGGAAATGAAATAAAACCCTTTAATTCAATAGGATTAAAAATTAATATTAATATTAATATTGATCATTAAACCAAACTTGGATAAGTGGTTAGAGAATTACGAGTTAGAAGTCTTAATTCGTGTTTCTAAAACATAAGATAGAATTGTTAAACAACAAAATACTTTCTATTTCATTTTTTATCCTCACGTATCTTTATCAGTAATTCATCTCTCTCATCGTGGATTGTCCAATTGTTCAACACTTAATCAAAAAAATCTCCGACATACACTCATCCGATTTTGACTCGGTTTTGCTAGTAAATGAGTCAAGCGCAAACAAATGCATGCTCACCAGGGCCGGCCCTTATGGTGGCCGAGAAAGCCACCATGCTAGGATCCGTAATTGTCAGGGGCGTAATTATTTTTTTATAAAATTAATTCCTATATATATGTGTAAGACCTTATCCGTAAACCTGCGATTTAGACGTAAAACTTGCGGGATTAGGACTCAAAAAACCACAACCATTTAAAGCCTTATTAGCCTCAAATAACCATGACACATTAGTTACGTCCCTAACAATTTACATATTCAGAACGCTAAGACCACTACTACTTTTAAAGATTCGAAACGATAATTTAAAGCGGAAGCATATTAGTGTTCGGGCGTGTTCGGCTTTCTTCGTGGCTTGATCCTTGCTCTGGGTCAACCTTCGTATAATTACCTTGAACAAACCGTGTAGTTTCACCTACACATGATTATACAATATAAACATTAGTATAATCATATAAATCTTAAGACTTTAGCTAAGCTATTGAAAACATGAAATAACCAAAATTCAACGTCGACCCAGACGTAAGTTAAGCTATACCAAACCGTGTATGTCTTGACGTTCCCTACACCTTGCACATACCTAGTTGGCCCCTTTTTTTATAACTCACTACTTTTACTCGAAATTGATTTGAACTCATATGAACCCGTATCAACTCATTATACACATATCAATTTCCGATCATGTCAATAATGATTCTTTAATCGTATGGGTCCAACTTTATGACTGAACCCATGTACAAATATATTTGGAGTTAAAGTTCTCAAAATGAAGTATACAAATTCAACCCCACACATAGATAACTAACATCTAATCACAATCTATGTAATATCAAGATAGACATTTACTTCTACACGCTTCAATTTCGTTTATGTAAAACCAATCTATAAAGAAGTGCGGGGCATGTACACATTAGACTGCATACACTAAGTCAGAAACTCCCTTCATTGTAAACGTTCCTCATTTCGTCAACATTTTCTTATGTAATTAGTGTACCCCTTGTTTACTTGAGTTGCATATCTCATTAAGTAACCAATCCCGGCTATAGAAACAATTTATATTACATGAATAAGATCGTTTCACTAATCTTTAACAATAAGTGATACTCACTAATACATAGCAAGTACACTTACAGTTGTACCAGGTCGAATCGGCATGTTCTTACTTTCTTTAAAGACATAAAGACCAAAGATACAATTTAATGGCTCTAAACGTTCCGTGTCCACTTTGATAAGTTATAAAAATTGAAACATGCAAATATGTCATATAAAATCTCAAAATAGATGTAAGATTAACTTACCTTTGCTCATAAGGTTCTTGTGAGTTTATCTTTAACCTTGATTCGTTGATTTCCAAGGTTTGGCGTGCCTAGATTATTAAACATCAACATAAAAACTTTAGGATACTAAGTAAAACATTAGTATCCATTTATTAATTCCTTAACACACGCATGTATTCATCCGCAAGATCAAACATAATTAATGTAGATACATAAATTCACCCGTTTGAACCGTTTGAACAAAACTTGTGTAATATCATGCTTAAATGATTTCAATGATTCAAACAGACTTTAATAGGTAAATTAAACTATTAGAAACCAATTTTGCAAGCATAACCCGAAGATATATATGCATTTGTCATAAATTTATATTTTTAAAAAAAGTTCATATTTTTGTGCAACAATTTTCTGCGCAGCTGTGTTCACCGGACAATCTGACCCCTTAACGAGCATATTTTTCTTTGTTTTAAGGTTCTGGAGAAACTAGACTCAATAAATTTTTCATGTTAAAAAGAATTGCCTCAATCGAATCAACGGTTGATTTTATATGAATTGTAAAGTTAGCGCAAATTCTGCACAAAAGCGGAAAATTCAGCTCACTTGTTATTTTCCCATTTTGACCGAAAACATATCTTCAGCCCCATTTTCAAGGTTTAAACCCGAATTCCATAATCATAAATGTGTTAAGACACATTGGGGTTAAGTATGACCTTCTAAAATAACTTTAAACTAACATATATGGCGTTCTTTTGGTTGAACCATTTTAACAAACACCTTACGTGCAACATTCTTATTATTAGATTTCCAAAACCCCAAATAGCTCAAGAACCCTAAGATCATTAAACATCAAATTGATGGATTCTATTCTCATATAAATCTATCATATTTAGGGTTTTTAATACATATAACATGACAATTCATCAAATGTCTTAATAAACCATCAAAACCTTCATTACCTCCTCATAATGAAAAAGGAAATGATCAAAATGGGGAATACAATTAGTTTGCATCTGTTGATATTCATGCTTGAATTGCATCCGTTTGACCCGTTCCTTTCCAAGCTCCTACCTGACTTGTCAAGTGTCAAACTATTACATAATATCCATAAGATGGTTAAATTAGTCATCCTACAACATGACCATCACCTTATGGACTTTATACTATCTTTTTCATCCAAATCTATTATAGGTTGGTTAGACTTTTTAGTAGTCAAACTGCCAAGTGACATATGTAAATGCATTAAAAAGTTCAATAACTCATTTAGGCATTTAATCAAACACTTGGTGGACATTGTTTTTAGGTCAATTAACTAGTCTAAATTGTCCACCAATTTACCCATCATTCATCTAAACAGGTTCATGCATTCGCTAGTAATCAAACTAATAAGCAAATTTCATTTATCAAGGCTATCATATTCACTACCATTTAAGAAAGTTTGGGGGTTTTTACTCTTAATTGAAAACCCACTTCAACACATACATGGGAAATTATCAAAATCTCTAATTTACCCAAATATGTCACATATACTAACTAGTATGATGATTCTTGGGCTTTTACTATCTTTATTTCCCGTACATATACAAGGATTCACAAAACACATACATGTGCTAGATTTTTATTTGCAAAAGATTTCTACCAAAAGAGATTATATGACCAACCTTAGGTTTAATGGACTAGAATGAGTAGATTAATCCAACATGCATGGGATTTACCCTCAAATTCTTCTTCAATTTTGACCTTGTAAATGAACTAAGGTTTTGGGGATTTTTCTCCCCTGATGATCGATGCGCGCACACACACATACACACATTGTGTGTCGTTAGGAATAATCTCAACACTAACATAAGTTACGTAAGTTAATATTGTACATATTATTATCGTAAGTCGGTTATAAACATGACGGTTCATCTAGGATATATAGGGTTATATGTACACATAATTCGTAAATAAGAAAAGTTTGTGTTCATATAACCACTTTTCAAAATCCTTCCCTTTCAAAACTCCCTCCATTCGTTTCTCGCAAACAAACACACAAGCATAAAACCGAATCCAGCCTATTAGGAACACGTGTAAGTTATGATTTTTTTTAACAAAAGCTTATAACAACTTTGCCCATTATACACTTTCCAACCCTCTAAGTTAGTTAGCTGCTAACTTTGTTAGATACTAACCATTCTTTGACTTGTTTAATAATAAGACATTTAACTAACATCCTTAACTAGGTTAGCCAAATAATAATAATTTATTTATATTTTTGAGTTTTCGGGTGTTACAAATTTACCCCCTTAAAGAGGTTTCGTCCCCGAAACCTTTCTTATATAGTTCCTTGGGCCAAGCCTGAAGAACTTTAGTTTTCTATAATGAATTGAGCACCACTCTATCTTTGATCACTTTTATAGCCTTATCAATAAATAGTACTATACGCCATGGGTTGTAATCCCTTTACTTGGCTTTCTTACATTTTATTTACTGGCTGAAGGCCTCAACTTCGTAACATTGTTCACAGTCACAATACACTGTTTGATTAACTAGATGTTATTTCATTGTGTAACATCTACATACAATTCCCTACCAGGTATTTTAACTACTTATTTTCTAGAGGTTCATTACCCCTACTTAATGGTCCCCCACAGACTCGTTTTATTCCCATAGACTGTTTCCCGTCCACTATAATCCAAAAGGATACACTGATTCAAGGATCTTTTCTCTCATACATTTTTTGGGTATCTACTATGTTACTTATTTGCTATATATATATATATATATATATATATATATATATATATATTCACACATATCTATGCATCTTTTATTAACAAGTAGTTTGTCTCGGTCTGCAAGACTAGCCCGGCTCATTAACATGGCCATTTTTCCGTCCTTTGGATCCATCCCCGAATCCAAGTTTTATTTCTTTTATGTTTGTTAAAATATTATAAACAATTTGGTTTACATTAATATCTTCCTTTCCAAGTTTTGCTAATTTTAACTCTAAGAATTGGTTATTTAAATGGTTTCTTCTACCATTTTATTTTAAGCAGGGAATCATGCCTGATTCCTATTCTTTACCCGATCGTTTCAGAATGTTTGGTGTCAGCACCCCCATGTTATGATTCTTAATATCGTTTTCTTTCAATTTGAAGATCCTTTTTCATGGTTTACAAATTTAAACATAAGTTGAGGTTGTTTTTCTTTTAATGTGAAAATGGTGTTGATTTTACATTACGACCAAATTGACCCATTTCAAAACCTTGAGTATTACCTCACTCACACCACCAAATCCCTTTTTTACAATTTTTACATTAGGGATTGCCCTTGCATTCCCCAACTTCAACGTAAGTTAAGGTTGGATATTCTGCGTATTAAATTTGCCACATAGTCGTTCTAGTTAATTTCCAATCTTAACCCAAAGTTAAGTGTTGGTCCCAGAAGTATCAGTCTCACTTTGAATCAGGTGGCAATGAGATTTCAACAAGATATATAATCTATGTGCAGAATGACAAATAAGTCTTTCAGAGACAACAGAGCACACATAAGTTTTTAAGAAGTTTTGAGTTTTATATAGTGACCACCTTTTGACAAGGATCACGTTTAGACTTTACAATACAATGACTCAAAAGAATTCTTATGGTTGTTGTGAATGTGGTGTGGAGTATGTGTAAAAAAATATATCTAATGAAAGCAAATACTTACTTTGTATATCAAACAATTTCACATTCACCCTTGGCAATCTTCTTCTTCGTATGATGTCTTCTATTTATAGAGAAGTATTGATCCCAAGTTGATGAATAAACAAGTTGTTTATTTATCAACTTGTTGTTCTGCACGTTGACAAGGGATAGAAAGTTGTTGAATGACAGATTTGGATAAGGGTGCATGCATTTAATTTACCCACTTGTCAAGATTCCAAATTTCTTCCAGAAATCTGAAGTTCAAATCTGGGATTTGGTCAAGAAGTCAATATCAGAGTTTTTGTCCCAGAAATCTGATTCCTTTGTCCTAGATTTCACTCTTCTATCCTAGATTTCACCAGAAAGGAGTTGTGTTTGTCTTTATCTTCAAAGAGATCATCTTCTTGTATCTTTCTTGATATTTATCTCTTCTTTTTGGAACCTTTCTTGGATGTTCTTCACTTTGTTCAGTCTTGGTTCCTAGCTTTAGTTTTCTTCAACACTTAATGTTTTCTCATTTTGGTTCTAACAATTCCCCCCTAAGTTTTGTAACTAAACTAATGCCTATATAGACAATTACATTTGAAAGACAAAACAAACATTTTAAAGTACTGAAAGAGAACTATAGTGACAATTACAATTAGAGTCGAACAAAATTAAAAGTTTTAACATTTAATAACTAAACAAACTTTTTCAACAACTTCAAAGGATCTTCTTGTCATGATCCTTAAGCATCTTCTTGTATGGGACAACCCTTGTGCATGTGAACAGCATAGACTTGAGTAAGTCTCTTGACTCTATCCAGTTGTTAATCAGCTCATCCATTTTTTGCTTTCCATCTAGAGTCCCTATCAATTCTAGTTTGTCTTGCACTGATTTCATGCAAGTCTTCAAATATTTCCGAGTCTGATTTGAATATTTGCTAATTTCAGCCACTTTGAACATTTTCTTCTTCAGGCTGTTATCTCTGTAAATAGTTCCTTTTTCTGGTGTTAGTACAATCATACCAGATCTGGGCTTGTTAACTTCTTCTGGGATATCTTGAGTGGGCACAATTAGATTGATCTTTTGCAGCATGCTGGGATAGCTGAAGGCAAGATCAAAGTCATTTTTAACATTTCTCATAAACTATTTTCTGGCTGCATTGGCAATTGCATCCAGTGCTCTTCTGACTTGGATACTTATAGACTTATCATCCATAAATTATTTCTCATCATTATTAAATCTTTAGGATGTAAGTCTTCCAATTCTCCATATGTGATCTTTGTGCACTAGGAAGAGCATAATCAACCACACCACTCGTCATTACTGCACTATTCGGCCACTATTGCACCCACAAAATTATGTGTGACAGCGGCAGCAGTTTCGACATCATGTATCAGCAATGCTTTGACCAACTCGAGGACGAGGATAAGGCGCGTCGTGAACCGGGCACACCCATCGCTGGCTCCTTCAACGAGGTCATTTATCCTCTAGGAAAATTCAACTTCACCGTCACACTTACTGACGGGGCCCATACTCGTTCCGAAACATGCACATTCCATGTTATCCCCGCCAACTCCTCCTACGACATGCTGCTAGGAAGACAAGGCCTGGCTAAATTTAACGGCAGTGCTTCCCCCCCCCCCCCAATCAGACAATAGGCTTCCCTACAAGCACAAGGGTGGCATATATCACGGGTAACCAAGAGTGCTTCCTTACCAAAGAACTAGCAATTCCAACTCCACCGCCTTAGCAAAACAGTGCGGAGAACGAAAAATGGGTATCAATCCCACTTTCCCAGAACAAACCATAACTCTAGTACCAACTTTATCCCACCAGATACGCATCCACCTCAAACAGCTACTAGTGAGGAACATTGATATCTTCGCATGGAAATCATACGACATGGTTGGCGTCCCAAATACATAACGGAACATCGCCTCAAGACCTATAAGGACGCAAGGCTAGCCGTACAAAAGAAACGCCCATAGGACGCAGACAGAAACAAAGCTATGAACGAACAGGTAGATAATCTACTCGATGTGGGCATCATCCGCAGATACAACCACCAAACATGGATTGCAAATCCGGTCATGGTCCTAAAAAAGGACAGGTCCTGGCGCATGTGCGTCGACTACAAGGACCTCAACAAAGCATGCCCGAAAGATCACTACCCATTGCCAGAAATCAATATAAAGGTAGAGTCCCTTGCACCATTCAAATTCAAATGCATTTTAGACGCGTACAGAGGGTACCGCCAGATCCAAATGGCACATGAAGAGGAAGACAGAACCGCCTTCCGAACAGACATGGGAAGTTATGCTATTTTAATATGCCATTTGGCCTAAAAAATGCAGGCGCAACATAAGAGCGCTTAATGAACCAATCCTTCACCAACCAAATCGGCGTAAACCTTAGGTATACGTGAACGACCTGGTCATCAAAAGCTGCGAAGAAGAAACAATGTTGCTTGACATACAGTGCACCTTTGATTAGTTGTGAGATATAAACATCAAACTTAACCCCAGCAAATGTTCTTTTGGCACCGAGGAGGGTAAATTCCTCGGTGTAATCGTCACAAATGGAAGCTTCAAACCCAAACCAGAAAAGGTACAAGCCATCCAGCGAATGCCCTCCCCCAACTCAATCAAAGACGTGCACACTCAGGGCCGCCTGGTCGCCCTGAACTGCTTCCTTTCAAACTATGCGAATGCCCTCCCCCAATGAACCTTCGATCAATGCCCTCCCCCAATGAAACTTCGATCAATGCCCTGCCCCAATGAACCTTCGATTAATGCTTATATTCCCTTAATAACTACTATCCCTTTTTTCAGACTTCTATTAACAATGACATCTACGCATGTTCAAATTCAAAAATTATGTATTTGTGATGAAATACCTACCCTCGTGTATTTAGATACAATGTGAGGAGCATGCGAAAATGTAGGAATATGTTTTTTCTAAAACCATATGTTACATTAAAACTATCTACTCATAGGTTTGATACTATTAAGGTTTCTGTTTATACTAATTTGTAATACATATTTGGATTCATGTGTAGCCAAGTGGTAAAAAGCAAAGTATCTTAAAATAAAATAAACATAAGTTCAAACCTGGCAATCCGTTAAAAAAGGATGATGGGTATTCACCCCCCCTTCCCATACGCCACGTATAGCACTATACTTGGCATATGAGGGTGCATAAACTACCATGCGTCTTTAATGCCTATGAGTCGCAAACCTATACGTCACGTATAGGTCAATGTGGGGTGTATAGGCATATAGGCTATAGGTGTCATATAGGTCTAGTTGTTTTATTTTATTTTTATATATTTTTACAATACCTATATGGGGAGTATAGGTATAATATTTTCTACAAACAGGTTTATAAAAGATCTATATATGGAGCATAGGTTTATATGGGGTGTATGTGTCTAGCTTTTAAGCAATTTTATACAATATAGGCATGTGATTACTGTATTGGTCTTGTATATGCCTATGAGTGTAGTATCGATTTCGTATAGGTCTCATATAATCCTATGACCATTGTATAGATCACCATAGGCCTATGGGTGTAGTATAGATATTGATAGTATATGATAGGATTGTATAGTATATTATCCTATTGTACCGTATATTCTACTATAGGTGTAGGATAGATCTTGTATAGGCTTCTATGTGTACTAGGAGTCCAGTATAGGCCTACAAGTGTAGTATCGGTCTTGTATAGAACTCATACAGGCCTATGAGTGTAGTATAAGTCTCATATAGGCATATAAGTGTAGTACATGTTCCGTATAAACGTCATAAGGCCTATATGTGTAGTATAGGTCTTATAGGCCTCATATAGCCCTATAAGTGTAGTATAGGTTCTATAAAAATATAGTATATGTCCCGAATAGGCCTATGGTTATAGTATAGGTCCCGTACGGGCCTACAAGAGTTGTGTCATTCTCAAATAGACCTCGTATACGCCAATGTGTGTAGTATAGGTCACATATATACTAATAGGTCTAGCATAAATGTTGATAGTATACCATAGTATCATGTCGTATATTATCGTATTTTACCAAATAGACTACTATAGGTGTATGAAAGCTCCTGTATAGACTCACAACTGTAGTATAGGTCCCATATAGGCATTTAAGTGTAGTATCGATCTCATATAGACCTCATATAGGCCTACGAGTGTAGTATATATGCATTGGCATCATACTGAAGTGTCGTATCATATTGTATTGTATTTTATTGTATAGCCTATTATAGGTATAGTATAAGTTGCATACAGACCTCATATAGGTGTAGTATTGATCTCATATAAGCCTATCGGTGTAGTATATATAGGTCCCTTATAGGCCTACAAAAGTACTATCGATCTTGTATATACCACATATAAGCCTATGAATGTACACATTCATTAGATAAGATAACCTAGTCTCGGAATATCCAATTTAATTTAAATAACTTTATTAAATTCTAGTTTAATTGACGTAGAATAGTGAACTAAATAAAAGAAAGCAACCGATATATACACACACACCATGTTGGCATGTTAGAGTGGTGTGTAGAATTTTGGATATTGGCCTGGAAATAGTTTCTCTTGTAAACGAAATTGATTCACTTCACCTGGATTCGCGTGAACCTTCCTATATTTTTTTTTCCTTTGAAGCCGACACATTTTTGCAAGAACCCTCTATTTATTTAATTATTTTTAAATGTTGTGGTGTAGTGTTTTTTTAATGAGTGTTGTAGATTGTGTGAAAAACAATGTATAAGGTTGGTTTATATAGCTTAAAATTGTTTCTTTCCCGTTTTTTCTAATTACCAATAGTCAAATCAATCGTTGTCAAATGGTCATATGCTCCATCACCAACGTGATCAAGATCCTGAAATTTATCGCATCACTCTTACCACCTAAGTTATAACGGTGTACCACGGTCGTCAAGACTTCATGGTTATCCACCATATGGCACCCCTACCCTAACAAAAGAAGTATGTTAACATGTCTTACCCTTATATGTAACTTTTAAATAAAAAAGTACAATACACTTCTTTTTTTCTCCTTAAGGTTTGTCAATTTTAAAAATGATCATTTTGCTCCCAGTGGATACTTTTTTTCTCCAATCTGAGCATTAACTCCATCTAAAACAACTGTTAATTATAAAAGGATTTTAGCCTTTTTACTAATAAGAACTAATATTGAAATTTATTAAGATAAATGACCATATGTGTAAATTATTAAAGTATAATTAACACTTAACCTCATGCCCTTCTTTTTTCGTACTTTTTAAAACAAGACCATTCTCTTTACCTCCACCACCTGCTAGCACCAGCAGCCACAATCATGAAACCACCACCACTAGCCGACCACTCCCCCTGGTCTCTCTCCACATCTATGAATTATCAAATCTAAAACCACCCTAATCCACCTACATTGATTTTTGAAGAAGAAACGCAACAATCTGAACTCGGAACAACAGTGGCTAGGGTTTGTTTGCATCGGAGCAGCAAACCCATCACGATCCCTGTGTTCCGGCGCCACTGAGTGGCGACTAGGGTATCCAATCAGGGATCTTAGCAAATATTTATTAGATCTACTAGCGGTAGTGGTGGCTTTGAATGGTTTTTGTGGTGGTTTCGGGGGTTTCATTAGGGTTTCAAACTCAAGACACGGAGATGGTGGTCAACGTTGACTGGTGGCGGGAGGTGGCCACAGATTGTGGCTAGTCGTGGTGAGTGGGGGTGTGCGTGAGAGAGAGAAAATGAGTGATTTAAGTCTGAAGTTTGTAAATTAATATCAACTAGTGTGAACCAAGTTGCGCGCCTTTCAAAATTCGTTTTACAAACAGGTTTGCCAGTCATTTATATTTAACACTGTTATTAATTTTACAAATGTTATAAAGTAAGAATGTTAAGTCCAAAAAAAAGCTATACAATTCTATGAACAAAACAGCCATAACAAATTTCTGAATATAAATGCAAGCGCAGGCTGTACTCTGCTAACCATACTCGCTTTTATTGCTACAATAGAAACCTCATCTTGAGTAGGTCGTCATACCTAAAATTCCCTTCTATGCGCAAGAAGTAAAAACTCACAGATAAATTGACCTTATGAAGATCTTTAACGGTTTCTCTGACAAGTGGTCTTGAGAAGCCCATAGATGTGATCAAGAGCTACATTCATTCGGGTCTGACACGCCTGCTAAACAAATATAAGAGATAAGTAAATAAATAATAATAATAATAATAATAATAATAGTAATAATAATAATAGTAATAATGATATGCTCATATGTGGTACCTTTACATTTCCTAGCTCCGGTTGCTCTAAAGGATTTGAACATTCTAAGCTGAGTTGGAAGTCCGAGAAATGGATTTGATAGCTGGCTCGCATGGCTTGGTAGCTTGGTATACCTAAAATAACCTGTAATGTGTAAGAAGTGCAAGTTTAGTATGCATTAAAAAATTTAGAATAACCTAAGATAACATACGTGACCTTCAGATTTCCCAGTTTAAGCTGCTCCAAAGGCTTTGAATTTTTGCATCTGGGATTGACGTTACGTGTTGTTAGGCTCAGATACGAAAATCGGGTAGCGTACAGTGGCTGCAAGAGGTTGTGATCCCTGCCCCGCCAAGGCTACATTTTTTTCGTCTTTATAAAATCATCACAGCCATACGTCAATTAATGATGGTTTTCTTTGTAATTCTGAGGGTTTTTAAGGGTAATTGAGTGTTTTCTAATAAATATTCTCACGCTGTATAAAATCCAATATACACCTAAAAGGCAAAAAATCATGATGGGCCATGGCGAATGGAGCATCATCTTGTATGAATAGGCTCAGACATTAAGGAAAGTCGCATTACGTGTCAACTGTTTGTAACAGAAATATGCAATAACAGTAGACTGACACGACAAGTGCGAGACAAACAGACATGTTGTCATCATCGGCAAAATGCAATTGGTTACAGGCAGTATCACATTACCTTTGCAAGCCTCGTATGCAACAAAACTTGTAAAACATAGTGAAAGTAAATGAAGAAACCAAAAAAAAAAAAACCGAGAAATTACGCTCAGAGTTGTTGAAATTATTGGTTGAATGGGGGTTGTTGGTTGATAACCTACCATCCACTATCCATAGCATGCCATTTCCATGAATTTTCAAAAAGATTTCGTTACTCATCATAGCTAGAGGCTACAAAAGTCAGAAAAGAATATATACGGTATTTAACCTTCTACTTTATTGCACGCTGTGCTAGCCCACCCTAGCAACTCAAGCTTACTTTTTTAATATATCTAACAAAAATATCATCTGCTTTATAACGTCCTTTCATTAGTTTATCCATTTTCTCTCTGTTCAACTTCACAATCTTAGGGCGTTTTTGGAACCGCCTTTATTTTTATATCAAGGACGATATCATTCTTAAAAGACGCTTTCAAGATGAGCCAGGTCCTGATTCAAAAGCAAAGGTTGAACCAAATGCGCGATATGATTGTGGAGTTAGGTAAAGAAGAATTGGACAAACCCATGGAAGAACGCTATAAACCAGGTGTTAATTTTGTTAAATATATAGAAAACTAACCCTAAGCTAGTACGATGAATGAACGCAACATGTGTTTCCTGTGTCATCGAAAGGCGAACACCACCAGGTTTTGATGAAAAGAAGGACATTAAGCATAAATCAGAAGACAAATCACCTTAGATGACATCCTAAGTTATTTGGCTTCTGATTTGTGTTTGAAATCCTTTTTTTAACCAAAAACTGGTGGTGTATACCTTTTGGGTGACACATGAAATACGAAAGTAGCTAAGTATACCCAAAATGTGTACTCATGTAACATAAATATTACCTAAGAATATAAGGACAAAAAAAGATTATAAATGAAAGTATTTTTTTTCTTGAACTTTAAGCACTTAAGACATATGAAGCTCAATATACATCAATTACAATCATTCAAATAGAGTATCATATGCAATAAAATAAGCAAAACACAATGAAAATAAAAAAGAAATAAATTAAAAAATTAAAAATTGAGAAATCAGCCACTATTTTTCTATTCTTGAACTTTAAGCATTTGAGATATATGAAGCTCAATATGCATCAATTACAATCATTCAATTAGAGTATCGTATGCAACAAATTAAGCAAAATTTAAACAATGAGCGAAACAATTATGTGGCTCAGGTTCAGAGTTGTAAACAACCAAACAAACGGATTAACCTGCCATGGCTGCATCCGTTGCCATGTGAAAGTAGAGGCAGTCACATGACCAGCTCGGTTGCCCCGCCAAGACGCAGATCATCTCATGTTTGTTCAGAATTACTTACGCACGTAGAAACCTATCATCATAGCTTCTTTCTAAATACGACTACCGGCAGTGGTACAATAACCAAGACAATGATCCAGTACAAAAAGCTACAGTCTCAGGCAAACACATTGCAGCCATCATTGACGTATCAAAATAAAGAATATGGTTACCACCTGCCCAACAATAACCATGAAACAAAGACAGCCAAAAGAGACAAACCATAAACCAAAGCCCAAGCAGCCGCTACCAGCAATCCTTCAAGCTTTGTTGCAGACATCATACCCACAAATTCGACAACCATGAATATCATCTGACAAACCTGAATTTAATTGCATCAATTACAATAACCGTTGAATATGATAGGCCTTTAATATATTTATGAGAAAATTGCTCGAATAGTCCTTGTGGTTTGCACAATTTTCACCTATAGTCCCCAAGTTTTTAAAATTACAGGTATAGTCCCGAAACAGTGAACTTTTTGCACTCGGATAGTCTCTGGAGCTAACTGAGGTTAAATAATCCAGTTAAGTGGGTGTAAAATTACTAAATTACCCTTAACCCAATAAAAATAAAAAAAATCAATTAATTAATAAAATATAAAGATGGGCCCACTTAACCCCCTTAGCCAATTATTTTTCTCCACCTATTTTAGTGGGGCCCACCAACTTCATCTTCCCCACCCTATCACCATCACCACCACCAACCACCAACCACCACCACCACCAACCTGCACCTCCCCCCTTCATTTTAAAACACGATCAAACTGATGAGAGAGAGAGAGCAGAAGATAGAGAGTCAGAGAGCAAGAGAGAGAGCAGAAGAGAGAGAGCAAGGAGAGAGAGCATCTCCTACCTTACAGATCGAGAGAGAGAGAGAGAGAGTCAAAGAGCAAGAGAGAGAGAGCACAACGTTTTAGGCCCTAACGGTCCTGTTCTCCATTGCGACGTCTTCTCCGACGCACAGTGTGTGCATCGACGGACTGTTTCAGTCTCCGATGATTTATCGAAAGGTGAGTATGTTTCTAGCTTCATTGTTGTTTTGCTGTAGATCGTAGGTGTATGTGTAGGTGATGGTGTAGATGATGTCCAGGTAGTGTTGTGTGTAGGTGCTGATCTGGTTCTTGATCTGCTATGAAATGATGTGTTGTTATCTGGACGGTAGTTGATAGTTCAGGTTTAGGGTTCGGGTGTTGGTGACAGTAGGTGGTGGTACCCTAGGGTTCTGATTTGGGGGTTTCTAGTGATGATGGAGGTGGTCGAAGATGGTGACGAAGGCGGCGGCTTGATGGTGGTGGTGGTGGTGGTGGTGGTGTTGGTGGTGGTGGTGAAGAAGATGAAGTGGGGAAGATGAAGTGTGGGACCCACTAGTGTTATATTATTTTTTATTAAAGTAAGGGTAGTTTAGTAATTTTACACCCACTTAACTGGATTATTTAACCTCAGTTAGCTCCAGGGACTATCCGAGTGCAAAAAGTTCACTGTTTCGGGACTATACCTGTAATTTTAAAAACTTGGGGACTATAGGTGAAAATTGTGCAAACCACAGGGACTATTCGAGCAATTTTCTCATATTTATATTATCATCGAATTATAATTATAACACAAATTATCACGCGATGTTGGCTACAGGGCAGGTTGCGCCAAGGTAAGCACCATCCTTTAACCCCGTCACACTAAAGCGACACGAACATCAATAATTCTGTTAAAACGTTCCCACCTTAACGCCATAGGTGCCACATAATTAACCAGGACACCATATGCAAAATACCCCAAAAAGCCAGCAGTCATAGTTGTCTGAAAACACACATGCCATGATAGCCACCATAAACACCATAGGTGAAGAACAGAGATGTAGTAAACACATAGCGACAACACTCAGCGTGTTATGATAAATGGCCTGCCTGTGGCAATAATGTTGCGCGCATATATTAAAGGCCTAACTTATTGAACAATAACTGCAACTAATGTTGTTGTTTCACTAATACTAACAATAGCAAAACAGGTGAAAGTAAATAAAGAAATAAATATAAAAAGGAAAAATCGAGAAATCAGGCTCAGAGTTGTTGAAATAACTGGCTCAACGGGGGTTGCAGGTTCGTAACCTACCATCCACAATCCAGAGCCTGTAACCTCCATGAATACTCAAGAAAACATTGCCACTCATCATAGCCAGCATCATTAACGACCAATTGTTATAAATTTAAACAATGAGCGAAACAATTATGAGACTCAGATTCAGAGTTGTAAACAACCAAACAAAGCGGATTAAGCCGCCATGGCTGCATCCGTTGCCATGTGAAAGCAGATGCAATCACATAACCATTTCGGTTGCCCGGCCAAGACGCGGATCATCTCGTGTTTGTACAGAATCACTTAGGGACGCAGAAACCTATCATCATAGCCTCTTTTAAAATACTATGACCACCACTGCTACAATACCGAAAACAATAATCCAAGACAAAAAGCTATAGTCTCAGGCAAACACAATGTAGCCATCATTGACCAAGGCACCTATCAAAATAAAGAATATGGTAAGCAGCTGCCCAACAATAACCGTCACACAACGACAGCCAAAAGAAACAAATCCACATTTATTTATATTATAATGTTGACTGTTGGCTCCAGGGCAGATTGCGCCAAACTAAGCACCATCCTTTAACCTCATCACGCCAAAGCGACATCAACGCAGCAGTCATAGTTACCGAAAAGCATAGATGCCATGATAGCCCCCATAAACACCACAGGTGGAAAAAAACACAGAGCGACAACAGTCAGCGTGTTATGATAAATGGTGTGGCTGCAACAATCATGTCGCGTGCGCAACCAACAAATAATGGCGACCATTCACAAACGTCGTGATCATAACCACACGACAATCTGAATCATAACCCATGTAACAATGTAAACCAACAAACATTAACAAATCCCAACAGGCTCAGACATAACAAAACACCAATTCCAGAATAAGCAAGAGCGATCAGCAACCGAAGAAAAGAAACAAAAACGCTAAATAATAATAATTAAACAGCCATGCATTTTGGTGTTAACACCTGTTATGACAATCAGAGCACATGCACGATAAGCCAACACATTAGCCGGTTGCAATAGGATCATATTATGATTCACAACGCCTTCACAGCTGACAGACATCAGCCGGTTGCAATATGATCATGCTATGACTCACATCGCCTTCTCAGCTCGGAAACAAAGGCAACAACAGCAGTCATGACTATCAAAAAACCTAGGTGTCTTCATAGCCCCAAAAAAACACCATAATAAACAACAAACAGACAACACATAGCAGCAGACACAATAACAAAACACCTGAGATCAAAGAACCGTAAAAAAATCAAAAACCCTAAAACAAAAAATAATAAATCTATACCAACAAATCAGTCATACCGTCGCCGAAATAACGTCCCCATTCGATGTCCAGATCCACAATTGCTGCCTTGAAATCTAACATCGCTTTCGGGTTTCTAAATTACTTCCGTCGCTTTTTTCGTAGCCTGAAGCAAGTTACAACCAACACTATCAGCCACAAAGGCGATGAAGTTGGCAACGGTGGTGTAAATCAGGCGAGGGGGAACGATGGCGACGGTAACGTTGATCAGACGGGAGGCAAAGAGCACCGGCTGATAAAGCGGTGGTATAATGACAAAGAGAGAGAGACATAGGTATATACTATGATAGCAAAAAGACGGAAATGCCACTTAAAAACCATATATTAACGAAACTGCCACTCATTAAAGAAGTTACTATTCAATTTGTAGATCCTTTAATATATTTATATAATTAATTAATAATAACAATAATAATATATATAGTTAAATCTTAATCATATATGCATGTAAAATGACAAAGATATCCTCACTTTTAACGTATTTTTTGGACAGGTTAGTGTCAAGAAGTAGATTGGAGAATTAATACTAAGCATAGGGAGCAAAAAAAGCCATATTCAAACTATTGGAGGAAAATAGTTAAAATAGCTAAAGCATGGAGTAAAACCGAAGTTCACTCAAAAAAGTAATATGATCAATAAACTCAGTAAAATAAATGTCGAAAGGAAAAACATGTAGGTAAAATATAGCAGAAAAATTTCAAGAAACATATGAGTAAAATATAGCATGAAAGATAACAAAGTACAAATATGATAAGAAACATATTTAAAGTGACAAAAACAAATCCAGAGTAGGATTTTACGAATATCCAAAGTTTATATTTACTATCCATGAAAAATTGTTTTCATGGTTTTAAACATGAAAATTTGACCGATACAAAAACAGATACATACATATACTTGCTAAATATACATAATTATTGTTTCTTTTCATAAAATTATTATTATTTTCTAAAATGACTGTAACCATCTATATTTGTATGTTGCCGAATTAAATCCTACATCTCTTGGACATCTTAGGGGTTAGGGCCCTCATGGCAAAGTTGCCGATTCAATCCAATCCCTCTTTACCATGTCAAAATCACTCAAAAAATATCACAATACTAGCTGATTACCCCGGGAGGGTCCCGGGGTTGCTAAATCTAATTTTACGTGATAACCTATTACAAATGGCTCAAGTTAACTAACTACAAAATCTTCTAATCATTGCATGTTCATAGTATTCTAATCAGTAATAACTCATATTCCCCACAAAATCTAATTTTACGTGATAACATGAACACTTTGTGTATTTTTTTCCTGTATGAACGAAACCCCACAAAAAATAGTAGATTTTTTCTCCGTTTTTTATATAGCACTATGGTACTCGTTGGAAAGATAATAAAACGCTCGTTAATTTGGTGTAATTTTTTTTCTTTAAAAAATCTCGTATATAAAAGATATAAACGTTTAAAAGTTATGGGAGGAAATATGAGAGAGAAAATTTTAAATTTATTTTTAAATTCTTTTTTCCTAAAATAACTCAATTTAATTAAAAAAGAGAACAATTCAAAAACACCAAAAACTCTCCATTATGATGCCACGTGGCACAAGGTTGGGGCCTCCATTGCACGCCACGTCAGCAAAAGTCTTTTCTTTTATATATATATATGGGAAAATGACCGATATAGCCCGTTGACCGGCCCATTTGCACAAATAACCCTTGCACCCCCCTTAGGAGAGACGGGACACGGCTCCCAATGAGCCTGAACCGGCTCCCAAGGGGGCTTACCGTTTCAGCCAACAGACGACCGCCACGTGGCGTTGTTGATCCCGAGGCTGTCCCTGCCGTCTGAAGCCGTCTTGGGAACCGTCTGAACCGGCTGAACCGTCTGAAAATTGTATATAAATACCGGATTTCATTTAAGAAAACTTGCACCGTCCAAACCTTTCATCTTCCAAAATGTTTTTTGGTTTGCCAACCGAAGCCTACCGGCTTACGAAAATAATGGCCGATTACTTGGATTGTTGTTTCATCTGCGTACGACTACTTGGATTGTTGTTGCATCTGCGCGTGGGTTAACCCGTGTAATTTGCATTGACAATGTGGTAGTCTATTTTATTTGCAAGAAGAGTTCTTTGTCTATGTGGCGCACATACACCATTCAAACAAAGTTCTTAGTTCTTAGCAAGTAAATTTAGGAAGTTTGTTGTAATAGTATAGTTTGGGAAGTTTGTTGTAATAGTATAGTTTGTTTATTGTTTTTGTAATAATATTGTTATTGTAATATTAACGAAATATTTACTTTTATATAAAAAAACACTAAAAAAAACATTAATAAACATAAATAAACACTAAAAAAACATAAATAAACATTAATAAACATTAAATAAAATTCGATTACAAACTAATTAAGATAATCCCTCATCATTTGCCAGGCGGACAAATGTTTAAATTCTTTGCCCTGCCCGTTTTTATATTGTCTTAGGGAGTGTCGGATTGACGTGTCTTCGGGAAAGCCACGGGGTACATCCTGAAGTGTCGCGTTGTGGTACGAGTTGAAGATTTGACATTTCGTTGTCAAATCATTCAATTTCCGGCTAAGTGAGTCCGTTGTCCGGTCAGACCCTCCAACCAGCCGGTTATACTCGTGCTGGATACGAAACCATTTGTTCGTTTGGTGGGTGCTCTCTTCAACGTGGCGCCAAGCCGATACAAGTGCAATCTCTTGTTCTTCGGTCCATCTTTGGGGTGCCATTTCTGTCAGACGGTGTTGGTGGACGGTGTGGTTGTGTGGTGGTGCTGTTACTGTTAGACGGTGGTGGTGGTGGTTTGGATGCTGCTACTGTTAGACGGTGGTGGTGGTTTGGATGTTCTGACGGGAGACGGGAGACGGTATTTATAGGTGGTGACCTGGACACCGAAGCGTCGGTCGAACCATCGGGACTCACCGGAGACGACGTCTCGGGAGACGGCGAGTCACCATTGTAAAATGTGACCCGGCTGAAAAAGCCGGTTCCCGAAAGACCCGAAAGCCGGTTCCCGAAACACTTGAGCCGGTTCAGACGGTTCCCAAGACGGCTTTAGACGGCAGGGACAGCCTCGGGATCAACAACGCCACGTGGCGGTCGTCCGTTGGCTGAAACGGTAAGCCCCCTTGGGAGACGGTTCAGGCTCATTGGGAGCCGTGTCCCGTCTCTCCTAAGGGGGGTGCAAGGGTTATTTGTGCAAATGGGCCGGTCAACGGGCTATATCGGTCATTTTCCCTATATATATAGATGTAGTTGTTGATCGATTACTTGTTGCCGAATATTAAAGTTTTAGAGGGTAGCCAAGGGGGTGGCGGCGATGTTGCCGCACCACAATCTAACCATACTCTCCCTTATCTTGAGTGCCCCGACCCGCGCTACTCACCACAATATCATGTCAAGAGTCGGTAAATAAACATCCCAAAATTATTATTTTGGAGAAAGGAAGAAAAGAAAAAGAAGAACAAAGCTATTAATTAATGGCATATAGAACCAATGTTGGAGGACTTTGTACTTTTTTGCTGTACCCATCTGGCTATTACAACGACTTCTAGATGCCTGACAAATGTATCCGCCATCAACACAAGAAAAACCTGTCTTTTTTATCTTTTAAGCTATCCCAGAATTATAATATTTGATATATTACTTATTTTTTAAACTTTATACGGAGTAAAATATGCAATATCATTTGTAAATGCTAGTTGATATTTACAAAAAAATAATGGTTTATAAATAATATTTCATCAAAAAGTATATAACCCAATAAAATCAAAATTAACATGAAATTCGGTTTTTATATGGCTTTTTTTTTTCATTTTCTTAATTGATTTACACTTGAAGGATATTTCGAGAAAAGAAACCCATCATTTGTATTGGTTAGTTTGTGTCAAAAGCATCCACCCTTCGTACTTGTGGTGAAGTGATATGAGAAATGATATAGGAAGAACCTAACCTTCTTGAGGTGTGAGGTTCGATCATTGATCCCATCAGGTTTTACTGATTCTTCACTGTCGTGCCTTCGGGCGGGTGAGTGATCAGGTTTTCCCCGGACCTGGTGGCTTGGTGGGTTCTTGCTACCCAGTGCTACCTGTGGGTGGACACCTATGACGTGTCTTCATCTAGGGGCGTATGGGTTCTTTTGTAACAAATTGATGAGTACCTTGGATAGTCGGGACATCTGTTTGTTGGTCGTTCAAAGAAAGTTTTTGGCAAAATATAAATAAATAAAATAAAAACAAAATACATCAATAATAACTTATCCGATGTATACATTATTGACACGCATCCACTTTATTGTATTTTACCATAAATATTTTGATTGAAGTGATTATTGATTTATGTCTTTAATGACAAAAGTTAACAATCGTTTGATTAAATAATAAAAGTCATCAATCTATAATTAAAAAAAAAAACTATACAAATATTAATCCAATAAAAGTTGGTGCATGGATATGCCTAACCTTTATCTCTCTGTCTACATGAATTTATTAATATTTTTAGTAATAATATTGAATGGTACCACACAATACGAACGGGCTAGAAAATAGGAAAAGGAATTAGCCCTGATATGTAGTTGTCAACTTGTCAAATTAGTATTGGAAATCAAAAAGCATATCCAGCTAGCTTATACCAGCATGGCTTAATATGATTCCAATCCAACGTAAAAGCAAGTGAACTCATGACATGTGGCTTCTAACCTAACCATAATATTAATTAATTGTCGATGTGTTTTTTTATAGATATTTAAGTTACATTTTAATATTTATTTATTTCAAATAAAAGTTCTTTAATCTTTATATTGTGTTCTTCATTATATCAACATTACCAAAGAACCAACTTGGTACATGAACCAACCATCCTGGTACATATAAGTTTTTAACTTTTATTGATTGATAAGAGGTTAAATTAGACATATAATTCACTAGCTTATTACCCAGGGAGTGTCCCACGGTTGAAAAGTCGAATATGACATGATAAACCTATTGCAAATAACTCAAGTTAACTAACCACATAATCTCTCAATCAATCAGCTAAACAATTACTTAAGTAACTGCAACTATTCAAAAACTCATCACATCTATTTAATCTCTCACATTCTAATGACTCCTATAATTCCTAACTTAATCAACTAAACAATCACTTAAATTGAAAGTTGTAACCATTCAAAAACTTATCACATCTCTGTACCAAGTCTCACAATCACTGGTAAGGAAACTTCATATACAACACAAAAGACAGAACCTGAAAAACGACTAATACCTTATTAGCCTAACTCACTTCACATATGCCAAGAAAGAGACTAAAAGAGCAGAAAATGTTTCAAATTCAGATGCAATAAACTCACTCTCAAACCTAAAAGTAATAACCAACAAACAAACACGTAAGACTTGATAATTTTATCTACCCTTACATATAATACAAAGTTCAAGTAGAATTCCTACATCAAGAAAAATGTCTACACTATAAAGCACTTCAACAACTTAGTAAACAAATAAAAGACACCAAATATTGTACAAACACATCAAAGTGTATCATTTCAATTAGCAAAATTGATGGACATTTTTACATTGTCGGCTACTTAATACAAACTTTCATACGAAAATACCTGTTTGGGCAACTTAGCTGCGCTACCATAATCACCACGGGCACAACTCAAAACATATTGCAAAGCCACCTTACCACCACAACTTTAACTAAATTAGCAAAATATCTATAATTTATACAAACTTTACATAAGCTTAAATTCAAAATAAAAACATAAAATTGTTAGTAATTATTATTATTAACAAATATTAATAATATTTACCATAGTGAAAAGTAGGGAAACCATCATTGCAAGCAAAAGGTGCCTGTAAACAAAACATAAACATATCTAGCATAAACATAAACATATCTAGCATTTATTGTTTTCCTGTGCTGAAGTTTTAAAATATTTTATTGGCTTGTTTAAGATTTTATTGGTAGGGTGAAGGGGTGATCATCACACCATCAACACATTCTATCACACCCAATCGGCATGTGTCACCTTAATGTTTAACATTTATCATATTTTATCATTAAACACATGGAGTCGTGATCGTTACATCACATTTAAATCACACTCAATCACCATGTGTCACTCAAATCACCAACCTCACAACGGGTGCATTTTGCTCGTTCATGATCGTGATATAAATCAATGGCGTGATGATTGTGAAGTATGATGATGGGGGCAAGGCGATGTTCATGGTATCACTAAACATTACGGGTGATATCATGTACCATCCAGACCACCCTTTACAACCCTTTGTAAACACATTAGCAAAGTATATTTTTATGTGAAGATAATTGTATCATTTGTAATCGTTTTACATTTCAGTTTTACAAATTAAAGAACATTATTTAAGAGAAGAACGGAAACAAAATCCCAATATGAGATTCTACCTAGGCTCTTCATTTTCAAACTTCTTCATAGATTTTAGTTATCTTTTGATTATATTCTACCATCAAACACCTCATCTCTCTCTCTCTGTATATATATAACTTATAACAAAAAGAAAAGGATAATGAACGTGTGATCACGAGTTAACAATTAAGTGCCCAACCTAATATCGTTCAACTTTAATGTCTCTTACTAGCTAGAACCCTAAAATGTCACTCTTTATTAATAAAATATTTATAAAATAGGATCTTAAATTGTTATTGGCTCTCTTTCTTTGTCTATAAATAAGAGGGTTGTCTCCACATCAAAGTAAACACAAGGCAGCGAATTCTACCTACTTTGTAAGCCATGGCCATCTTCAAGGGTTTTGTTCCTCTTTTTCTTCTCTCTATGCTTCTTCTTGCCCAAGCTCATGAAATGGTATTTTTATCATCTCCTTTTAATTCTTCTTCTTGAAAAACATATTACATTTTATATAATATATACAAAGGACTGTTGAATACGGATCCAACTGTAAGGATATAATTATAAAAATCATATAAACACTAGTACATATTGTTTTAACTGTGATACACAAGAGATTCATGTAAACACATTATCCATGGGCGAATCATAGTGGAGGCCCGGGGGATGCCCTGGCCCCCACCGTTTTTTGGCGCAGTGATGGAATTTTGTGATTTTTGTAGGTAATTTTTACATGAATTGAGTCCGGCCCTACCGATTTGATCTTCTGCCCCTACCGATTGGAAAAAAATAAGTCCCCCCTTCCGATTTGATCTTCAAGCTTCGCCACTAACATTATCAACTTTGTTTCCCTCACTAGCATTAAGCATAAATGGTTTTGCTCTTCTTTACTTAATATGTATTTTGTATTTAACATGTATTTAACATGAGTGTGTATATATATGGATAGTGAGCACGCGTACATATATACATACATATAGTGATGAGTTTATATGAGAACATCAAAAAAATCAAAAAAAAAACATTACAGACCACTTTATTTACTTATGAATACATGAATTCTCTAACAAATACACTACAATTACAAAAATAGTGTATTCACCTAAAAGTATATGTATTCAGTTTAATTTCTAATATTTCATGAATTGTGTATTCACCGATTGATATATTGTGAATCAAATTGCTTTGATCTAATGATTTTAAATATGTTAGTGATTACTTCAAATCAGTGTGTGTATATATACATATATATATATATATATATATATAAATATGCGTGTTCTTGTACTTAAGAGTCAATTTATGTCACAGGTGAATGAGCTTGATGGGAAGAATATAGGTGATTCCAAAATAGGTACGTGAAATATTTTTTTTTTATATGTTATATTCATATCTTGATCAAGAGAGATAACTTAAATTTATATAACTTATTATATCTATCAAACTTGGATTTAGACTGCGGTTCGGCATGTAAGGCAAGGTGTAAGCTATCGTCGCGGCCAAACTTATGCCATAGGGCTTGTGGGACTTGTTGTGCCCGTTGTAGCTGCGTGCCACCAGGGACTTCGGGCAATCAAAAGGTTTGCCCTTGTTACTATAACATGACGACCCATGGTGGCAAACGGAAGTGCCCTTGAAGCTTCTACTACCCGTACCTTGTGCATCTTTTATATAAAGATTCATAACATATGCATGTATACGTATCGTATCGTATCGTATTGTATATTTTTGTCTTATACCATTGTCTAGCCAGTGATTGGTCTTAATTTATTCCTATGCATGTGTGATTGTTTAATAAGTTCAACTTCAGTATATCTGGTTGAAATGGTATTATTTTGTACAATAAAAGTTGTATGACAAATTGTATTGTATTTGATATAATTACAATGTTTATGCATCTTTTTTATTATTATTATTATTATTATTATTATTATTATTATTATTATTATTATCTGCATACGTGTGACATTTATATTTCTTCGAATATCAATATTTGTCAAATTTTGTGAAACAAACGATAGAAAAGTTTTATTTATGAACCAAAAGTTTACAAAACAATAAAACTACACGGAAAAAAAGAACTCAACAAAAGATAATCAAATCGTCTGAAACTTACAAAAAACAATCAAACAACTTCTCTTAACCCAAGTAGATCACTAACAAAACGATCTACACAAATCTCTCAACTATTATCAGTATCAGACTCATAACCACGAATCTACACATGAAATCACGACTTGAACTAAAATTATTAGAGAAACGAAACCCTAGACTCGAATGAGATTACAGAGAGAGCCACAATATCTAAGAGAAGATGAAAAGAAAACTTCTGGATTGTAAATCAAGATCAACCAATTGATAGTCGTTTGCTTCTGTACGTGTTGATATATGAGATGAAAATAATAATCTCTCTTAAGAGACTTCGAGAAGAGTTCTCAATAATCATAATCATCCAGAAGCATGGTTCAATTCTTATATCTTGAGAGTTGGTGGTCATAAATTGAATGGGCCTTGAGTCCATGACGGTCATAAGATGAATGGGCCTTAAGTCCATGAGCAATAAGTAGCCCACACATAAGTGTTAATCTTTAGCAAGTCCAATACTTCAATTCAGCCAAATCCAGACATCTAGCAGCCCATTAACTTCAAAGCACAATTACCTACAAGAGACCACTAATACAAAACAATGAGAACAAATAATAACCAAAGCAAAAAAAATTGAGACTTTTTCATGTTATACTTTTAACATCCCCCACCCCCACCTCACCCCCACACATAATTTTATTGCCTAAATGCACCAAACATTTAAGTTTGTGTAGATGCCGTTTTGCGACTAATGATTAGATGTTAACATGTGTTAAGGGGCGAAGGTGAACAGAATGGGCGAAGGTGAAATACAGAGTGGGCGAAGGAAGAAGACAGTGGACGAATCTGGAATATGCTATCTCAGAAGACACATTCGACCACATGAAGTGGGCGAATGTGGAACAGTGCTACATTCGACCAGTCAGTTTGGGCGAATGTGCAGACATTATATATAGATTTTGGGTTTTTGTAATGTAAAACGAGTCATTCAGTGTGTGTGTTTTAGGTGTGTGTTCCAGAGTGTGTTGAGAGTGTTTAGAAGTGGTCTAGATTAACTGTAATCAATCTGTAAGCAATTATTTGGAAAAGTTAATCTATGAAAAGCCTTTAAAATGACTTTGATTGTGTTTTGATTGAGTTTATATCAGTTTGTTCTAAGCTAGGGTTTCCGCACCTGGTTTAGCAACTTGTATGATCATATAATCCTGTTTTCGTGTCAAATCACATCCTCTACAAAGTGGTATCAGAGCATAGAGGATCATACAACAACAAATTGATAAACTCAGAGCTGATTTGGACATAATTTTCATCAATTCACATCTGTTTTCATATAAAAATGGTTTTTAAGTGTTTTTGAAAGAATTAGAGGTAATTTTGTGGTTAAAATTCAAAATTCCAAGTATTAAAGTTGTTCCAAATCATTTCCGAAGCAA
This sequence comes from Ambrosia artemisiifolia, assembly GCA_032199755.1. NCBI lineage: Eukaryota > Viridiplantae > Streptophyta > Magnoliopsida > Asterales > Asteraceae > Ambrosia > Ambrosia artemisiifolia. The sequence goes on along the minus strand of CM063517.1, from coordinate 49,658,366 downwards.
AACCTGATCAAGATCAATCAAATCCACAAACTTTTGAAAATCATTGATCAAAATAACCGTTTTTCAAAGTGTAACCGTTTTTCAAAAGTTCAAAATGGGCGAACCTGGAGTTTGTGGGCGAATGTGTGAGTTTTAGGTCGAAGGTGAGTAGTTTTTCGGGCGAACCTAGAGGTTTCTGGGCGAACGTAGAGTGTTTTACTTGAATTTTCTACATTCGGGCTATATTTTTCACTCTCGGGACATCGGGGGTACGAAGGTAAAACAGGAACGGACGAACGTAGAAAAGTGTTTGTGAGTTTTTACATTCTGGTGTGATTTTACCTTCGGGTGAGAGATTTTTGGGCGAACCTGAAACAAAAGGGACGAACCTGAAGCTATTTTGGGCGAACCTAGGATAGTTTTTGGAAAATTTTTCTAAGTGTTGAATTTCTCAAAGTTCGTGATAATGTGGCGTTATCAGACTACTCCTACACCAGCAACTACACAACCACAACAGCAAGTGATGGACCCATGGACAGTGGCAGCACAGAAGACGAGCACACAGTCTTCGCAGCCGGTTAACTACATGACTCAAAGTGCACCTCCAGCACCACAGTCTGACTACTGGGGAGTAGCAGCAGCGGTGGTAAACACTCAAACTACTAATGCTATTTCCACACTGATTAATGATTTGTCTTCAGGTAGCGGGACTCGGCCACCGAAGCTTATGGAGATTCAAGGATACAATCAGTGGCAGAAAAAGTTCAAGATACACTTGGAAGGCATGGGAGTGGAAGGTGCTGAAGCATGGAACATGATTGCTAAAGGATACACACCACCAGTTCTGGAGAACACAGGTGAACCAGTGCCATTGGAGAGCATGGCGGAGGATGAGAAAAAGAAGTTTGCTGTGGAAAAGAAGGCGTTCTCCCAACTGACACAGGCAATCACCAATGATCTTTTGCATCAGTTTGGGACGTGCACAACTTCTAAGGCACTGTGGGATATGCTTAAAAGGAAGCATGATGGAAATGAGAAGACTCGAAGTTTGAGAATGGAAGAACTTGTTAAGGAGTTTGAGAATTTTTCTTATGTTGGAAATGAAACTTTGAAAGAACTAACTCCTAGATATAATCATTTGATATCTGAATTGTCTAGCTATGGTGTACAGATTCCTATGGCAAAACAGGTGGACAAGTTTGCTGAAGCATTACCACCAAACTGGGATCAGCATGTGGATGTTCTGAAGGAGAAGGATGCTTTTCAATACTGGTCTCTTCAGGAGTTCATCGAGAAGCTGGAAAACAAGGAATTGGAAGAGAAGAGGAAGGCTAGGAGAGCACAGATTCCTCAAAATCCAAACTTGTATTTTGGAGGATCTTCAGTTCCAGTGAGTACAAGCTCAGGAGGGATAGTTACACCACATGTTGCTTGTATATCCAATGCTGTAGAATCACCCATCATTAACTACCATCAACAAACTTCATCTTTATCACAACCACAACCACAAGTTCCATATCAATATTCATACATCCCACCATTCTCCCCAAAGCAACAAGCAGCTTTCTACACTGCTGGTCAGTCTCAACCACAACCATTGACCCAACCTAACCAACAAACAGTGGTTTTGGAGACTTCTAACCTTGGTAATGTGACTGTTGAAGTTGCTCAGCAACACATTGCATTAGTCTCTGCAATGGTTTCTTCCTACAATGGGTTAGTTGCTAGTCAAATTGGTAATAACAACTTGACCAATGAAGACTATGCACAAATTGATAAGGAGGAAATGGAACTCATTGACATCCAATGGGCCTTTGCGAGTATAATGCGAAGAGCAACAGAGTTTATTGAGAAAACAGGTAGAACAGACTTGGGAACTTCTCCTAATACAACCTACGGGTTCAATAAGGAGAAAGTGACTTGTTTTAACTGTGGAGGTAAAGGTCACTTTAAACGTGAATGCACTCAACCACCAAAACAAGGCAACAGAAATCCATTCAATGCTACTTATCAGAATCGTCAACAACAAAACCAAAACCAAGTTTCTTCCCAAAACAACAACAATAACTATCAAAATCGTCAAAACAACTTTAATAACAATCAAAATAGACAACCAAACACACCGAACCAGACACAAAACCAAACACCAAACAATACTAACCGAACAGTCATACCTATCACTACACCAAATGAACAACAGAATACCAATCAAGCATTGGTTACTCAACAAGATGAGAGGTTTGACTGGTCGAGTATTCAGATAGGTGTTGAGGAAATCACAACTGGAGGAAATGTGGCTTGTGTTGCATATCAGGTTGATCTTGAAGATTCAGTGACGATGGAGGAGAAGGTTGAAACTGAGGTTGATAGTGATGAGTCTGAGGCTGAAATGGATGGTGATTTTGAACCTGTTAAGGTTAATTCTGAGGTTAATGTTGAGGTTGAGAATGAGGAGACAAATTCGGGAGTTGTGATTGATACTGTTTCTGACACTCCTGAGGAGTGTGAATCGGTTTATTCTGATTCAGACAGTGACTCAGATACGGAAGCTAGTGTTAATTCTCTTGATGAAGATATTGATCAGTTGCTTGCAGAAGCGGATTTTCTGATGACTAGGAAGTCGTGCATTGCAGATGATGCTTTCACAAAGATTGATTATTCAGATTCTTTGCAGGAAAGGAAGCTCATTTCGCATTGATGGCCATGACTGACCCGCCAAAACCTGTAAGTTCTGCATGTAGTACTGATAATACTAGTGAAAAATATTGTGGAACTTGTGATAGATTGACTGAGGAGGTTAAACAACTCCGTGTTCAACGTGATAGTGCTATCATGAACAGTCAATCTACTCGCAAAGAGTTGAATGCTTTTAACAAAGTATTAGATGGCTATAAAAAGGACATTTCTGATTTGAAAAACACTTTGTCTTTAAAACAATTGGCAATTAACAACTATATCAATGAAATTGAAAACACCAAGTTGGAAATGGCCGCCATCAAATGCTTTGCTGAGAAAATAAACAAAAAGTTGGAAAGTTACAAGAATGTTGCTTATGTGGTAGACCACATCATTGATGACAAAACAACCAATTATCGGGCTGTACCATCTCCGGTTCTCTTTGAAAACCATAATTGTCACCAAGTGACACCGGAGAGTTCGGTAAAATCTGATTCAGCATCGGAAAATGAATCTAATACTTCAAGTATTGGTGATCCAAATTCCGATGTTAGACCAATTTTGGGAATCAATGATGAGGGTGTTACTGCTGAAAGTGTTGATTCAGATTCAGAGAGTGATGATACTGGTTGTAACCAAACTGTTAATGTATGTGAAATTCCAAAAGAAAATCACATCATTACAAATGAACCAGTTTCATCATCTCAAATTGTTCCGATGAGAAATGTTCATCAATTGAATAAGTCTGAGAAGAATGTTGTGAAGAAAGATCTTAATGTGGTTAAGAAAGATCTTGAGAGGAATGATAAAAACGAACAATGTGACAAACCTGTCAAGGTGTTCTATCGGATGGAAGGATCCGATAAGATCATCTCTGACGAGGACTTTCCAATAAAAAATGCCAACTATGCTAAAATTGAAAAGATTTGGCAAGAAAGTACCATTTGGTTCCCAAAATATGAGAGAACAAATGAAATTCCACCAGCTTTGTTAAAGAAGTTGTATTTGGATGTTCCTCAAGAACCAAAGGTCCATGTCACAGAGTTTGTTAAACCCAAAAACAGAGCTAATGGTTACAATGAGCCTACTTACTCAAAAGGGCCACTCCCTGAGAGTTTAAGGAAGCAACAGTACAATGATCAATACCCTGTTAGATCATTTGCTCAACCAAATGCTCCAAATGTTTTTGAAGAGTATCGTGCGTGCTTTAAGTGTGGGGAACGTGGGCATTTACTTGCTCAGTGCCCATATGTAAGGCACAAGAGGCACGAAGTTGAAGTGAGGAATTCTATGCGAAAACCGATTGATCATTATGTGCCACCTCATAGGAGAGTTGTTCCTCAACAACCACAACAGTTTTATAATCAAAACAACTTTCAAATGAGGAACACTCGTCCAATGCACTATGATAGAAGGAATCGGATTGCGATGGAAAACTCGTGGAGGAAGCCTGTGGTGAACTTAACAGTTGATAGGCAAAAGGTTCCACCAAAACCGATTGTCAAATCAAATGTTGGACCTAAGTCTGTTAAATCAGATAAGGTTACCAAGAAGGTTACTTTTATTAACAATGTTCAGAAACAGACTGAGAATCCAAAGTCTCAGATTCGTATCTTGAAAAGGACTGAACAATTTTGGACACCCAATGGTACTCCAGGAGCCTCAACTTCGAAAGATAATGAGAGAAAGGAAACTGTTTTGATTAATCAGAAAAAGATTGATCAAAAAGTTGTTAAAAATGTTTGTGAAAATGTCATTGTGAAACCTGATGTTGAAAGACCCAAGACTCAGGCTTGGGTCCCCCGAAAGAACTAACTGATTTATTTTTTGTGTGCAGGGAGCTTCAGCTGGCCCTATTAGCAGTCTTTGGATTGTTGATAGTGGAGCTTCAGGCCACATGACAGGGGATCTTGCGTTGTTGTTCGACGTGAAGAACATCAATGGCGGGTACGTAGCGTTTGCAGGAAACAAAGGTGGATATATCACAATGGAAGGGAGTGTGAGCAATGGGATAGTGAGTTTTGAGCGGATTTCGTATGTGAAGCAGATAGACTACAATCTGTTGAGTGTCAGTCAAATTTGTGACAAGAAATTTACTGTGCATTTTGATGACAAATCCTGCTATATTCTGAAACCGGGCTTTACAATTCCTAAAGAGTGGATAATGTTGAAGGCACCTCGCGTCAACAATCTATACATTCTTGATATGTCCAAGGCGATGACATCACAGGGGCAAATAACATGCTTTTTGTCCAAGGCGACTGAGAAAGAATCGATAATGTGGCACCGAAGAATGGGGCACATTCATCTGAAGAAAATGAATCAACTTGTGAGAAATGGACTTGTCGATGGAGTAAACGTGAAACATTTCCATCTGAATGACAAGTGTGTGAGTTGTAAAAAGGGGAAGCAACACAAACAGTCCCACAAAGTGAAAAAGGTGAACTCTGTTGAGATGCCACTAGAGCGATTGCACATGGATCTTTTCGGACCGGTCAAGCGCCATAGTCATCTTGGAGAGCTTTATTGTTTAGTCGTCACTGACGATTACTCAAGATTTTCATGGGTGATGTGTTTGCAGAATAAAAGCGACATGTTTATCAATCTAAAAGTTCTGTTCACTCGATTGGAGAATCTCTACAATGTGAAGATAAAGAGAATTCGGAGTGACAATGGGACGGAGTTCAAAAATGCCAAGATGGATGAACTTTGTGCAGACAAAGGAATACATCATGAATATTCGGCTCCGTACACCCCTCAACAGAACGGTGTTGCTGAACGAAAGAATAGGACTCTAATTGAAGCGGCTAGAACAATGCTTGCTGATTCAAATCTTCCAGTAATGTTCTGGAATGAGGCGATTTATGCAGCAAATTACACACTAAATCGGGTTCTAACAGTGAAGAAGTTTGGTAAAACATCTTATGAGCTGTTACACCGAAGCAAGCCGAACTTAGAGTATCTAGAACCTTTTGGGGCGCCTTGCACTATGTTGAATCCAAGCGAAAAGTTTAGTCCTAAAGCCGAGGAGGGTTACTTTGTTGGATATGCAACCCCGCTCAAACGGGTATACAACAAGCGAACTCGTCGTGTGGAAGACTGGGCTAACGTGGAAGTTCAACGATATACTCAAAATATTCAAGGCACGGGTCCTGATTGGATGTTTGATTACAAAGATTTCTTTGAATCATTCAATCTAGATAGCTTGATTGAAGAAGCTGTTATTCGATTACTTTACGAGTGTGAAAATGCAACAACTTCACCGTTGGTGCGTCCTATCACCGTGAACCCCCTACCAGCTTCTAATGATACCAATGCTCCTATCCAAGAAGAAGAAATATTTCAAGAGGCTTCAACTTCATTAGACACTTCAGAATCTGAAGATGAACAATTTGAAGAAGCTATTCTTGATCAAGCTGAAGAACAGGAGGCACCGCCAGTGAACCCAACTCCAACTTCTGATGTGGCTTCATCTTCAAATACGGGTCATGATCTGGATGCTGTAGAGAACTTGACTGTTCAGACGGGAGTACAAGTACCTGATTATCCGGAATCTCGGATTCATCGTATTCACCCGCTGGAGCAAGTAATCGGTGATCCTGGAAGCAGTGTTATGACCAGAGGGCAGCTTAAAAGCGTTAATTCGCCAGAGAGTTTTGGTGCTTTAGCTTTATATGCCAAAATTCAACAATCTGGTAGTCAAAATGATTGGTCGTTTGCGTGTTATGTGTCGCAGGTAGAGCCAAGGACATACAAGGACGCTTTGAAAGATGATGCCTGGGTGGAAGCTATGCAGGAGGAGTTATTACAATTCCAGAAATTGGGAGTTTGGACGCTCACGGATTTGCCGCCGGATAGAAAGAAGATTGGCACCAAATGGGTGTTTAAGTGTAAGAAGGATGATCGAGGGGTAATAGTTCGTAACAAAGCCAGATTGGTCGTGCAGGGATTCCATCAAATCGAAGGGATTGATTATAACGAAATCTATGCACCGGTAGCACGAATCGAAGCTATTCGGATGTTCCTCGCGTTTGCTTCTTATAAGAAATTCAAAGTTTACCAGATGGACGTGAAAAGTGCATTTCTGTACGGTAAAGTCAAGGAAGAGGTGTATGTAGGGCAGCCACCAGGCTTTGAAGACCCAATCCACCGGGATAAGGTCTACGTGTTGAACAAAGCTCTTTATGGCTTGCACCAGGCTCCGAGGCAGTGGTACGAGGAGCTGAGTACATACCTCATCACCAAAGGATTCAAGCGCGGCCTCGTCGATTGCACCCTCTTTACGAAAAAGACGGGAGATGACTTGCTTCTAGTACAGATATACGTTGATGATATAATATTTGGTTCAACTAACGAGCTTTTATGCAGGGAGTTCGAAACTGTCATGCAGGAAAAGTTCGAAATGAGCGCAATGGGGGAGATGCAGTTTTTCCTAGGCTTGCAGGTGGACCAAAGACCCGACGGGATCTTCATTCACCAGACGAAATATGTCTCCGACATCTTGAGCCGGTTCCAGATGGAGGACTCAAAGCCAATGGATACCCCGATTCAACCCAATCACGGGATTGGAGTGGACGCTAAGGGGGAGCTGACGGATCCTTTTACATACAGAGCAATCATCGGATCTCTGATGTATTTGACGGCGTCTCGACCAGATATTATGTACGCAACGTGTCTCTGTGCCCGTTATCAATCGAAGCCGAAACAAAGTCATCTGACGGCGGTCAAGCGTATCCTTCGATATCTGAAGGGTTGTCCTTCAAAAGGACTTTGGTGCCCTAATGATGATAATTTTGATTTCATATCTTTTAGTGATGCAGATTGGGGCGGCTGTGACAAAGATAGCAAATCTACTACAGCTGGTTGCCAGTTTTTCGGGAGCAGGTTAATCACCTGGCAATGCAAGAAACAGACTTCCGTAGCACAATCTACCTGTGAAGCCGAGTATATTGCAGCATCAAGTTGCTGTTCTCAAGTACTCTGGATTCAACAACAAATGGTGGATTACGGTTTGCAGTTTCTAAAAACTCCTATTTACTGTGACAACGAAGCCGCAATTGCATTAACTAAAAATTCGGAAAATCATTCTAAAGCGAAACACATCCGGATTAAATATCATTTTATCCGAGATTGTTACGCTAAGGAATTGATCGATATGATCAAAATACATACTGACTACCAACGTGCAGATCTGTTTACTAAAGCTTTTGACCGTTCACGCTTTGAATATCTTTTAAAAGTAAACAATATAAAGGAAAAACAGGACTAATCGGCATCTCGGTTTATCGCTTTTTAGGTTTTAGTTTTTATATTTTGCTAATTGGGAATTTCTCTTTGCTAATTGGGAATTTCTCTTTACTATCGTAATCCTCAAAGAAGTTGATGCTTTCGAGGGGATTGTTTAATCCTCAAAGAAGTTGATGCTTTCGAGTGGATTGTTTCTTTTAAATTTTGTTTTTATTTTTATTTTTCAGAAAAATCAAAAATCCCAAAAATATGTTCTTTATTTTAGGGGGAGCCATTTTATCAGAAAAACCAAAAACATTATAAAATTCAAAAAGACCTAAAAAATTAGAAAATCAAAAATGATTTCCTGGTAAAACAGAGGAATTGATAGTACATCAGTGGGAATCTGACACAGGCTAAAGAATTGTATAGTTTATGAGGCGTGTGTTGATTACGTGTGATATGCTGATAGGCTTCGTAGACTAAATATTGCGTGCATTAGTGATACAAACATAACGAACTACGCGTTCGTGGCTGAACACCTCATGGGCATATGGTCTTAGTACCGTAATTTCGTTTGATAGGATTGCCAAAATCTGAGGTTTCGGGTCGTTATGTTATGGTTATCCGGGATATTCTGATAAACTTTTGTCGTATTGATTTACGGACCTAGTTTATCAGAATATTTGCTAAAAGAGCTTAATTGCCAAAACCGGAAGTTACCGAATTGAGGAACTTTATGTTTTAATTGATCATAGATCATTATTACATCGTATTGATCATCTGATACAAATCAGTGATTAATATCAGCCTCAACCTAGTGTATACGCACATGTTACTCTGCTGCAATTCATTTGCTGACCTGTACACCTCTGTGCTATCTACTTTGTACCTTTTACGGATAACTCTGGCATAATCACGCGTTACGACGAAGCTTTGTGCAATTACTTGATACGGGAGTATGTCGTGTGTGTGGGCACCACATCGTGTTAGTCTAATACACCTAACTCGTATCATTTTAAAGCATTGCGTAATTGTCTGCATGTGAGCTTACGTGGACCACAATATCAGCAATTGCCGTATCACATACTGTTTCTAATGATAATATTAAACAAAAAGATCAACGCTGTGATCAGATTTCTCAGAAAACTGATATGATCCTCTGACCGGATTTCACAAAATGTTTACTGCTTTCATTTACTTTGATGCATTTTACTTTGCTGCAATTTACTTTTATTGTCAAAAAGATACAAAATCCAAAAAGATTTTAGGTGTGTTTTGATAAAATTTCAGAAAAATCCAAAATTTTTGCATTTCTGCTTTATTTTTGATAACCGGGGATGCTTGATAGTCAATTTCTGAGATTTGCTAACACCATCTGGGCTTTGTATCTTTCTAAAAGTGACAATTTGTGTTTTGGAAGCTTAACGGATTGAAAAATGTTGAACGGGATTCGAATTTGTAATTTGGCAAAATTTTTCAAAATTTTCATTTTACATTCGTCCTTAATTGGGACGAATGTGAAAATTTTTTTCACCTTCGGGTTAAGCTAAAACGGGCGAATGTGGGTTGTGTGTTTGATTTTCACTTCCGGGTACACATTCTACATTCGGGCACATTTGGTTGTGGGCGAATGTGGAACATTCCCACATTCGACCCTCTAGACGGACGAAGGTGCAGGCTATTTATATGCCAAACCAGGTTCGACCAGCCACTTCAAAATTTTTCAAAATTTCTTCCATATCAAACCCTTGTTGATTTTGATTTCCCTGCTTGTGTGTTTTGTTCCCTGGTTGATTCTAATCATTTTCATATAACGATTACAGGTAATGGACATATATTGAAGCCGGAATCGTTGATTTACTAAACCGACCTAGGGTTTAGGGGTTTAGGGATTTTCTGTGTTTGTTAATGATTATTGTTGATAGACATTCATTCCATATCAGTTTTAGGGGGAGAGTGTAACAAGAATTAGGATATTAACAGTGTTTAAGGGTTGATTGATTGTTTGAATACATACAAACCCTAATTCTTTATAAAAACTGATATAAAATGATGATTTAGGGCAATTGATGTTAGACGAAGCTTAATCGGCCATATTAGGATTGGTTTGAATCAAAATTAGGGGTTAAAAACACGGTTGAAAAATTTTCAAAATTTGGGTATGAATCATTTCCACCTTCGGGTCTTCGTATGGACGAAGGTGAAATGGGATGGACGAAGGTAAACCAAAACGGGCGAATGTATCTTTTTGTTCAAAATCTTTGTACATTCGACCAGAAATTTACACCTTCGGCCACATTAATTTACATTCGACCATATTGGTTGGGCGAATGTGAAATTCCAAAACCTAAAATTTTAAATTTTTGACGATTTCGTGTTTTGACGTTTTATTTTGATTTTACTTTTCAGATGGCTGAAGAACAAGCTAATGTTGATATTCCAGTGGAGACTACAGTTACTGATCCTATTCCAGAGACTGTGCAAGAAGAAGGATCATCAAGCGGTAACAAATGGCCGTTTGAGAAGACTCATAACTGTTGCGCATATCTTGGAGATGTTGAGAAGAATGTGGAATTCACAGAGATTATTAAGTTTTTGAAGAGATGCAGAGTGGTTTATGCTTTGGCCACACCAACTATTATCTACAAGGATATAGTTGAGGATTTTTATAACAATGCCAAGTATGATTACTTTGATAATCAGACTATCATCAAAAGCAAGATTCAGGGAATGGAGATGTTTATTACTGAAGCAGATATCAGAGAAGCTCTCCAGATCCAGTTTGAAACAAGTGAGGATCCAAGGGAATTATCCTGGACTGAGCAGAAAGCCTGTTTTCTGAGAATGAAATACAAAGGACCGATCACTGATGGTTCTATTTACAAAGGGAAACTGGGAGTACAGTTTAAGTATTTTGCTCATGTCATTATACTGGTGTTTGGATGTGTGAGTGGAGGATACGACGTGATGAGGAAGAGTTTAAGCTCGTTAATGGTTGCATTGACTCTCAATAAACCATTTAACGTTGCTGGGATGATCTTAGACCACATGTTGGAGATGTTGAAGGGATTGAAGAAGAAATACTTCATGCTTTATCCTAGATTTCTGATGATGATCTTTGATCACAAATATCCACACTTGAAGAAAGATCCAACACAAATACTAGTTATGGATCATATGAATGTGAGAACCTTAGTAAGAATGAAAGGTTATAAAGGTGTGCCTGAAAATGAGAGACCACCTTTCAGGAGGTTGTTTGGAGCCTTAGCTAGAGAGGATTACAATGATCCTGGAAAGAATACAGCGAGGCATCCTGATAGTGACAGTGATAATGATGATCCATTAGTTTATGCTGATGCAAGCACGAAGAGAAAGAGACAAGTTGTCAATCCCGGAGCCAAAGGGAAGGGTAAGGGAAAGACAGATCAAGGGAGTTCAAAACAACAAGTGGTGAGGAAGAAAACAACTGCTAAGAAGGGTACGAGTTTGGTAGATGAGGAGTCTGTTGATTCAGAAGAGACAAAAACTGAAGAACAGTGGGATTCGGATGCTGAAAATGTCCGGACTACCAAACAAAAGGCCACTTTGGTTGGTGAGTCTGAATCACTGAACAGATCGATTGAGGAAGCTAAGAAGGGCAAGCAATCTGTTGGTGCTGAAGATGAAGGGTTGACTATTAATTTGGATGAGTTGAATGAGGGTGAAACTGTTGTAGTGAATTTGCCCAAGCCCAAACACAAAACCATGGCCAAGAAGACCAGTACAAAGCAGCTGAGAGAGAAAGAATTGAATTTATTATTGAAAGGAAAGAGATTACCTGATGCTGGTACATCATCTAAACAATCTTCACCAGCAGCTAAGAAACAGAAGACTAAGGAGGCTACACCATTACCAGTGGATCAATTTAATATTGCCCTGGATAATGTTCTTGACATGTTTACTAAGCCTCAGAAAGGAAAAGAAGTTGAGGTTGAGCCATCTAAGTCAAAGTCTAAGTCGAAGAAAGTCACTGTGGATGATGATGTGATGAAGCAGGTGAATAAAAAGATGGATGACATGATGAAGATGCTAGTGGCTCAGCAAGCAGAAATTGCCAGATTTAAGCAGAATGTAGAGAAAATGCTTCAGATCGTTGTAGCTTCAAAGTCTAATCAAGATGAGATAGACGAGAAAGTGAAGAAGCTTGAAGCAAAGAATAAAAAGCTTGAAGGTAAGGTTCTGAGAAACAAGAACAGATACAAGGCGATTAAAGAAGATAACAAAGAGTTGAAGGCTGAAAACAAACGCCTTAGTGATCTGATAGATGATCTGTACAACATTGCACCCAAGCTGAAGGAGGGTGAGGAAGATACAGAGAAAGAGGTTGAACAGGTAGATTTTGAACCATCTGAATCTGACAAAGAGGAAGATGAGGATGATGAGAATGAAGAATCGGATAAGAGTGATGATGAAGGTGATAATAATGATGATGATGATGTTAAAGGTTCAGGAAGCCAAAAGGAGGATGATAGTAGTAGTGATGATAATGATGGAGGAGATGATACTTCAAAGTTTACATTTGAAAAGAGACCACCTTCAAAGAAGAAGAAAGACACAGGTGAGTCGAGTTCAAAGAAGAAAGGAGAGAATGTTGATGATGAGACTGTGTTCTGGAACGAGAAGGTGAGGTCCTTGTCTGAAGATGCAAAACAAGTTTACAAGGACATGTTAGAGAAGAGAGAGTGGACCATTGAGTTCACAGGTCGTTTTGCAGAAATATTCCAAACAGATGATATGCGTTATGAATTGGAATATAACGATCCTGATCTTGAAGAAGGGGAAGTACCTGCATCTGTGGCAAAGGAGATTTTGGATGGACTTGCACAGAGGGTAGGGAAAACGTTTGAAGAGTTCATTGTTGATGAGTCGATTCCATATATTCCTGAAAAGGATATTGGAAGTCACTCAGATGATAAAGAGACCCCTGAATTTGAGGAAGTTGAGATAGAGGATATTACACATGAGGAATATCCACAGTACTTCAGACAAACTGATGAAGATGTGGTGTTTCCTGATTTTACTGAGAGGCATAATACGTCTGCTAAAAGAAAGGCAAAGAAAAGAAGTGCTGAGTTTGTTGAGAAAGTACTTGGAGCTGATTTGCCAGAATCTTCAAATAAGTCTGATGAGTTGAAAGAGTATTTGAAGAAATTAAGATTAATGGATGAAAACCGACCGAAGCCTGAAGCTCAAGGAAACTTCTATAGGTTCCATAATGCAAAGTTCAGAGGCAGAGCTCTCGGGTGGACATACTTAGGCAGGCTGAAGTGTTTAGCTGCTAAGTGGGAATCTGGAATCTTGTACTTTTACAGATTCATTGATTTGCTGACTCTACCGTACTGGGCGGTTAGAGATCTTTGCAGATTCCAAATGTCTGGTGCTTCAGTAAATAATTCACATGTCGGTTGGTGTGCAGACAAATTGGTTTGGGAGAGTAGAACTAAGTGGAACAGATTTAAACCACAATATCCCCGGAGGAAAGTTCACAGGGATATTGATCCCAGAACCAAGTTGAAAAGGGTTACCTTGATTTATAAGGCACCTGAAGTTATGAGGAAGATACCTTTAATGCCTATGCCTCAACACTTCAGTGCTGATTTCATTTTCTGGTACTATGATTGGAGGAAGGCAGAAGCTGTGATAGTGTTGAGAGATGGAAAGGACAAATACAAGCATGTTCATGTATTTGATCCTATGTGGCTGATCAATTGCACCTTCGAAGACATCATCATGCTATTTTATAACCCGATTCATCATGAGCCAAACGATGCAGATCAAGCAAGGAAATACACACAAGTTGTGGGTGTTTGCTTTGCTTATGATATTAATGCTGGAAGTAATTTGGAAGGGAAACTTGGCAAGAAGGTGAAGATGGCTAATGTGTCAAAGCCGGTAAAGAGAAAGTTAGAGCCGGAGATGACGAAAGAACAGAAGAGTTTGCTCAGGATCAAGCTGCTGAACAAAGCCATGGATGAAGACAGAAAACGATCTAATCAATAGTCGAGGGGGAGTTTGTAGATGCCGTTTTGCGACTAATGATTAGATGTTAACATGTGTTAAGGGGCGAAGGTGAACAGAATGGGCGAAGGTGAAATACAGAGTGGGCGAAGGAAGAAGACAGTGGACGAATCTGGAATATGCTATCTCAGAAGACACATTCGACCACATGAAGTGGGCGAATGTGGAACAGTGCTACATTCGACCAGTCAGTTTGGGCGAATGTGCAGACATTATATATAGATTTTGGGTTTTTGTAATGTAAAACGAGTCATTCAGTGTGTGTGTTTTAGGTGTGTGTTCCAGAGTGTGTTGAGAGTGTTTAGAAGTGGTCTAGATTAACTGTAATCAATCTGTAAGCAATTATTTGGAAAAGTTAATCTATGAAAAGCCTTTAAAATGACTTTGATTGTGTTTTGATTGAGTTTATATCAGTTTGTTCTAAGCTAGGGTTTCCGCACCTGGTTTAGCAACTTGTATGATCATATAATCCTGTTTTCGTGTCAAATCACATCCTCTACAGTTTGTCACATAATTTCAAATGTTGATGTGTTAATAAACCTTTTTAAACAAGTCAGCTATTTGAACACTTGTCTTAACTTTTTTAGTTTTAATAAAACCTTTGGAAACCAACTCTCTCAAGAAAATAAGCCTATTTCTAAGTTTTTAGTTTTTTGAAAAACACAAGGCTGGCAGCAAAGGAAACGGCTGAAAAACTGTAACATTTTAATATCTCCAAGGTATCCAATTCCCCTTTTACAACTTCAGCCAATTATGACGTTAAAACCAGTAGAACAATTTTAATACCATCACTTTAAACTTTCGTTAAATTCTACTTCAAACATGTTTTGTTATTATAACATGAGTCTCAACCACATGACTAAAAATTGCTAACCCCTAACTCTCTAAATGATCACTGAGACTAACACAACAATTATGTCAATAAACTAGTCTTGACACAAACCATACTACACCCATGTTTATAAGAACCCATGCAGTAAAATCCTAATCGTTAATAGAAGATAGATGCTATAACAAAACTAGCAAACAAAGTGAAAAACTACTCTGCATATTAATACCAAGTTGGTTATGTCGTCAAACAATTTTACATGTAGCAGCACATATAGTACGACACTCAGTTCTAGCGATTTGTCGTGAAACTGTGAATTGCATTTTTAGTTTCCAAGATTCTTAAGAGATTTCAAAAAATATAAAAAACACTTCCTAATCATGGCTTTGCAAAATCTTTGACTTTAAAAATATACAGAACATAAACAATAGAGATGTAACATAATAACCCTAATGTATACAAAAGCTGTGAATCTAAATATAAACAGATTACAAACCTCACACTACGAACAAACTACCAAGATTCAACCACACGATAAATATGACCTGAACAGTGAGAAAACCAATGAGAGAGAACTTTAAAAAGACTCAGAGTTAAAATTTATAGAGACAATCCTAAAGCCTTTATCAATTTAACGATTTCAATTTCTAGGAAATGCTTAAGAATTCCTAAAATCCCTTAAAAGAAACTTGGATTTGAAAAAAAATCTATTTTTGAATATTCATCTTTACGATGACACTAGATCTAATCAAGTGAACACGCAGAGAAAGAGACTACACAAAAGACACAAACAGCCAAGAGCTGACTTCAAAACTTAAAATCATACATAAACACATGAATACAACTTTCTAAACACATAGAAAGAAAATAACTAGAAAACATTTTCTAGTTACTCAACGAATCACATGATTCAACAACATTATCTGAAACATATCTGATACAAGCAGAAAGTCACACGACCTTTAAAAAAAACTCTGAACGACGCCTGAAAAAGAAGTCATGTCATAACGTGTAAAGCACATAAAGACTAAACTTTATCAAAACTTTTACAACTTTTGAACCCAAGAAATATATGAATCATAAGATTCAAAGAATCTGAAAACAGTAGAACAACATGATCTACACCAGATTATAAAGATGCAGCCAGACAAATTCCGATTGGACACGAAATCACGCAATTTACAACAAGAAAATCTCACAAAAGACAACATACAAGGCTGCTAAAAAATATAATCTTAAAATACATCTACCATATTGTTCGACTAACCAAACAACAAGACTATGCACACATTGCATATAGAACACACAAAACCGTCATGATATGAGTTCAAATAACAAAATCCCCATCAAGACACGATTAAAGCCTATATAAAAAACAAGAGTCACATGATTCAGTACAACATATAAACACAGTAACAGCCTAAGCAAATACGATAAACATTCAAATCACAAGATTTCAATACCAGAATACAATCTTCCACATAGAAGAACACATATAAGACTGAAACAATGACAAGTACAATCATTAGAACATAAATAGAAACCAACCAAAACTGCTTACATATCCTTCTCTAAACTTTACGGCTCATGTCATCAAGCAGACGAACATACTAAAAACACTAACACGATCTAACGGACACTTAAACCTACAACATGTATATTTTATTTAACAATCCTAAATCTAGAAAACACCAGAGATTTCAAGAGAAAGGATACACATATTTGCCAAAAAGAAACAACAAGTTAATTTCAACACACGTCATACTTAACAACCAAATCATCATAATACAAGTTTAATTAAAAACAAGTCGTCAAGATATGGTTAAAGATGATGTTGAAACCATAAGAATAACATGATTCAATACTAGTAAACAAAGTTACATAGTTAACAAAGATTTGAGAACAAAACTTAATATTACTACTACTATTAGCATATAACAAACTACTTCTCAACATACACAGATCATCTTAACAAATCTCTCAACAACTCACCAAATATAGACTCTAAGATACAATAGAATCAAAGCAAACTGAGAGACACCAAGATTCCAGATAATCAATAAGTCACATGACTTGTACAACTTAGAATAATAGCCTGAACATTTAAATCCCATGATTTAAAAACAAAAGTCACCCAACTTTTAAATTCAAAACCACATATAAAGAATTTTTGAATTCATGTCAAATAAAATCTTGCAAAGAATTTAAAGACTAAATCTAATTACCTAAAACACTTCTATTAGATAAACCTCTTTTCCAGTCTTTAAGAACATGACTGGTACAACACATGAGGAAATTGGCCAAGACAATGATGATGTAATAACTTATATCAATTACGGCAAGAAGCCAAGAATGATCCCTTTTCCTATCCAAGTCAACACCCCTTCTTTTTTATTAAGTCTTCCAACTCATTGTCTTGCACCAACTAGTGAATCCAACCCTTAAACATTTATTCAATAAAGAGGGTTAGGATTACCATAATTGTTTTGTCACCACATAAACGGGTCATGTGGATATGATCTCGAGCTAGGTAAAAAGCTTAGGACTATAAGTCAAACGCGTATAAGGCGAAAACACTCATACGGACAAAGGTAAGTGACTTATGATCTAAACTCTTGGTTTAGTAATTGTATGTTTATATATAAATGTATAAAGGGAAACAAATATGAAATTGTAATTTATAAAAAAGGCAAGCGAATTGATGTTATTGGTGAACGGGTATTGTTCTCCATACAACAATGGAGTAGTTGGGATAAATGGGCAACAAATATAAAATGAAGTGAAGTGGGGTATTTAAGCATTAAGTAAACCCAAGATTAACAAATATGAATGGTAAAATGTACGGATTGATATGTGTGTATGTGTGTGTGTGTGTATGGATACATTTAGTCATGACTATTTAGGGTCTGTTTAGTATGGGGTAATGGAATGGATGAGGGAATGGAATGGACGAGGTAATATAGTGGACAAGGAAATGGAATGGATCATTACCATTCCATGTCTTGTTTGGTTGCCATGTGGAAATGGAACAAAAAATTACTTTGTGTTGTTGGATAGGCAGGAAAACACGAAGAAATAAAATCAGTGGTGACTGGTTGTGGTGGGTAGTGGTCAATGGCGGTGATGGTGAGGGGTGATATGTGACGGTAGCGACGGTGGTGGGTAGCAACGGCGGTGGTGGTGATGGTGGAAGGTAGAGGTAGATGGCCGTGATGGTGGGTAGGCGACTATGATGAGTAGTGACTGTAGTAGGTGGTGATTGGTGGCGGTGTGTGGCGGTAGCGTGGTGGTGGTTGTTGGCAACGAAAGTGGTGGGTAGTGGCAACGTTGGCGAGGGTCAATGGGTGGAGGTAGATGGAGGTGATGGTAGGTGGGTGACGATGGTGAGTAGTGGCGGTGGTGGGTGGTCGGCGGTAGTGGTGGGTAAAGGAAATTGTGGTGAGTGACGGTGGCAGGTGGTGGAGGCGGTGGTGGGTGGGTAACAGTGGTGGGTGGCGTTGGGTGGGTGACGGTGGCGACGGTGGTGGGTGGGTGGGTGAAGGTAGTAGGTGGCGGTGGTAGTGGTTGGGTGAAGGTAGTAGGTGGTGGTGGCGACAACGACGGTGGTGAGTGGTGACGGCGATGGTGGGTGGTTGCGGTAGTAGTGGTGGGCGACGGTGGTGGGTGGTGGCGGTAGCGGTGGTGGGTGGTGATGATGATGGTGGTGGGTTTTGGGTTATGGTATTGTTAGTAAAGGGTGAGTGAGGGATGGAATGGAAAAAAAACATGGGGGTGGATGGAATGGTTTTGAAGAGATGAAATGCCTTTTGGAATGGGTGATTCCATTCCTTTAACCAACCAGCCACACTATTTTTCATTACCTCGTAATGGTCCATTCCATTCCCCCTTCCATTCCATCATACCAAACGCTGCCTTAGATTGAACTGTATAGTTACGCAAGGTCACACAAATGGTAAACCGTTTGGTAAGTAGAGTTATCACGCGTTGGATGATTGTGTAACAGAATGTGTGCATATGTGCTTATGAACTGGTATGTGTGAAAATTTGTTATGTGTAGTTGAGTATCCTAGAGAATACATGAAGAAAGAATAGTATGATGGGTCAAGACAACTTGTGTATGGGATTTGCATGTAGGTATGTATTGTAGTGTTATCAACCTTTTGTTATGAGGATGGTAATAAAGATGCAGGTACGTAACTATGAATATATGAAAATTGGAGGTTAGGATCCGAATATCAGACCCGAACTTGCAAAAAGGCATTTGAACAAGATCATTGAGTATTGTTGGATGTTATTTCCACATTATGAGAATTTACATGAAGTCACTTAATGAGCTAACGAAACGGTTATGTGGTGATTACATGTTGTCTTGTCTACCTCACAAGCAAGGAAAGGATGGAGATCGAGCGAGGACGCGGGTTGTATGGGGTCGCGGTCACATAATCGAAATAAGATGAGTTGTATTGAATGTAATAAGAAACAATAAACATGTAACACCTATAATATCTTGTGCATATGGTTTTTCAAAACATTCAAAATGTTTTTATAAAGCAAGAAATTTTCTAGTTCGTATTTCCGTTGCGTATTTCTGTTAGAACGGTTTTGGGTGTTACACAGAATCAATCCTAGATGAATTGAACATCCAACTCCCTTCACCAATAGTGTCAGAAAATCCTCTTTTATTCCCAGAAACAACAATCTTTTGCGTTCCCAAACAAATCCCATCTAAAAGGCACCAATGGAAAAAACGGTTTCTCGTGAAGACACAGAGCTCCCCATATCAACGTATGAATCCCGCACAGGGGATTGTGATCCTGGAAGACCAAGCCTCGGTTCAGTAGCTTTAAGATGTAGATTGTTCGTTTTCACGTTAGATCTCTCGGAAACAGCTGAGCTATCAACCGATGAACAATCCGATAATCCCAAATAATTCCGCTCTGTTAATCCAGGGTTATGTTGAAAAACTGATTCCATGGGTCGGAGGTGGGTTCCAATGGTGATCATGATAATGATTGATCTGCCGTTGGTTGATTTCTTGCATAAGGTTTATAAGCTTGGCTCGCCTGTCTTTGATCCCTAACTCGATCGGCAGGTGAAATATTGATTTCTAAACTTTTTTTAATCTTTTAATCGAATTTAAAAAATAAAAGCTAAAAGTTGACCATATAATAAATTGAAAACCGAAATCGGTATGGTCATACCAATTCCAGTCTTCCAGATCTTATTTTTTAAAAGGATATAATGTTTGAATTGGTTTTTTTTTATTTATGGACTCTTTTGGTGTTTTTGTTAGATGTGATGACTCTTTGAATAGTTGTAGTTTACTTAAGTGATTTTTTAGTTGATTAGTGATTAGGTTTTAGGTTAGAGAATATAGGAGTTATTAGTGATTAGAATACTATGGACATACAGTGTTTGAGTGTGGGGGATTAGAGAGATGTGATTATGTTTACGTAGTTTGAGACTTTGAGTAGATCTTTGCTAGCAATAGGTTTGAATTTAGCTGTATTGATGTTAAATAATTATAAATAAATGACTATTGGTAACTGGTAAGTTCAATTTTGGTTCATGATGGTTCGAACGAAAGTTTTTATAGTTTGTTGGTTGTTGAAGATTGACAGTAGGTGTAGAAAAGTATTCATAGCTATGAAAGATTGTGAGTTTTAGAGTTTTTGTTAGATTTATTGAGATAGAAATAAAAATGCATACTTTGGAGATCCTAAATCCTAATATTTGAACTAGAATCTGTCTATCCCTGGACGGTCCCGGGGTATATTTTATTTTAGTTTAGATGTTAACATTAAAATTATACATTCTTTAAAGTTAATTATTAACAATGGAGTTATACACTATTTTAGGTTAAGTGTTAACATTGGAGTTATACATTATTAATTGTTTTAGGTAAGGTGCTACCCGAAGCTTTCCTGCATGTAAATGTGAAGCGCATTAGTCTATTTCATATGTAAAGTTGATATGTCATATAATCTAGTTAATCTATACTATATTATAAAGCATGGGGGAAGGATTCCAACAAAAATTAAGTAATTACAATATTATATGCATATGGTACAAGAATTTGTGAAGTTAGTAAATGGCCAAAATGGTCTTTCTACATGAGTATGAAATTAGATGAAATGGAGAGAATAATCATTTTACATAAGATTAAATGTTCTTAAGTAATTACAATGATAATGCACATTGTATAAACCTTTTAAGTTATATGTATAATTAAATTTCAAATAAATATGTAATCATAACCATTAAAACCTTCTTCCTTACTAATTGTAACTCCCAACTCTTCATGTACTAGGAAAAATAGTAAATAAATATAGATGACAACCTTTTACTTTTCTCACTTCCCTCATACATTAGTTACTAACATCACATTTCTCTCTCTCATTCTACAATGATCAAGGGAAGGAACACTCCAAACGATCTTTAATCTGGTAAGTAAATACGAATATGTTCATATATCTTATTCACTATTGTTCATCTTTTATTGATAATCTCATGATTTTTCTCTGAAAATCTTAAAGCACTTTCTCATGCTCTTTGACATCAAACCACATTGGAAGCAATACCCAAAGTGTCGTGACGTCTTTGAAACTCAAATCTTGTAAGTATCTTCATTTATGCGGCCAAAATGGTCTTTCTACATGAGTATTAAATTACATAAAATGGAGAGAATAATCATTTTACAAAAGATTAATTATTCTTAAGTAATTACAAATGATAATGCACATTGTACAAACCTTTTAAGTTATATGTATAATTAAATTTCAAATAAATATGTAATCGTAACCATTAAAACCTTCTTCCTTACTAATGCTAACCCCCGACTCTTCATGTCTTAGGGAAAATAGTAAATAAATATAGATGACAACCTTTCACTTATCTCACATCCGTCATACATTAGTTACTAACATCACATTTCTCCCTCTCATTCTACAATGATCAAGGGATGGAACACTCCAAACGATCTTTAATTTGGTAAGTAAATACGAATTTGTTCATATATCTTATTCACTATTGTTCATCTTTTATTGATAATCTCATGATTTTTCTCTGAAAATCTTAAAACACTTTCTCATGCTTTTTGACATCAAACCACATTGGAAACAATACCCAAAGTGTTGTGACGTCTTTGAAACACAAATCTTGTAAGTATCTTTATCCATGCACGTTAAAACTATTAATGACTTTAATATTTATCAATATCTAATAACTTTATTTTTTTTATTTCTGATCGTTATCATAAAATTTGGTTCTTGAACACTTTTAAATTGGATAGCATTAAAATGTTTTTTTTTTGTTTTCTCGACGGCACATAATAATAATAATATTAAGGGTTTTTTAAAAGTAATGTGTTAGAATAATTTAGTAACAAGTTGGAAGGAAGTGTTATTCATATAACTCAAGTTTTTTATTTCTTTTTTTTTTTTTTTACTAAACTACTAGATCTATAACATCAAGAGAACTAAATAGAGTTTGTCATGTTAACCATGCTTTGTATAGTTTAATTTTTTGTATTGTTTTAGTGCCTTAAGATGTTGTGGTAGATGTAATAGTGACAGGACATAAAACGAAAATAAAACTCTCGGTGAAAGAGGAAGATGGATTAGCAATATAGGAAGATAAAACTCTCGGTCGCTCTTTTTATGAGAGTCTCAATGATGAAGACCGGTGGTCGAATAATGTAGTTGGTGTTTAAAGTTGATTTCATTACGATGCAGTTGGTTGACATACGAAATTTATTCCTAAGTTACTATCTTCATGACTGATATTTCCTATTCTTGTGTTCAAATTTTATTTTTAAATTACGGACTATATTTATGGCTTGCGTTTTTATTATTTAATTGTGATATGTAACGCTCATGACATCTGAAGACCACAACAATCCTATGAAAAATAAAATTAACAAAAGTAATATAAAATATATTACGCGAGGCTTGATAAACTAACATAAAACAGGTGTCGCATTACAAATTATAATCAACGCCGCATTACGCGACACTAACATTTCATTATTTGCTTCAATATAAGTCACCCCGTCGTATCACGCGGGTATCCACTAGTCTAGTTATAAATATATTATACTTGATCCGGTTGAGTTTCAAATAAAACTCATTTCGAAACATGGAGAAATATAAACGTGTCGTAACACTAACTTCAAAATTTTGTAAAAAGTTAGAAAATATTGAAAGAATATTATAACCATAATCACATAAGTCAGGTAAGAAAAAAATATAAAGTTGCGAGTTTTGTAGATTTAACTTTTTTTTAAATCTTTTCGTATTTTCTAATTAACTAATAAATATAATGTGACCATGGTAATGTTATCATTCATTGGGTAATGGGCTTAATGTAATTTTATGGCCCAATTTATTTCTTTAATTGTTAATGGGCTATTCAGCTTATAAAATTAAATTGGGTATGGTTTAAGCTTAAGCCCTAAGGTTTATATCTATCAACTCTTTAACTTATTTGCTTAGATTTATTTATATTTTATTGCAAGTATCTATTTCTATGTTACTTTATTAAGGAGGAGAAATGTTTAGAAAAGTAATTATACCATCATTTTAAGATGGCATCTCAAAAGCCACAATGTAATCCTCCATTTTTACACATTTTCTTCCCTTTATACCCTCTTGTACAATCTTTTATGTGAATTGTATAAATCAGTAAAGCAACCCATTCTTTCTTAAACCGTTCCATCGATCTAGCGGTTTCAGAAATTGATTAGTCTAAATTCATCAATAGCATTCACTGATTTTGATATTTAGTTCCTCCATCACACTTGCCCATTTATGTTTTCATCTTCACTCGATCCCGTGGTTCGTCTTCCTATCTCTAACGCACAAATAGTTGGATGATCTTTCTTTGTTGCTTGATTAGATCAACAAAAGAATTGCAGAAGAAAAAACTATGTTAGGGTCACAACTTGCTGGGTTTTTTTGGTAAGCTCTTGTTGTTTCTATCTCTTTTTTTTTTAAAGTAGAATATTGCTTCAATTGATATCGTTAACCGTTTTTGCTTTTTTAAATTCACACTTGGTTTTAAATCTCCTTTATTCTTTGTAAAAAAATGTGTTTTTATTTTTTACATTAATGGGTTGTAACTTTTGATGATTACTTATTTCTCAGTTTGTTTTTGGTAAAAGTTATATATTTTTATTATTATTAGATTTTTTTTTTGTTTTTTGTTATTGATGGGTTCTAACTTTTGTGTTGTTGTTGATGAAAATGGGCATCTACAGTGTTCATACTACGGTACCTAGGATGGCCTTTTGACAGATGCAGTTGGTGTACTAGGATTCCGAAGGAGTCATCGGATGGACGTGAGGCTCGAGCGGTCCAATCGCTTAAGAGCTTGTGTAACCAGGTTCTTAACAATGATGTCTCAAGGGTTGTTGTTTATGTGGCCTGATGAGAATGGGTTGGAAAAGGGCTCGTGCCACCAAGACTCTGATGTAAACATCCATATATTTTCGTATCTTGTAGCATAGTGTATTAGTATGCATATATGTCATCATTTGATGTTTAATTTATTTGGTTGACTAATTAGTCTTTGGTTTTCATTGGTCATATGTTAATATAATATTCAATCCTTGTTAACTTGAAATGGTTTCACAAGATTCTCCAAGGGTGAAAACAGTAATCATCATTAGTCCATCGTCCTGCAATTTTGCTATTAACTTGGTATCAGTTGCATATTCCTGATTCATATACGTATTAATTAGCGAATTAAGTTCATACGCAATTGATCTTTATTTTAGAGTTGAAAGAGTCAAATTGGTTCATTTAGCTTACATCTACCGAATTTTGAATTTGTAATGATCGGATTGTATTAAAGTTGGTTAATTTCTTACCATTGTAATAATTAAAATTTTAATAAGAAGGTACATACTTTTGACTTTTTTTTATGAAGAATAATTTATAGGGTGAACAAATTGCCCTCAATAAGATGAGTATCTTATTTATGCATATGATTATTCAAAGCTGCATATTGATTTAATGGACCTAGATGATTTTTTTTGTCGTGGAGAAAAATGCCACACTAATATAACAAAAAAGATTAACTATTGTAAGACATATAACCTTAATCTTCTTTCTCTGCATATTTTTTCAACTGTAAAGAGTAAAATTTCCATCGATCACTTTTTTTAGATGTGGCATGATTTGATTGGCAAGAGCAAGCAGGTTGGGGCTGATGTCATTCAAACTTATGTCTTTTGGGGTGGCCACGAGACACTTAAACAACAGGTAAGGTACCTTACCTATCTACCTTTAACTAACTGCCTTCATGCTTCCACCTAGGGAGTAGCTCTCTGATAGTGAATTCCAGCGAAAATAAGAATTCTCCATTGTCTGTCGATCTTTAGCGATCTGTGATCGTAGCTCATGTTGAACGGTCTGAAATACTCGCCCCCGCTACTCCTCACTCGCCTTAAAGTCAACACCACCCATATTAATATTATTAGAATACTTGTTCTATTCTGCTGCTGCATCTTACTACCTCCTTTACAATCTACATACACTATCAGCTCCCGATACGATTTATATATATAATTACTTACTCATTGCTTCTATGCCAAAGCCCAAAGTCACGAATGATCTTTATCCGTTTATTTCTTATATTTACTATAGGTTATCTCCTGTGAGTTTCACGGGTTAGAAAAACTTAATTTACACTAACATTAGATGTGTATTGAACTCAAATACAACAACTTAGCTTTGTACTGATAATTTCTTAACAATGGAATTTGATAGGTGGTAAGATTTGGTATGTTTTGTACGATGAATTTGCAGTAGGTATTTAGGGAAGATGCGTGGAGGAATATTGTCTCGGGTCTTCCTTTGGTTGTTTTAAGCTGTATGTGTAAGCTTGCTAACATGGGTTATTTTTGCATCTAGACAGGTTTGCTTATCCTTTTTAGCATATGTTTTAAATGCTTATTTTGTGTATATTTGTTGTTTATAATATAATAGGATTTCGTAGTGGCTTGTTCATTTGGGTACCATCTTGCAGTTAGCACTTCTAGCTTTTGTTATGGTCAAGCCGAGTTCCGTCATGTTCGGGTAGGGCGTAAATGAAATTAATTATAACTCGACAACCATAAACTCCACCAACCCAAGGTTTCATCATTACATGGATCTTTTTATTTGTACATGTATTATTTTTAATAACTTTAGTAACTAATTTCCAATTAAACTTTGACTTAAAATAAGTCAACCTAGAAGTTTTGAAGGAAAGGAATGTGTTGTTGCTGATAATTAATTATATCAAACGTTAATGATCTCCTACAACAGCCTTTTCCTCACGTTGTAAGCTGTAACCGGTCAAGAGCTATTGTCTGTGAAAGTGTGAAAGTCTTGCAATTTTATGAGAATAGCAGCATGTATCTAAACCAATTGATTGAATTGATTGAATATGCACCACCATCTTGGTATGAACATAATGGTATTTAATGGCTAATATCCCACTCATGATAATAGTATCAGGTAGTCACTTTCGTAGTTTGATTGTGGCCCGCAACTTAGATGTAGTTAGGTTTCAGTGAAGATTAACTACATATTTGTTTTGGTAGCTTATGATATTGTTAAGTTTCATGTACCATTGGCTACCTAATTGTTATATATACATCTATTCTTTTGTTGTTTGTCGATAAGCTGGCTTTTTTTGTAGCAAAGGTGGTGGTGTAGTAAGAACTATGGTTTTTTTTTTTTTCAAATAGTTGACCTTATTTTGGTTCATTTGTAAGCATGCTTGTGTGAGGTTTAATAATATATGGTCATATTTTATTTTAAACCGTACTATAGTAGGTTCGTTGATACTCACGGAATTCCTCTCGCGTACCCGCCGCAACGCGCGGGTTCCCTACTAGTAATTCTGTAAATTCTAATCTTCAAACTGATAGGGGTACTTGTCACAAATTTTTTGGGCCCAATGTCTAAATCTATTGTGTCTCGTATATACTAATAACTAGTAGGGAACCCGTATGTTGTTGAGGAGTCAACAATTAAACTATTTCTTTTCATTTTAAAGCCAGTATGATGCAATAAACAGCAAATATGATTAAAAAAATAGCATTAACACAACTTTGTGGCAGACAATGCATCGCGTTTGATCGCTTTATTTTCCGTTCTATATATCACATTTACTATATATCACATTTAAATAGGAAAGAAGTAATGTTAAGTTAGTTGTGTTCTTCATGTAATAAAAACATATAATTTTAACAACATAAAATATTATTTTTCATAACATAAAGTACCAGACACTACTGTATTTAAAGACATCTTTCTCACAAGAGGCTGGGGCAGGTTGTACTTTGACTTACGAACATGTAACGTTTGCAACATGCTGTTATTGAAGTATTTTATTTGTTACTGTCGTTCTCTCTGCTAGTTCTCTTTTTGCACTTGTGGTGAGGGATGCTTTGGGATGCTGGTGTAGTTGGTGATGATGTGATGGTTTGTGCCATTAGTGACTTCAAAGAATAAAATACAGAATTTCAACTATTATGAACTTAAGCTAAACTAAAGTTGAAAACAGTGGCATAGCTTGGTTTTGGAATTGGCGGGGGCCGGACTCAAATTTTTTTGATCGGTAGTGGAGAATCGGCGGGGCCGGACTCAACCCGGAAATAATTTACCAACAAAAATCGCAAATTTCCACTACTGCGCCAAAAACAGGGGGGGCCAGCCCCTGGCCCCAAATAACCTTCGCCTATGGTTGAAAATGAATGAGATAGAAGAAATTCCTCAAATGTTAGCAAAATAGAGGCAACTGAAAATCCTCATATCACAAAACATTAGAAACTGAATGATGTGAATTAAGAAAATAAAAAAAAAACCCAAAAGTATCATAATCACAAATAAAAAAAAACAAATGGTAGAAAATTTGCTCCAAATTAAAGCAAAGAGGTTTCTTAGAGAAATCACATGGGTCATTTGATCTTTGTCCTCATGATAAGATGCCCACAATGTAATACAAATTAACAACTCATACTCACTAAAAGTAAGGAAACATTAAGTGTGCGTTTTTTCTTCAAGATTTTACTTTTGTTTAAATCATAAACCCCGAAACTATCTATTGTGCTCCATTTCCCCAGCTTGGAATGATAGACACTATATACTATATCATCAACCTCCCCTTTGTTTATATGTTTTCTTCCCTAAATTTCAAACAGGTGCCATATCGATTTTAATTACACCATCTATACATATAATAAACCAAAACATTTTTAATGACATGTCATAATATTATGCAATCTCTCTTTTGAGAGATGCTACATAGGATGTTATGTGGCAACTCTAGACCAATTAAAAAAAAAGAATAAATATGGTTTAGATATGATTTAACATAATCTATTAAATACCTAATCTACTAAATCTAAATATTAAAACTTTATTATTTTCTCTCTCATGTTTCCTCTCATAACTTTTAAATGTTAATATTTTTTATATACGAGATTTTTTAAAGAAAAAAATTACACCAAATTAACGAGCATTTGATTATCTTTCCAACGAGTATCATAGTGCTATATAAAAAACGGAGAAAAAAACGACTATTTTTTGTAACCTGACAGGTATTGTGTCAGGTTTGGAATTAGTCTAAAAAAAATTGTGAGTTTGGGTCGGGCCTGGGATTAGGTGATACCCGACCCAATTACCCTTTTTATATATTAGAATATGATAACTTATGGCAGAGATTTGTTTAAAATAATAATAATAATAATAATAATAATAATAATAATAATAATAATAATCATTAATCATATACTGGCAGATGCTATTTTTATAGTTTAGATACTTCTAATTTTATTCACTTTACTTAGATTTCTCAACCCGGGACGCTCCCGGGTTATAAACTAGTTAGAAATATATAGATTGATTAAATAACTACTTGAGTAAAAACCTAAAACCCTCAATTCATGACTTGATACACTAACACTCTAACATCACATATATAAAAATGTAGGATTTGCAAATTATACAAGTATGATTGAATTTAATATAATGGATAATTCCCAAACACAAGTTTGGTTTAACTATCTAGTATCTACTAAACACAAGTTCGATACTAAATTAAGAAACCATTTTGACCTAAATAAAACAAATATAGGGAACGATCCCGCTCTGACCCAACTCGTTTGACAAGGTATTTTTAAGCTTTATGTTTTAATCTGAACCCAATTTGATATGTCATACAACCCGCCACATTCGTTTTGACCTGTTACATAACCCCACCCAACCCACCCATTCTATCACTTTTAATTTTCTCATAAAACAGCCCTGCGTATGGCTGTGCGCATATAATGTATATATGTGTGGTCCTCGGGGGCAAAAGTAAACTTGCACTAATTTTAACGTTATTTTACTAATTGTGTGAAAATAACGTTAAAAATGACGGACGGTTAATCATGCATCAGGTGGCGACGTTGATAGCCAAAAGACAAGGGGGTACATGCACCAATCGGGTTTGTCCCGATTGCTAAGTGTTATGTGCCTTATATCTAAAACTTGATACAAACCACTATTGAGCCAGGGGGTCTCACTGGAAGCAACCTCTCTATTCTCACGGGGTAAAGGTAAAGTTGTCTACATCTTACTCTCCTCATATCCTACTTTATCTTTTGCTATTGGTGGGATTAACTAAGTATGATGATGATGATGATGATGATGATGATGATGATGATGATGATGAATTCTCTCATAAACATACATTGGCAACTTTAAGGAGCTCATCAGCTTATCTATATTTGTAAGATGTGGACTTCGCAAATCATCATACCTGTTTAAGCTAAAACAAATTAGAGCAGACACGGAAATAAGTTATATCTAACATCCCTAAGTTCATAGGCATTTGGAATTTCCAATTTACATGACAATGTATCTACGTTAAAGGTGATATAAGTAAAATGTCAACGCATCTAATTATGAGATGGTTACTTTAGTAACTTCTGTTGGATGCACTAAAAACATGAAAGCTTACTCGATGTCGTCAATATAGAAGTTGTGTTCTAGTTTCTCCAATATGCATACATTAAGACAAAGCCTTTACTTTATGAGTGATCCAACAGCAATTCGACCAATTTCTATACCAGATTGTCACATCAAGTTTCTCATCTTCAATCTTTTGCTGTAATCTCACTTCCAGTATAAATTTTTTAGTCAATCACCTGTTAAATACATATCAATCAGTATGACGAATTTGATAATAATATTTTCCAACCAGTATATCTTAGTTCTACTTGTGGCGAATCACAAGAATCCATCAAAACTGATTGAGCGGGAAAAGGGCATCAACCTGGTATGAATTGATATTTTCTGACAAAGTTCATAAATTATAAAAAGTTTAAAACATAATAGTATAGCTGGAAATTACATGAGTTTAGTGTTTGATACAAACAAGTTTCGAGCATACCATCCATAAGAATTGCAAAAAGAAAGTCAACAAAAAGATACATAAAACATGAATAAATTTATAATGGTGTAGGTAGAAGCTTCGAAACATTATGTGGAAGTCCACCATTCAGGGATGTTTAGATGCTCCATTTGCCTGCATATAACATATATGAAACAATTAATCATGAGTGTTTGATATACAGTATTAAACAACTTTCGATTTTAATTGCAACTTTATCTTACCAAGTAAAAACACCATGGGTTCCTCTTTAGTGCCATCAGTTGCAACTTTGGCCCACTTAAGAGCTTCAAATTAAACCTCCTAGTAAATGCCTGAGAATGATCACCCTAAAAACACAAAGCAGTTGTCATGTACTTTTGGTCCCAGAAGTATCAGCCTCACTTTAAATCAAATGGCAATGAGATTTCAAATATATATATATATATATATATATATATAATCAATGTGCGGAATGAGAAATCAGACTTTCAGAGACAATAGAGCACACAAGTTTTTAAGAAGTTTTGAGTTTTATATATTGGCCACCATTTTACAAAGATCATGTTTAGAATTTACAAAAGAATGACTCAAAAGAATTTTTATGGTTGTTGTGAATGTGGTATAGAGTATGTGTAAAATATATCTAATTAGAGCAGATGTTGTTGCTATGTGTATCACACACTTTTACATTCACCCTTGGCAATCTTCTCCTTCGTATGATATCTTCTATTTATAGAGAAGTATTGATCCCAAGTTGATGAATAAACAATTATTTATTTATTAACTTGTTGTTTTGCAGGTTGACAAGGGATAGAAAGTCGTTGCATGATTGATTTGGATAAGGGTGCATGCGTTTAACTTTCCCACTTGTCAAGATTCCAGATTTCTTCCAGAAATCTGAAGTCCAAATCTGGGATTTGGTCTAGAAGTCAATATCAGAGTTTTGTCCTAGAAATCTGGTTCCTTTGTCCCAGATTTCAATTTTCTTTCCCAGATTTCATCAGAAAGGAGTTGTGTTTGTCTTCCATTGTCTTTGTCATCAAAAAGAGTATCTTGTTGTATCTTTCTTGATCTTTATCTCTTCTTTTTGGAACCTTTCTTGGATGTTCTTCACTTTGTTCAGTCTTGGTTCCTAGCTTTAGTTTTCTTCAACGCTTCATGTTTTCTCATTTTGGTTCTAACATGTACCTAAACTAGTTATCAAGTTTATTAATAGAGAACAAGAAGTAGTAGAAATCATGATTAAAATCAATGCTAGTACTCTAACCACCGCCTTCACCGTCGATCGGTTCCATCACGGATTGACTGATTCCCCGTTTGTGGTTTGGATTTTGGCTGAAGAATCGTGATTAAGATTTGGGACGATTCTTGTGCGATTAGTGTAGAAGGAACGACGACATGGGACACTATTCCAGCAGCGGAGGTGTTACTGCGACAAAAATAAATTCAACTCTTGAACTCCTCATTTCAAGTTTCAAACTCAGCATTAAATTCAACTTTTGAACTCCTCATTTCAATTTTCAAACTCAGCATTAAACTATCACTCGTGTTACAAATTGTCTCAGCGTATACTGAATTTTAATAATACCAAGTAGTATAGATTTAAGAGTATAAAAGGACAATTTTACCCCTTAACTAACCTTTCCTAGTATTGCACTATAAGCATAAACGTTTGTAATGTCACACCCTCAAATTTCCACAAGCGGAGTTCTACCGCGAGGCGCGTGACACACCAGGATCCAAGTCAACAGTCACAATAAACGACGTCTAAATGTAAAAACATACGTAAATAAAAACCATGCATTCAACTAAAACCAAC
Organism: Ambrosia artemisiifolia; assembly: GCA_032199755.1. Taxonomy (NCBI): domain Eukaryota; kingdom Viridiplantae; phylum Streptophyta; class Magnoliopsida; order Asterales; family Asteraceae; genus Ambrosia; species Ambrosia artemisiifolia. The sequence continues at coordinate 49,626,366 of CM063517.1, read as the reverse complement.
ATTCGAAAGTGCGGAAGCATTCAAAGTTTACAAAAGTCATGCGTAAGTAAAAACATAAGTTCAAAAGTTTAACATAAGGAAACGTGCATGAATGATCCTAGACGCGAGACGACTCCAGTGCGTCTCCGTGCGCCTATCTGACAGCTGCTACCTTAGCGACCTGAGAAAACATGCTAAAAGAGTCAACATATAATGCTGGTGAGTTCACAGGTTTTATTTAAATGATTAAAGTGATCCTTCGAAAACCGTTACCATCACTGTTACTACTATGCTTGTAAGAACGCTAGCTAGGCGCAGAATAAGATACTCATACGGGTGAAACCATTGCTGACTAAGCCGTGTACTGACCCTTAGTTTCCTATGGGCTACCGTCATCACCGGTAGACCTTGTTTTATTAGAGACAATATGCACCCGCCCGGCCTCCAACCGTCGAGTGGGGCTTGTCAGTTCCCAATAGCGCTATCCATATTTCCCCGCCATACGCCCATGTTAGTGGTTTCTAAGGGACTTTTTGATGAACCGTATAGTAATAGTATGTAAGCCATAGTATAACATGAAAATAAGTCATATGTCATAAAAGAGTTTTAAGCATGTTTCTCCCCCGAAAGCAAAAACCGTAAAATGTGGGGCCGTGAACTCACCTTAGGTTGCGTCTTCCGTTAATAAGTAAACCGTTTATGTGATATGAGTAAACCGTTTGTGTGATATGATAGCCCCAACTAGTGGCGACCTATCATAAGATATGTGTCAAGTTAGACTAATAACCCGAAGGCTAACTAGTCCCCGATTGTCCAGACCATGACTAAGTATGTTTTGAAAACACGTTTGACTGCTACTTTGACCACACATACAAGACCCGACATCCCATTGGTGACCCGACGACTCACGCGTTAGCTAAGAATGAGAAATCATGCAATCACAAGCAAACATGCACTTAATACGCATAACAGTTTACTGAAATCAACATATAGTTCATATATCGCATATACGAGCCCACACGTGTATTGCCGGGTTATCGGACATCCCACGGGGTCCCTAGCATGTTCTTAGGTGTCATTTCGTGTTCGGGATGTCAAACTATGCTTAAATCAGCTAATCATGCCATTAGGAAAGTCAACTAGCCATTACGAAAAGTCAACTAGCCATTAGGAGGCTAACCGTCTGACACAGCAGACGGTTAGGGCCTACTCGCCCCCAACTCCTCCTACTCGTCCCATGCAGCAGGCGATTAGGATTCCTAATCGCCCCCTGCAGGGCTGTGCCACTTTTTCGCGCGTTTAACCCTCCAGATCAGATCCGAAACATGTGTAAACACCCAATATCAATCCTAACACATTAACAAACATATTTCAAGCAAAACCCCTAAGTTATCATCATTCTAATAGTCCCGAATGCGAGCGTTTTCCCAAAATAGTAACCTTAACATGTAAACATCACATCAACATGCAAGAACTTGCCCTAAATAGCAATTATCCAGATTTCATCACATAACAACGTTGTCCAATCCTTTCCTATTGTTCAAGCATCATCCTAGAGCAAACTCTAATCCTCTAGAATCATCAAAACATATTAAATCACACTAAGTCTCCCAAAATCACCCAAACGGGTCAAAATATCAAATATCATCAAAACACAACTATATGCTCCCAAATTCATAGACAATCATCCTAATGATTCATTTAAGTCAGAAACATATCAAACACATGGAAACAAACACGTTTTAATATCAAAAATCTCATCTTCGCATGATAACATAACATAGAACAAGCATGAAGGTGTGGGTTTGTTTATAATCTGTTTTTAACAAGTTTTCAAAGACACAAATACTTAGAAACCAGGTCTGGACCTCTAGGGAGTAAAACTTTATCATTAACAAGGTTTAAGAAGATGAACAAACCTTAGATTTTAGGAAAGATTGGTGTAAGATCTTGTAAAGGTGGTTTCTTGATTAAAAACGTGTTACAGAGGTTGGGTATAGTGTGTAATGGCTTTGGGGTGTGCTAGGGTTTCTAAAATGATGTTTTGCAACACAAGGGTGGTATTTATAGGCGTTTCTAGTCGTCAGGGCTGCAACAGGCGATTTGGGATTAGCAGCACACGATTAGGCCTAATCGCCCCCTTTTACACACGAGTAGCCCCTACTCGCCCCCTGATACACACGAGTAGCCCCTACTCGCCCCCTAATACACACGAGTAGCCCCCTACTCGCCCCCTGCAGCTTACTTCCTATTTTTGGCGCGTTAAACACTATTTTAACATACGTTAACACGTTTTCACATACCGACAAGTCACATAATGATTATAAACACATAATACATGTAAACAAACACGTTCACACTCGTTCACCAATTCGCGGGACTCGAGACTTGCGTGTGTTAAAATCCCAATGATGTACGACTCGACTCGACTGACCCTGTCATGTGTAATGTATGCGCGACTCGCTAAGGTAGACTTACTAAGTTTTCAAAAAGTTAGTTACCGGAGTTTGCCGGGTGTCACATCATCCCCCTGTTGAAAGAATTTTCGTCCCGAAAATTTCCCGAAGTCGAAGAGAGAGAACAATAAGAAGAAAAATTTTCCGGGTCATCACATCATCCCCCTGTTGAAAGGAATCTCGTCCCGAGATTCTTTCGGCTTCAACAGTGATGAGTGTTGACCTCTGTGTGTGCCCAAGTAACGTTTCCCCAAAATACAACGAGTGAAGGTCATGAACCAAAACGTGACAGTAACAACCGGGAAACCACTTCCCCAAATGTGAATATAAGACTAGAGACCCCCAGATCGAAGGCCTACTGGAGACTACTATGATCAGTATAACTAACCCACTGGTACCGTCCAAGTAGCATCCCCAAAGGACCCTCATCGACCCAAGAATGAGAAACAGAGGCCAAACCATAAAGAAAACACCCGAAGACACGAACGCACAACGATGCGGATAAGGGTAAAACCAAAGCGTAACAAGGGATAAGAAAGAATACGTACGGGTAACAGTATCAGAATCCGACTGGTTCTCCCTTGTACCCGGGACGCTCCCACGCGCATTTCGGCCACCACCTTCACTGTTTTCACCACCGGAAGTCCCTGCTTCAGCTCGATACAACTTTGGGCAATCCTGCCTGAAGTGCCCTACCTCGCCACAATTGTAACACCCCTGGTTCTTCCGAGTTTTAGCACGCGCCTCTCCTGGCCGAAGATTGACCCTACAATCCTTAGCAACATGTCCCATTAATTAGTTTACATCTGTTGCAACGGAACCCCTCGCAACGACCATAATGATGAAATCCATAACGCCCACACCTAGGGCTCTTCCCAGCATAGCCTCCTTGTTTCTGATCTGACGCTGACCCTGAAGCTTCAGCCTTCCTCGCCGCCGGTTGTCGCTGAACCACCGCTAAACTCTTCTCTACGCTCTCCCACTTCCTCTTGCTGTTCTCAGTCCCTCCAAAGATGTGGGTCTCACACTCCATGAACACCTTAAAAGTACACACCTGCTGGCCCAGAGGAGGTGGCGGTGGAGGATAAACGACATTTCCACCGTCGCCTTGCTGAGCGGTCTGATAGGCAGCAAGAGCAGCAGTCACCTGTTGCTGGATTAAGTCCTTCAGCGCTTCTGGGGTTGTGTTGATGCTATCACGACTCTCGTCACCACTGTGCTCACCACGACTTCCAGACATCTTCTGCCGAAACAAGAACAAAACTCTCAGACCCACCACCAACGCTAAACCAAGAGAATACGAAAAGTCTAGGATCGGGTTCGAATGTGACTGTTAATCCCAACACGAGATCCACCAAGTCTTCCATGCATTTCAACTTATGATTTCGTGTGCACCCGAAATGATAAATTGCTCTACATGGTCCTCAAGGTGTGTCCCGAGCTCGAACCTCAAGTCACCCGGTACCCACATCTTAGGAAGATATAACCAACTCAAAAGATCAACAAACAAGTTCCCTCGACTGTAACCCGAAGAAGAAGATAAAGTGAAGCTAGAAATAACCAAGAATGAGATAGATAATATGACACTGTGTGGTAAGGATACCGACACCCCGACAAGGTTAGTATGCTTACCAAAAGACACGACTCAAAAGTATGTGACCGTCTAGTGTGTGAGACTCGGCTATAGTCTAGACTCTACATGCAGTCCTAGTTCACTATAACCATTGGCTCTGATACCAATCTGTCACACCCTCAAATTTCCACAAGCGGAGTTCTACCGCGAGGCGTGTGACACACCAGGATCCAAGTCAACGTTCATAATAAACGACGTCTAAATGTAAAAACATACGTAAATAAAAACCATGCATTCAATTAAAATCAACATTCGAAAGTGCGGAAGCATTCAAAGTTTACAAAAGTCATGCGTAAGTAAAAACATAAGTTCAAAAGTTTAACATAAGGAAACGTGCATGAATGATCCTAGACGCGAGACGACTCCAGTGCGTCTCCGTGCGCCTATCTGACAGCTGCTACCTTAGCGACCTGAGAAAACATGCTAAAAGAGTCAACATATAATGCTGGTGAGTTCACAGGTTTTATTTAAATGATTAAAGTGATCCTTCGAAAACCGTTACCATCACTGTTACTACTATGCTTGTAAGAACGCTAGCTAGGCGCAGAATAAGATACTCATACGGGTGAAATCATTGCTGACTAAGCCGTGTACTGACCCTTAGTTTCCTATGGGCTACCGTCATCACCGGTAGACCTTGTTTTATTAGAGACAATATGCACCCGCCCGGCCTCCAACCGTCGAGTGGGGCTTGTCAGTTCCCAATAGCGCTATCCATATTTCCCCACCATACGCCCATGTTAGTGGTTTCTAAGGGACTTTTTGATGAACCGTATAGTAATAGTATGTAAGCCATAGTATAACATGAAAATAAGTCATAAGTCATAAAAGAGTTTTAAGCATGTTTCTCCCCCGAAAGCAAAACCGTAAAATGTGGGGCCGTGAACTCACCTTAGGTTGCGTCTTCCGTTAATAAGTAAACCGTTTATGTGATATGAGTAAACCGTTTGTATGATATGATAGCCCCAACTAGTGGCGACCTATCATAAGATATGTGTCAAGTTAGACTAATAACCCGAAGGCTAACTAGTCCCCGATTGTCCAGACCATGACTAAGTATGTTTTGAAAACACGTTTGACTGCTACTTTGACCACACATACAAGACCCGACATCCCATTGGTGACCCGACGACTCACGCGTTAGCTAAGAATGAGAAATCATGCAATCACAAGCAAACATGCACTTAATACGCATAACAGTTTACTGAAATCAACATATAGTTCATATATCGCATATACGAGCCCACACGTGTATTGCCGGGTTATCGGACATCCCACGGGGTCCCTAGCATGTTCTTAGGTGTCATTTCGTGTTCGGGATGTCAAACTATGCTTAAATCAGCTAATCATGCCATTAGGAAAGTCAACTAGCCATTAGGAAAAGTCAACTAGCCATTAGGAGGCTAACCGTCTGACACAGCAGACGGTTAGGGCCTACTCGCCCCCAACTCCTCCTACTCGTCCCATGCAGCAGGCGACTAGGATTCCTAATCGCCCCCTGCAGGGTTGTGCCACTTTTTCGCGCGTTTAACCCTCGAGATCAGATCCGAAACATGTGTAAACACCCAATATCAATCCTAACACATTAACAAACATATTTCAAGCAAAACCCCTAAGTTATCATCATTCTAACAGTCCCGAATGCGAGCGTTTTCCCAAAATAGTAACCTTAACATGTAAACATCACATCAACATGCAAGAACTTGCCCTAAATAGCAATTATCCAGATTTCATCACATAACAACGTTGTCCAATCCTTTCCTATTGTTCTAGCATCATCCTAGAGCAAACCCTAATCCTCTAGAATCATCAAAACCTATTAAATCACACTAAGTCTCCCAAAATCACCCAAACGGGTCAAAATATCAAATATCATCAAAACACAACTATATGCTCCCAAATTCATAGACAATCATCCTAATGATTCATTTAAGTCAGAAACATATCAAACACATGGAAACAAACACATTTTAATATCAAAAATCTCATCTTTGCATGATAACATAACATAGAACAAGCATGAAGGTGTGGGTTTGTTTATAATATGTTTTTAACAAGTTTTCAAAGACACAAATACTTAGAAACCAGGTCTGGACCTCTAGGGAGTAAAACTTTATCATTAACAAGGTTTAAGAAGATGAACAAACCTTAGATTTTAGCAAAGATTGGTGTAAGATCTTGTAAAGGTGGTTTCTTGATTAAAAACGTGTTACAGAGGTTGGGTATAGTGTGTAATGGCTTTGGGGTGTGCTAGGGTTTCTAAAATGATGTTTTGCAACACAAGGGTGGTATTTATAGGCGTTTCTAGTCGTCAGGGCTACAACAGGCGATTAGGGATTAGCAGCACACGATTAGGCCACACGGATAGGCCTAATCGCCCCCTTTTACACACGAGTAGCCCCTACTCGCCCCCTGATACACACGAGTAGCCCCCTACTCGCCCCCTGCAGCTTAGTTCCTATTTTTGGCGCGTGAAACACTATTTTAACATACGTTAACACGTTTTCACATACCGACAAGTCACATAATGATTATAAACACATAATACATGTAAACAAACACGTTCACACTCGTTCACCAATTCCCGGGAGGATGTACGACTCGACTCGACTGACCCTGTCATGTAAGCGCGACTCGCTAAGGTAGACTCGACTCGACTGACCGTGTCATGTGTAATGTATGCGCGACTCGCTAAGGTAGACTTACTAAGTTTTCCAAAAGTTAGTTACCGGAGTTTGCCGGGTGTCACATGTAATTACTTAAATTTTGCGGGCATCCCTCCCAGATGCTTTATAATATAGTATAGATAAAGATTATGGTGTGTGGGTGACCCAGTCCCAACCAGTTGGGCCGTCCTTTGTTCGCGTCATAGAGCAGATATTGCCGAAAACTATACTTGTCCCAAACCTTCAACAATTTTTATAATTAACCTTAGGACATTGGGTGTACCTTAACACCAATGAAGTTAACGATGATGTGGCATTTTAACCTTCATTGTACACCACTTTCTTCCCGTGTTAAGGGGTGTTAAAATGTTCCTAAGTTAACATGTTAACAAGAATCATAAGAGAGAACGTTAAGGGATAAGGTAGACTTAAAGGACATTAAACCATTTCCTTGAAGTGATGTAATGTTAAGGGGGTTGCTAAACGTACCCCCTCCTCTTCATTTTTACTAAACATACCCATCCCTTTAAGTTTCACATTAATACAATTCAAACCTATTTGTTTTATTTATTTTTTTTCTTTTGTAATATGTTTTGAAATGCTTGAACCTTTTAGCCATTTTTTTTAATTTTTTAAAATGTCTTTTTTTCATAATAATTTCTTTTTACTTATTTAAAGAAAACATTTTATTTTCTAAAAGGTGTTTTAATTATTTTTTGAAAGTGTTTATTAATAATAATTAGACAATTCCTAGCATTTTTTAAACATTTTTTGTATGTTTTGTTAACGTGTTCGTTAATTAACATTCTAAACAAACTATTCATGATCATAAACAAACTTACCTAAATGAATATAATTAAAATAAATGCATATACATAAACGTACTTAATTGAGTGAACAAAACATATGTTCATGTTCTTTTGTTTATTAAATAAACGGTTTGGTTTAGAACCAGGACAAACCGGCTATTTGTTTTCTTTCACGGTTGGTTTTTTTATTATAGAATAAGGTTGCTTTAAATCATAACAAACGATTTTGTTTACGGTTTATACGACGACGACGACGATGACGACGACGCCGCCGCCGCCGCCGACGACGACGACCACGACCACCACCACCACCACCACCACTACTACCTATATAATAAATGAATACATCTCGGGTCGAATAAAGACCTTAGAGAGGGCCTCTAGGATCCAAGTATTATATGGAGCTCCATCAACTTATCTATAAAAGCCATTCTTTTTTCTTCATTCTACATTCAATCTTCATTCTTCCTTGACAAGTCTTCCAAATTTCATTCTCCATTCTTCCATCCGATTTTATTCAAGGTAATATTGCATCATTTTTTTCTCAATCTTCATTTTTTCTTTCGCTTTTCATCTTGATTCCCAATATTCTACTCCTGAATAAAATCGTTTATGTTCATACAGTACATTTAGTTATTTTTTTTTATCAATTTTCATTCTCCATTCCTTAATCAAATCATTTCGGATATATGCAGATATTTAATTTAATGTAATCGTATTTTTTTTTATTTCTCATGTATCATGAATCCATGATGCTTGGTATATTCATTCTTATTTTTGATTTATGTATGTATGTCATTGATTTATGAATGTATATCATCGATTCCTGGTATATTCATTTTTTTTATTTCTGATTCCGATTTATTTATGTATATCATCGGTTTAAGCATTTATATAATCCTAAATATATTGAATCGATGATTCCTGGTTTATGCAGTTTTGTTTTTCTTTGAACAGGTTTATGCAGTTTTACTTCTGATTTGAAAAGGTATATCATCGATTTAAACTCTTATATCATCCTAGATAGATTGTAACAATATTATATGTTTTTTTGTAACAATGTTGTAGTAAAAATCTAAATTGTCTATACATAATGGTTTTGTAAAGGTTTTAAGTGATTGAATGGCCTGTTCTGCTTGAATCCGAAGGTATTGCCATTTGCGAATATTGTGTATTTAAATGGTATTCAATACAGCGCAGGCTGTTTGTTACTAAGATTGCACCACAAGAAGTCATTGATTTTCAAATTTCACATATCAAACTTTTAATGTTTTTAATTTAATTTATTCGAATTATTGTATTTCAAATTTATGTTTAATGTTATTGAAATACTTCGACGGTTTTCGAAATTTTGTTTAATGTCATTTACTTATATGACCGAATTTATTGTCATTAATTAAGCATTAATGTTATTTACTTACAATAATAATAGTTGATTGATGTTAATGTCATTTAATATAGAATTTGAATATTAATTATTCTTATATATTTACATTAAATTATATGTTGACCGAAGTTAATTACATTTATTATTATGATTTAACAATTTATCGAATTTATATTAACATCATAATGATTGTTATTAACTTGAACGACAATTTACCAAATACTAAATTAGTGATAAATTACAATGTTTACAACATTAAGATGTTAATGTAATTTCTAACACGTTAATTTATAGTGTAAATTACTTTTAAGTCATAATTTTAATAAAACTATTCTTTTACTCATAATTTATACGTTGACCGAAGTTAATGACATTTATTCATACGTTGGCCGAAGTTAATGAAGTTAATGAAATTAGATTAGCATCATAATAATAATTGTTATTTAATGTTGTTTTGACTGAATAAATAATGTTCAGTAAAAAATGTTTATTTTTCCTACTAAATTTAAACTTGAAAGTCAAATACGTTGATTTTTCCTACTAAATTTAAACTTTAATGTCAATTTACCAAATACTAATTTTATTTAAATATCAATTTACCGAATTTAGATACTAATTTAAACTTTAATGTCAATTTACCGAATTTAGATACTAATTTTATTTAAATACTAATTTAAACTTTAATGTCAATTTACCGAATTTAGATTTATCATCATAATAATTGTTATGATATGTTATTTTGACTGAATAAATAATGTTCAGCCAAAAATGTTTATTTTCCTACTAAATTTAAACTTGAAAGTCAAAAATGTTGATTTTTCCTACTAAATTTAAACTTTAATGTCAATTTACCGAATACTAATTTTATTTAAATATCAATTTACCGAATTTAGATACTAATTTAAACTTTAATGTCAATTTACCAAATTTAGATACTAATTTTATTTAAATACTAATTTAAACTTTATTGTCAATTTACCAAATTTAGATTAGCATCATAATAGTTGTTATTTAATGTTATTTTGACTGGATAAATAATGTTCAGTCAAAAATGTTTATTTTTCCTACTAAACTTAAACTTAAAAGTCAAAAATGTTGATTTTTCCTACTAAATTTAAACTTTAATGTCAATTTACCAAATACTAATTTTATTTAAATATCAATTTACCGAATTTAGATAATTTAAACTTTAATGTCAATTTACCAAATTTATATACTAATTTTATTTAAATAATAATTTAAACTTTATTGTCAATTTACCGAATTTAGATTAGCATCATAATAGTTGTTATTTAATGTTATTTTGACTGGATAAATAATGTTCAGTCAAAAATGTTTATTTTTCCTACTAAATTTAAACTTGAAAGTAAAAAATGTTGATTTTTGCTACTAAATTTAAACTTCAATATCAATTTACCAAATACTAATTTTAGTTAAATATCAATTTACCGAATTTAGATACTAATTTAAAACTTTAATGTCAATTTACCGAATTTAGATACTAATTTTATTTAAATTCTAATTTAAACTTTAATGCCAATTTACCGAATTTAGATTATCATCATAATAATTGTTATGATATGTTATTTTGACTGAATAAATAATGTTCAGTAAAAAATGTTTATTTTTCCTACTAAATTTAAAGTTGAAAGTCAAAAATGTTGATTTTTCCTACTAAATTTAAACTTTAATGTCAATTTACTAAATACTAATTTTATTTAAATATCAATTTACCGAATTTAGATAATAATTTAAACTTTAATGTCAATTTACCAAATTTAGATACTAATTTTATTTAAATATTAATTTAAACTTTATTGTCAATTTACCGAATTTAGATTAGCATCATAATAGTTGTTATTTAATGTTATTTTGACTGGATAAATAATGTTCAGTCAAAAATGTTTATTTTTCCTACTAAATTTAAACTTGAAAGTCAAAAATGTTGATTTTTCCTACTAAATTTAAACTTTAATGTCAATTTACCAAATACTAATTTTATTTAAATATCAATTTACCGAATTTAGATAATAATTTAAACTTTAATGTCAATTTACCGAATTTAGATACTAATTTTATTTAAATACTAATTTAAACTTTAATGTCAATTTACCGAATTTAGATTATCATCATAGTAATTGTTATGATATGTTATTTTGACTGAATAAATAATGTTCAGTCAAAAATGTTTATGTTTCCTACTAAATTTAAACTTGAAAGTAAAAAATGTTGATTTTTCCTACTAAATTTAAACTTTAATGTCAATTTACCAAATACTAATTTTATTTAAATATCAATTTACCGAATTTAGATACTAATTTAAACTTTAATGTCAATTTACCAAATTTAGATACTAATTTAGATACTAATTTTATTTAAATACTATTTTAAACTTTATTGTCAATTTACCGAATTTAGATTAACATCATAATAGTTATTATTTAATGTTATTTTGACTGGATAAATAATGTTCAGTCAAAAATGTTTATTTTTCCTACTAAATTTAAACTTGAAAGTCAAAAATGTTGATTCTTCCTACTAAATTTAAACTTTAATGTCAATTTACCCAATACTAATTATATATAAATACAAATACCAACTTAACAGAAAAACCTAACTTCCGTTAACTTCTTTTTAACTTCCGTTACCATCCAAACATCCAAAGCATTTTCCTTTTCACATCCGCTGGGTTTTAGTTTCTGTCGTTTCCTTCATACATAAAAAATTCACCAACAACCATGTCTTAATTGGACGCAACACATCATCACATTGACCGTCGTGTCCGTCGCCCATTTTAGACACCTTCACTCATTCAATATCGTCACCGCTTCACCACAATCGCGACTTTTCTCTAATAACCATTACACCAGTGTAATAATGAACAATCGTCACCAATACCATACCTATAAGTATAGATCTGTCACCGGAAATTAAATGAGCGTCATTGGAAGAACGATAAGCTATCGCGCCAGAGAAAATCAAATGATCGATCTAAAAATGAGTGAATATCGATTTTATAGTTAAGCAATTTGTACCGGCGACATAACAGTTTCGCTGATTTTTTCGCCGGATTTTATTGAAAGAAGATGGTGACCGCGGTAGAAAGGATTTGAAGATTGGGATGAAAGATTAAAAGGTCTCTTCTATTTTTTATTTTTATGTAGATAACTGAAAATTTATAGAATATATATATATATATAAATGTTGAAAACTGTGAAATATTCAAATCACCATTTCACTGCTTTTATTTCCTTTAGTTTTATTATACATGATAGCTAAAATCATTTTACGAGTAATTTATAATTTTGTTATTTTGTTTTAAGTTAATAAGAGAAGTATTTTTTGCTAGATTAATTATTTTATATTTAATTAAAATATACTTTCATTGTACACCACTCTCTTTCCGTGTTAAGAGGCACTAAAGTGGCACTAGGTTAACATATTAACATGAATCAAATGAGAAAAAATTAAGGAGATGAGGTAGAGTTAAGGGGCATTAAACTATTTTCTTAAAATGAGCTAGTGTGAAAGGAGACAAAGTAGAGGATATGACATCTATGTAGAGTTAAAGATGGTTAGAGTATATAACCCATGGCCTAAGACTATTGGGTATGGGGACAACCCAAATGATGTGTCCTCCATGCCACATAAGCAAGGGGGTTATCCTCCTTTGGGACACACCAAGGGTGTGGGGACAACCCACCCTTTTTATTATTGATATTATAATAAAATAATAAAATAATCAAACTTCCTTTACGTTAAAAAAATAATAAAAAAATCCCACCTCAGCCCGTCTCCCGTGTCCTGCAGAGGACGATCAAGACGAGAACATCCCTAAGGGGACGGTGTTGCCCGTATAGGAGAGACCAAGACAGACTGTGGACGGTCCCCATACCCACCAGCCTAATGTATCTAAGGCCTTGAGGTATATTTTAACCCTTCTTAACTTCACCTAGATGATCATCACCTATTTTTCTCTATTTTACTCCACCTCAACCCAATAAAATGGTTTAATCCCATTAACTTCACCTAACCATATATTTTTAGTGGTTTTTATTTAGAAAAGGAAAATAATTTAATGTAGACTTTTAACATTTGGAAGTAACTCATTTAACACCCCTTAACACAAGGAGGGAATGATGTGCAATGCAAGTTAATATTTCATGTCACCCATAACCCCTAGATGTTAGAGTACACCCCAAGACCTAAACAAAAAACCAACAACCACCATTTACCCCGTCCTAATCGTGCAAAATGTAACAATTTTGTCACATGTTAATAGCATTTACATCCCGCAGCAAAGCGCGGGTTAGCGTCAACTTGTTTTATTTAAATATCAATTTACCGAATTTAGATACTAATTTAAACTTTAATGTCAATCTAAAGAATTTAGATATTAATTTTATTTAAATACTAATTTAAACTTTAATGTCAATTTACCGAATTTAGATTAACATCATAATAGTTGTTATTTAAGTTATTTTGACTGAATAAATAATGGCCAGTCAAAAATGTTTATTTTTCCCACTAAATTTAAACATGATAGTCAAAAGTGTTGATTTTTCCTACTAAATTTAAACTTGAACGTCAATTTACAAAATACTAAATTTGTGATAAATGTGTTTTTGAATGCAAATTACAATAATTTTATTTAAATCAGAAAAAATTATTTATAAATAATGTCATTGATTATTATACAAAGTTAATGACATTAACTTATATGTTGACCGAAGTTAATGACATTTATTATTATTTTTTAACAATTTACCGAATTTAGATTAACATCCTTATGATTGTTATTTAATGTTATTTTGACTGAATAAATAAAGTCATTGATTATTATACAAATACTTATCATAATTAAAACATGTATATCATAATTAAAAAAAACACATTTCCATCTTATCGGCTTTGTTTGCTGTAACTACAAGTTATATACCCATAGAACATAACTCAACAATCACAATTGCCATCTTATCGGCTTTGTTTGCTGTTGAAAGCTCACAATGAGTTATATACCCATAGAACATAACTCAACAATCACAATTGCCATCTTATCGGCTTTGTTTACCGTAACTACAAGTTTTGTTACCTTTTCTTAATTAACGTAATTTTATAACAAAACTAGCAAGACGCTATAGGCACGTTTTGTTAAATTGCTAGCAATTAGATTTATCAGTTTTCTTTTTACATCTCAAGTTGATCCTAGGTGCACCTCTTTAATATTCTTGAAACGTCGGCTGTGCATATAGATGACTGATTTTCAAACTCAATGTCTTTACCAACTATAATACATTAAAAAAATACCGAAATGTGTGTTTCTTTTCCTGAAATTTAGCTATTTATTGTGATAAATGTTGACCATACCTGTATACGTTTTAGAATTTATGATAAATGATAGTTATTGACAATTGCAATTATATCTCTAATTTTAAGCATTTAGCATATATTTAAGTCAACATTTCAATCTTTCTATTTTTATACTTCATCTATTTAATTGCATGGTATCACATTGATCACAGTTGCTATACACACCATAAACAGAACGTCGAACAATTCGAAAATGTAAGTATTATTAAGAGAAAGATTCATGCAATAATTTTGGTAAACAAAATGTATTTAATAAATATAATTTAAATCTATTCTTTTAATAATAAATATAATTTAAATCTATTTAACAATTTCCTAAAATACATAATATATTCAAAATAATTTTCAATGATATTACTAATATAGCGACTTTCATTTTAATATTGTTGACCGATAAACATAAAAACTTTTTACTGTTTTTGTTACTTTGATGGAGGTCAATTCTTTAACTTTATTTATTTTTCATGTCTTACAATACAATTATTAGAAATTAGTAATGAAATATCATTTTACGTTATCAGTAACAACATTAACTAAAAGGCGATTCATAACAGTAAAAAACCTCATTTGTCATAAAATCCTTCATCATTGACTACATTAACTAAATATTGTTTCAGTGATACTAAGAATAAGAATATTACGTCTTTCATTTAAATATCTTGGACAGATTAACGTTATCATATTATGTTTACAAAGAATTGTCCTTTAATCAATTGTCATGAAACGCTAACCATCATCATGATTGCAATAATTGTGCTAATTTTAGGCGTCGTTGACCAAATCAGGTAAATTACCAGTCCTTCGATTTTTATAATTCAACTGTTTAAATAAATCCGACTTATTCGATCAGAATTGATCGAAACACAACATTCCGATTGTGGTAGCATTGAAACAGGTCAAATGGATAAAAGGTTGCCCTATAAAAAACCTTCCATTTTGACATATTATTCAACCCATCCACGTTGCTATCTTTACTCCTAACGAGTTTCTCATGTAGGTTTAGTATTGATTTTTCACCGTGGTTTTAGCTTGGTTTTTAGGTCATTGGTTATGAGTCAAACCGTCAAAACAGTTCAGGGTCTTTTGGATATATTTACCTTAAATTCTTGATGATAATACAGTTACATTGCCAAATGTCTTTCTTTTCCTCATCAGAGTTTTTTTTTTTTTTGACAAATTTTACTGTTTTGTTATTCTAATAGTTCAGGGATCCTATAAGTGGACGTAAATTCATTTCAATGCCACAAGTTCCAAATCGTCTTGCCATATCAAACCGTGTTATAGAAGCTAAAATAATTTCAGGGAGTAACATTGGAATGCGAATTTTTATCCAAAGAATTAGGTTGTCCCCATCTGATAAGAAGATTCCTTTCAAATTTAACAAAACACAATTCCCTCATACTTTATATTTCGCAATGACAATAAATAAGAGTCAAGGACAAACCCTGTTTAGGGTAGGTCTGTATTTGAAAGATCCCGTTTTTACACATGGGCAGTTGTATGTCGCTGCCAAGTGACAAGAGTAGAGATGGCCTGAAGATACTAATATTGGATAAAGATGACAACGTTAATAATAAATAGCAAATGTTATCTATAAAAAAATATTTTGAAGTTTGTGAATAAGTATGCGATCATATTTTGCATAAATCGTTTAATTTTTTTATAATTTTTTGTTGTATGATTTGTTAAACAACATTTATTTATTTTGAATTTAATCTTCATTTGCATGTCGTTACAATAAATATATGTTTATTAATTTCATAATTTGTTTTTAAATCACGTAAAATCAAACATTTGATGATTCATATATCTGTTATTGGGTAACATTAAACTTTTTTATGATAATTTACAATCAACCAAAAGAATTGTATTACGTAACTTTCAATAAATAAAATTTGCATACTACTATCTTTATAGAATTTTTTTCATTTGAAATGGACATGTACCGCGTGTACATGCGGGGCTCCAACCTAGTAATAATAATAATAATTATAAACGTGACTTTAAAGTCACATTGGGTCACGGCCCAAATAAAAAAAACAATTTGAGCTACAACAATGTTGAAGGGCTAGGGATTTTTTGGACGGCAATTTATATGTTTTTTCGTGAGCGACACATTATTGGACGGCATAACATATTATTATTTACGAAGGCACATTATCATCGAAGGGAACAGAGAGTAGCAGCCGCAGAGAAGACAACAGCATTATTTTGAGATCGAGGCATTATTTGAAGCATTGGGAGTATACTTTGAGGCGTGGATGCTTGGGTTAAAGACGCAAGACGCTTGGTTCAATTTTTATACTCTTTTTATATTTATTTTACCACACTTTTGCGTGTTTTAATTTTATTCCAACCATGTTTAGTACAAAAAATTATTGTGTTTTATATTTGAACATGATGAGTAGCTAAACATTTACGCTACCTATGTCGTATTGATGAATATTTCTTGATTTGTGACGTTTGGTTTTGGATAATATAATTTTGGCTTAATGTTTTGGTAAAATATTTATGTGTTGTTGATAAAAATGCGTATGAATGCTTTTAGTAATTGGTTTGCTTGATTGTTGCTTTGCGTTTTTCTCTAGTTTGTTATTTTAGTAGTTTTAAGATCTAGAGTTTTGCGTGATTCCGATAAACTTTGTGTTAGTGGTTAATCTAGAGGTTTCTTGTCTTAGATAACCTTATTAGCAACCTTGCAAGCCTTTGAAATTAGTGTTTTGCCACTCTTGAGACCGGGTGGAAATAGAGTGCCGGTTTGTCTAGTTCTTAGGTTTTGGGTATAGGTGAGACCGGGAGGAGATCCTTACTTATTTATCTTAGTTTCCCTAGAAAATTCGAGTTTTTGTCAACAACCTTAGATAACTCCTTTACACTTTCGGGTGTGTTGAGATTAGCGAGACCGGGAGGTGAGCGAGTCTTTTGAGTACCTTAGCATTCCCTAGTGAGGTGAGACCGGGAGGTGATCTAGCATTCTTTAGGGTTTTCTTGAGTCAGTCGTATTTGTAGGAACTCGGTAGCCATTCCATTATCCATTTCCGAGCGTTGTGAGTTGCGGGTAGGATTCTAGACCTAGGTAATTGTTTTCCATGTTATCTAAGTTTCTCTCTAGTTTTCGAGCTGTCTGTTCTGCTTCCTATTCCTGTTTGTGTTTTTGTCTTAGTAGATTTAATTGCTTTAGTTATTTATTTAGTTTAAAATTAATTTTCTCAAAAAACTTAAATTATTAGGCTAGGAGTCGATAGAGGTATAGTACCAAGAGTCGCTGGATTTGGGTCCACGGTTCGATACTCGGACGTACTTGTTTTACTACTTTTCGACCGGTACACTTGCCGGTAGTGTGTAGTTTAGCGGTTTCTCCATTTTTAAAACTTGACCAATTTATTTACTACACATTTAACGCATCAAGTTTTTGGCGCCATTGCTGGGGACACAGTGCGCTTTTGAGGACGACCCGAGTCGGGGATCTAGCCATTTTACTGCTTTCGTAGTTCCATAGTTTTTATTTTTATCTTTAAAAAAATTAAAAAAAAAACAACAACAAAAAATAGTATTTATTTATATTTATTAGTTTTCATTCTTAGGTTTATTTGATATCTTGAGTGATTTTAGTAGTTTAATTTTCATTTTTATTTTTATTTAGGTTTGTTTAGTTGTTTTTACTTTCCATAGGTTGCTTGCTAGTTTTGTGTGCCTATTTGTTTATTTATTTTTGTGTGATTTTCCTTTTTAGTTTTTCCTTTTGCTTGTGTGTGATTCGTGTATTTTCTGCTATCTTGTTAGTGTATGCACACACGTTCTTCGGGCCCACTTGATATTACACCATTCCCTGAGCCCGAACGAGAGTTCCACCATCGCTTACACCAGCCACAGGTACCTCTTTTTGATCTCATTTCTTCTGTAGTTATGGCTGACACTAGGACTGTTCACGAGCATATTAGTGTTGCACCCACCACCGTTCGCTCTAGCATCACTCTTCCCACTGTCGAGGCGAACAACTGGACCATCCCGTCCACTCTGATTAACACCATTTCCCATTCGGTTCAGTTCCATCGATTGCGTGATGAGGATCCGCATGCTCATCTGACTAGGTTTGGTAGGGTCTGTAGCACTTTCCAGTTGAATGGCGTTACTGAGGACGCCATTAATCTTCGGTTGTTCCCATTTTCTCTCACTGATCAGGCCGCTGTTTGGTTGGATTCCCTCCCACAGGGAGCCATTACCACTTGGACTGATCTTCAGACCAAATTTCTTCAAAAATACTTCTCCCCTGCTAAGACTGCTCGTCTTAGGAACCTTATCTATGCTTTCACTGAGCAGCCGGGAGAGTCTTTCTACGAGACCTGGGACCGCTTCAAGGCACTTTTGAATAAGTTCCCTAATCATGGTCTCGAGGATTGGGGGGTCGTTGAGAAATTCTATAATGGAGTTTCAAATGCGACCAAGAGACTTCTTGATTCCACAGCAGGCGGTAACATGATGAAAACTAAAACCGCTGCTGACTGTCTCGAGATGATAGAGGATCTCGCCTCCAGCACTTACATTGAGCCTGGCTCTGGGGGTGTTACTGCTGCCTCTAAGGGCATTCATTCAGTGGATTCTAGCATAGCCTTATCAGCCCAGGTAGAGTCATTAGCTAAAATGATGAAGGACATGCAAGCTAAGATGTCAGCTAAGTGTGAGGTGTGTAGAGGCGGGCATGATACGATTGATTGCCCTGTAGGATCTAAGGAGGAGTTTAGTTTTGTCCATAACCAGGGACGAGGATGGCAGCCACGTCAATCCTCAAACTGGATTAGCGGGGGTCCTCCTGGATTCCAACCCCGCCAGAGTCTGTTTCAGACCCCTGTTGATGGACAGAGTAGTGGGGAGCCTAAGTCTGAGCTGAGTGAGTTTTTGAAGAGAAATGTGGAGAGCCAGAGTAGGACTAATAAACTCCTAGAATCGATAGTTATGCAGGGTGAGACTAGACATCAGGAGCAGTTGAAGAAAAACCAGGAGTTTGAGTTGATATTTAGGAATCAGGGTTCTGCCATACAGAGTCTAGAGAGAACGATGGGAGAGATGGTGAGTAGGATGAATGAGAGGCCCGTAGGTTCATTCCCTAGTAGCACCCAGGTTAACCCAAATGCCACTGCAAAGGCTGTGACTACTAGGAGTGGTAGAGGGGTAGAGATAGAGCAACCGGTCGAGGTTGAGGAACCGGTTGATGAGGAGATTGAGATGGAGACTCCTGCTGGCGATGTGCACCCTAGGCTGCGCCCAGCAAGTACAGCACAGTCCCGCGAGTCTTCGGGAGAGAAGAAGAAGGAGAAGGAACCAGCTAGAGTTTATACACCCACAGCTCCTTACCCTGGTAGGCTAAGAGTGATTCTGCACAGTATGAGCGGTTCTTGGAGATGCTGAAAAAGCTCCATGTGAACCTTCCTTTCATTAAGGCTCTAGCTAAAATGCCTATGTATGCCAAGTTCCTAAAGGATCTTCTTACGAACAAGAAGAAACTTGAGGAGCTGTCTACTGTCACTCTAAGTGAGGAGTGTTCTGCAGTCGTGCAGAATAAGCTTCCTAAGAAGATTACCAACCCAGGGAGTTCTACCATTCCGTGTCTGATAGGAGATCTTACTGTTAGCCATGCATTGGCCGACCTAGGAGCTGGCATTAACCTCATGCCTTACTCCATTTTTTCTAAGCTTAATCTAGGTAAGCCATCTCCTACGCACATGAGTCTTTAGCTCGCAGATCGATCTGTGAAGTTTCCACGTGGCATTGTAGAGAATATGCTTGTCAAGGTTGACAAGTTCGTTTTTCTGGTTGATTTCGTCATTCTTGAAATGGACGAGGATTCTAGAGTTCCACTCATCTTAGGTCGTCCATTCCTTGCTACTGCACGAGCCGTTATTGATGTTCTTGACGGTAAGCTCACTCTTCGTGTCGACGACGACGCGGTCACTTTTGATATCCAGCGTTCGATGAAGCATACCGCACAGCATGATGACACTCTCTACTTCATAGACACTCTTATGTCACATGTGGGTAGCTTCTTCCGTGAGTTTAGTGGGACAGAGTCTGAGGCTTTTATTACCTAGATGTTAGGGGTAGATTATGATGTGACTAAGATGATAGTGTATGACTTAGAGCAGGATCCACCATTATTGTCTAGTGAGCCATCCTTAGGATCTGAGTGTTCTGAGGTTTCTAAGGTGTTTGAGGTTTTAGAGAGAGAGACTCCTGAGGAGAAACCATCTGTGGAGATCCCCCCGCCCCTAGAGCTTAAGGAATTGCCATCTCACTTGGAGTATGCATTCCTTGGTGAGGGATCTCAGTTGCCCGTCATTATTTCTTCTAGTTTGACGGAGGGGGAGAAGGAGAGACTAATGGTTGTGTTGAGGGCACACAGGCATGCTATTGCCTGGAAGCTAGTGGATATAAAAGGTATTAACCCTTCCTTTTGCACTCACAAAATTATGATGGAAGATGAGTATAGACCGGTGGTACAGCCTCAGAGGAGGTTGAACCCTAATATGCAGGATGTGGTGAAGAAGGAGGTGTTGAAGCTACTCGATGCCGACCTTATTTACCCTATTTCTGACTCTGCATGGGCTCCAATCCAGGTGGTGCCCAAGAAAGGGGGTATGACTGTGGTGGTGAATGAGAAAAATGAGTTGATACCCACCAGGACCGTCACCGGTTGAAGAGTTTGCATAGACTACCGCAGACTCAATGTTGCCATCTGCAAGGATCATTTTCCCTTGCCATTTATTGATCAGATGCTTGAGCGATTGTCGGGTCAGCAGTTCTACTGCTTTCTCGATGGTTTTTCTGGTTATTTCCATATCCCTATTGCACTAGAGGATCAGGAGAAAACCACTTTCACGTGCCCCTATGGCACTTTTGCGTACCGACGCATGCCATTTGGGTTATGTAACACTCCAGCTACTTTTCAGCGCTGCATGGTGGCCATTTTTCACGAGCTTATCGAGGACTCCATGGAGGTTTTCATGGATGACTTTTCTGTTTTTGGGAGTTCCTTCGATTCTTGTCTGCGTAACTTAGATCGTGTGCTAGCTCGTTGTGAGGAGACGAACCTGATGCTTAACTGGGAGAAGTGTCATTTTATGGTTCGCGAGGGTATTGTGTTAGGTTATAAGGTTTCACACGCGGGGTTTGAGGGGGATCAGGCTAAGATTGATACAATTTCCAAGCTCCCGCCGCCCACATCTGTGAAATCTGTTAGGAGTTTCTTAGGTGACGCAGGATTCTATCGTCGTTTTATTCGTGATTTCTCTAAGATAGCCAGACCTATGACCTAGTTGTTAGAGAAGGATAGGCCATTTGTGTTTTCTGATGAGTGTATTAGGGCCTTCGAGTTGTTGAATGAGAGGCTTGTGACTGCTCCCATTCTTGTGGCTCCCGATTGGAGCCTTCCATTTGAGGTCATGTGTGACGCTAGTGATTCTGTCGTTGGGGCCGTGTTAGGGCAGTTTAGGGAGAAGCATTTTCACCCTATTTATTACGCTAGAAGGACCCTAGACGACGCCCAGGAGAATTACGCCACGACTGAGAAGGAGTTGTTAGTAGTTGTGTTTGCATGTGATAAGTTTCGGTCCTACTTAGTGCTTTCTAAGACCATAGTTTTTACTGATCATGCAGCTCTTAGGCACTTGTTTGCGAAGAAGGACGCGAAACCCAGGTTGATTAGGTGGATTCTCTTGCTCTAGGAGTTTGACATAGAGATGAAAGATAAGAAGGGAGCGGAGAATGTTGCTGCTGACCACCTATCTAGGTTAGACCACCCGGAGAGTGAGAGTTCTAGACGGGGGAAGATAGGTGATTCCTTCCCCCATGAGACGTTGATGTTTGTGAGAGCCCAGGATGAGGGCTATCCGTGGTTCGCTGAATTTGCGAACTACCTGTCCACTAGTAGACACCCAGATAAGATCCCATACCAGCAAAAGAAGAAATTATTTGCGGATCTTAAGTTCTACATTTGGGAGGATCCTTATTTGTTTAGGATAGGTGCTGATCAGATGGTTAGGAGGTGTGTAACTAAGTCTGAGAATCGTAGTATTCTAGAGCAGTGTCATTCAGGGCCAGCCGGTGGCCACTACGGAGGGACTTATACTGCTAAGCGGGTGTTTGATGTGGGGTTTTATTGGCCCACCATCTTCAAGGACGCCCATGAGTTTGTCCGTAGTTGTGATGCTAGCCAGAGAGCCGGCAACATCTCGTCCAGGAATGAGATGCCCCAGAACCCTATTCAGGAGGTTGAGCTTTCCGATATATGGGGCATTGATTTCATGGGACCCTTCCCTATGTCGCGTGGGAGTCGTTACATCCTTGTAGCTATATAGATTATGTGTCTAAGTGGGTGGAGGCGAAAGCTTTGCCTACTAATAATGCTAGGGTTGTAGTGAAGTTCTTAAGGGAGTTGTTTGCTAGGTTCTGTACTCCTAAGGCTATCATCAGGGATCGTGGAACCCACTTTTGTAACTCGCAGATGGAGAAGGTGTTGAAACGCTATGGGGTCACCCATCGGCTTTCGACTGCTTATCATCCTCAGACGAGTGGACAGGTGGAAAATGCCAATCGTGGTATTAAGAGAATCTTGGAGAAGACTGTCGGACAGAGCCGCATTGACTGGGCCGACAATCTAGATGATGCACTTTGGGCTTTCCGTACGGCGTATAAAACGCCTATTGGGACCACTCCCTTTAGGCTAGTTTACGGGAAAAAGTGCCATCTACCGGTTGAGTTAGAGCATCGCGCGTATTGGGCTTTGAGAAAAGTCAATCTTGATATGGCTCGTGCGGGCAAGACCCGGTTTCTCCAGATTCATGAGTTAGAGGAGTTACGCGATGAGGCATTTGAGAAGTCGTGGGCATATAAGGAGAAGATGAAGAAGCAACACGATCGCCATTTGAGTAGTGTTAAGGAATTTAAGTGTGGGGATCGTGTTTTGCTTTATAATTCTCGACTTAGGTTGTTACTTAGGTTGTTTCCGGGTAAGTTGAAGTCCAGATGGCCAGGACCTTTTGTGGTTAGAGAGGTATTCCCGTATGGGACGGTTGAGATTGAGGCGGAGGATGGACATGCTTGGAAGGTGAACGGGCACCGTCTTAAACACTATTTTGGAGGGACGGTTGATGATTGCGAGGACGAGGCGATCTATCTAGATCCGCCTGATGGATCTGAGGAGACACGAGGGGAGGCACAGGATCCCCTGTCGGTTAACACGTGAGGTGCAGGTATGTTTATTGTTGTAGAGTTTTGTATCATCATCCACCAGGTATACTTTCATTTTTTTTAATTCTATTTTATTTTATTTTATTTTATTTTATTTTACTTTTGAGTCTATCGAGTCTTGTGGGATTGCCTTGGCCCTTTTAACTGCTTGATCTCCCCTGCCCGTACTCAATCTCCATTCGGGTGGGGCCGATCTATAAACACTTTTTGTAAACAGGCATCCCACTTTCATTGAGTCTTTTTACTTTTATTTTCTTTTTAGTTGCTTTTTGCAGGGTTCTGTGTAACACCTCGAGGTGTTACGGGTCTCTTTAACGGGTCGGGTCGGACCTGACCACCCGATTATGGAATAGAATATTCCAGTTCAAATCTCGCGACAAACCGGTTCAACCGAATATATAGATAATAATTATTGGATTTTTATTATCTCGGTTAAACGCTCCTTATCTTATATTAAAACATTGTCAAACGTTTCTTATTTTATTGTTATAACTCGTCACCAAACAACCGAGTTTCAGTTATTATCCCCGTTTCCAAACACCCCTTTTGTTTTTATCTCCTTTTAATCCCTCATTCCTATCTCTCTCTCGGCATAATCACAAACACACACACACACTTGTGTGTGTTTCAGAGAGCAGAAGCAGCGGCCAACCGGCCACCATCTCCGGCCGCCGCCGCCGTCGCCGGCGTCCTCCTCTCCGACCACCGCTGCCACCGTCTTCCTCCTCTCTATTTCCTTTAAACAACCATAATCTCCTCCCTTGTTTCTCTTATTAATCGATAATCAGCAATCCAATCTCTCCTCTGTTCCGATGATACCCGATAACCATCAACAAACACCATAACCTTCCTCTCCGGTAATCATCTATAAACCATCGAACCCCACCCGTAACCTTCCCTGTTTCTATTATGATATCCGATAACTATCTGTGACCACCAAACCCAACCGATGTTCCTCTGTTTCTGTTCCGATAATATCCGGCAACCACCAGCGAACCACCACCATGTTTCTTCCTTTGCTTCTGATTCTTAATGTTTCGCTGAAGAGGCAGTCACCGGAATAGGTGACTGTCATCGGGCCTCCATAATCCTTTGATAGAACCAAGCTTTAATCCCTCTTTCCTGTTATCCAGAACCCCACCTTCTGTTTCCCGATCGGTTACATATATGTATATGTATATTGTTCTAGTCTTGAAGGTATTGGTTTTATGGATAAGATTAATATCCGATAACCAATTGGGTTTCCTTCGTGTTCCGATAGTAGTCCGGTTATAATATGTCTCAAATCATATTCTATTCTCTGTGATTGGGAGATTGGAAGTATAAGTAAGGATGTTAAAGATCCGATTTACCTGGGATTGTATCCCGATAATAACCCGGTGAGTACTCGGTTATGAGTAAGGTAATATATATTTCCATTGGATTAATTGGTTAATAATCTTATGATTAATTATTAATATAATAATCATGTTGATTGCGAGGTACCATTAATCGAACCGGGAGCTTGAATCCAATACCGAGTCAACTCAGTGACTCGGTCAACACCCGGAATAGAACCCGGTCCAATAGCTAGACGAGGAATATTATTAGAATTATATGATTATATATATATAATACGGATAACGTACGGACTTGATAATAATAATAAGAGAATAATAAACATATATAAAATATATATGTTTATATATATAAGATTCGATATATAAAACGATATACTAGACTCGGGTTAGCTGTGTCTAGAGTTCTTTAGGTTCGCGTGCCAAGCTGTAATGGCCAGCTTTATTTCTTTTTGCCTAGGATGACCAAACCCCGAGTTTAGGACTATCTAATATATAGCGAATTCTATATGTATAAATTGTATATATGATATACATCCTAAGTATTACAATCTAGCAAGTCCCACGCGTAAAACGTATCTATATATATATGACATATAATTGTAATAGGAGAGACTATAGAAGATTATAAGCAAACCGGTGAGTATCGTGAACTCCCCACTTTTACTGTTTTATTAAGTGTTTTCGGGGGAATACATGTCACTTATTAAACCTAGAAATGCTTTACATAATAAAAAGATTATTAATAGAAATAAAAGAAGTATAATAGAAAAGGGGACATAGAAACGACGAGGACAGTACTGGACGGTATCCGCCATTTCCTTTCTTGCACCGACTAGAGGGCAAGAACCAGTCTTACCCAAGTAGAGGGTAGGAATGTCGAAGTAGAGGACCAACACCATTCTTGTCCAAGTAGAGGACGGGAATGGGTATTAATCACAATCAGAGTGGTACCATCGATAGGAATGGCACGAACTATAATCGATATGATAGAATTGGGATATAATCGAATGGATATATAATAGAGTTGGTATAATAGAAATATATTTTCCCCTTCAGAATTATAAATGTAAAGCATGTTTATATAAAAGAATTATTGATAAACGAACTGGCCATTCACTTTATAAAATACACGACCTCACCAACTTTATGTTGACAGAAACTATTTTTGGCATGTGTTCAGGTAACCAATCAGATAGCGATGACGTGGATCCTGGAAAGGTCAAGACTATCACAATCCAAATCCGCTGTGCAACTCTGATACCCGACCCGATGACCCGTCACCGACTGACCGGGTCGTTACAGTTGGTATCAGAGCAGCGCTTATTGATAGTCTCGAAATCTTTTAATGATAGTCTTGAAGTATTTACCAATCCAGGATCTACGACAATATCATTTAAAAGAATTTTTGTTTAGAAAGATATAAGTTATATCAGAAATATTAGAAAGAATAATAGATAGAAAAATTTTTGGTTACCTAAAATGCCAAACCATTATAAAGTTGGTGAACCATAACGATAATAGAAAATCAGAACGAATCCACTAAGAGAAACTACTAGAATGATTTTGTGGGATAAATTGACAATTCTGTACAAAATTGTGAATTTATAAACACGATTAATTTCTTGGAAATCTTACAGGATATAAAGGCCATGAGAAATAAGAAAGAATATCAGAAAAAGAATATAAAATAGAAATTATGATATAAAAAGAAATCAGAAAAAGAAAACAGATATATTAAAAGAAATCAGGAAAATAAGACCAGATATAAAACACAAAAATTATAGAAGTATATAAATGGATATAAAAAAAAAAAATTTATTCCTCGATAATCTGATCAGCTTACACGAGAATTAGAAATCGTATTTCATTCTCTAGAAAAATTTGCTGATTTATAATCGCTCGTCATATATTCCAATAATTTCGTATAAATTATCGAATCATTCTATATCCAGATCATTAACCTTATGATTATTCCAGTAAATATAAATAGAATTACCAATATTATGCTCCGACTTGAACATTCCTGTGATCAAGTTTCCAGAAATATTATTTTATCTCGTAAATCTCGAAATTTTATAAATCTCGATATGCTAGAGACATACGAATATTATGTTTCTAAAGAATTTCCCCTCGATTATTTAATCAAGCTCAGATATATTTTGCGAATTGTTTAAAATATTTTAAATATTTTCAGTATAATTAGAAAGTCTATTGGGTTTATTCTCGGTCATTATTATTTTTATACTAATCCAATATTTCAATTTTGAGTAAAAGTATATAAGTACCCTTCCATTTTCAGTTTTAAATAGAAGATGTATTCAAATTTATAAAATTAAGAAAATTTATTAATTTTCTTTTTAGTAAACCAAATATTAATATTCCTTATGTTATTAAAAATTTCTTGAATTTATCATATATTTTATCCAAAAAGTTATTCGTTTAATCTTAAAAATTTCGACTTTAATACTTTGAGAAACCTATTTTATTTATAAACGGTAATAAGAAAAGTTGTTATTTAAAGAATTTCGATACTATGAAAAGATTTTTAATCTGACTCTTTTGATTCGTTATTATTTTCAAAAGTAGATACCGTTTTATAACTCGAACGAATATTGTTATTATAAATCTTCTTAAAAGTTTTATTTCAAAATATATAGAATCACAGTTATATTATTTTACTAGAACGTAATTTTGTTCCACATATAGTGACATTTTTGTGAAAATATTGAATCAAATCAGTATTCGTATATATATAAATATACCAAGAGTCTTTTCAAGTATAATTTTATATCTATGTTCGATTGTATAATTTCTCGACATTATTCTGATATAAAACGATGAATATTATATATATTCCGTATGTAAGTTAAATCTATCTTTGAGCACATATATCGAAATCTCAGTTATATCTCATTATCCTCGATTATTTCTAGAATTTAAATAATATTCTGATTGGAAATATTACCATCTCGAATTGACAGCAATAACTTGGATCTATCGAAACCGAACTCTTATTCACTCGATTATGCGGCAATATAAATACCATCTTAATTCTATGACTCGAACAAGTCAGAAAGATAAAAAGATTGGGATATTATATTGAATGTTCCTTGATGCGATCAAATTCCCGAACGAATGACAGTCTATTTCGTTAGACTCGGATCAACATGTTTTATTCCGGGATAATATAATTTCGAATATAAGAGAAAATAAAGAACAGAATATCAGAATAATATGTGAAGGACACATACCTATTGTGATTAAAATAAATAAGTACTGGAAGGTTAGGTGAGGTGGAATAGTAATTATGATCGCGACATAATTATGAATGCCACAGGCACAGGAACATTCGAGTAGGAATTTATCGAGATCACAGTATGTTGTGTCATAAACATATTAAAAGAAATAATAAGAAATAATAATAAGAAGAATTATATATATTCGAACCATCAGCATATTATATGTGGAAAATACGACCACCGAACTGGCAATCTAGTTGAAATTTCTTCGTGAAATACGACTAAAGATATATTCGTAGAATAAAAACCATCGATTGGTTAATTTCTACGAATCATAGAAATCAGTATATTGATTTCTGATTGCCAACAAATAAATAGTTGTATGTCCTCTGTGCAATCTCCGGGGCAAATGATATCTGGACCCTTACAGAAGGTATATCCGGACATTTGCCACCAAGTCACAGGATTCTTTATAAGGATATATGATGCTATGAACAAATCTTTGTAGTCATTTCGTATAAAGACTCGTGCGAGTTATAATACAATCAAACTGGTAAAACGGTCAAGTGTTACCAAGTTGAAATTCATGAATAAGAAGTGATGAAAGAATTGTTAAATCCTTAAAATATAACAGATATAAATTTATATGGATTCAGAAACCGGAAATGGTAGAATCCAACGAATTATTAAAAGAAATAATTTATCGAATATATTGAAATACGATTGATACCAAGCGGAATCGCGTAAAGACTCGCAAGGTATAATCGAAGTGAAAACGAAAAATGAATAGAATTATGCTCATTTTTCCAGTGAAACTCTCTGGCCAAGGAATGACGGAATTCCTATTCCGAGTTGAAGGCTGTAAGAGTTATTATAAGAAATCACTGTTCTGGTAAGAACTATCAATACAAATATTCCAATGAAATAAGCTTCGCTTATAATAAGTTGGATTAAGAACATATGATAGATTGCCTATATACACGTTTATCGGAAAGTGTTTTCGGACACTGAAAGTATAGACTTTGATCGAATATATAAATAAGAAAGAATTATTCCAAGCAAATATATATTATAGAAGTGATGGAATTTATAGTGTGTGCTATAAATATTATCAGTATTCGCTTGGATATTAATAGAATATAAATAAAAGGATAAAAAGAATTATAATTTAGAAAGGCATAAGAAATGCCAGGTATCACGAGAAGGCATTTGAAGTGCCAAATATTATTTAGAAGGCATCCGATATGCCAGAAGAAAATATTATAAAAATATAAACATTAAGAGAAATTATCAGATAAAAATATAAGTCGTACGAAAAACGACTAGAAATTTTATAAAGAATATTTTATCGAGAGCGTTAACGAATTCCGAAAAAGTGATATCAAGAAGGAATAATTGCAGAAATACTTAACGCAATAAGTATGCATGCATTAAACCTGAATGATAATCATGATTTTGAGAAAGAATAAATGATGCATTGTTCTTAGAATGTTAAAGTCAAAGAATCGTAACGACGACTGTTACCAGTAGATTCCGAGACTATAAAAGAGAAAGTTACATATATTGACTGTAGAATTGTGAAAGACCTCATTCACGATAATACAATAAGAAAAGTCAAATAATATGCATTGAGATATAATGCAGTCAATCATCAATGAAATAGTCAGTAAAATTATTATCGATGATTTAAGAAAAATCTAAATAACCGATTTCAGTAGGTCAAGATAATGAAAAAGGAAAAGTGATAAGAATTCAATGTCAGTTGAATCATTATCAAAGAAAGAGTTATTAGAATATAATTTGAAGATCTTTCCTAAAAGACTCATCAATGATGATGCCTTTCATCTCTCCAGAGATAAAAAGAAACTGTTGAAACCGTGTAATTCAATAAGTTCAATTAGTCTTTTCCGGCACCTTTTGATTCCGGATAAGATACGTCTAATGATCTGAGAAATCATTTCTACTCTTTAAGAATCGGAATTACAATGATGGCAAATTCTAAGGTTCGAATAAAAGAGGTAGTAGCTCGGATCCCATTCGAGTCAAGATGACAATAAATGGATCGGACTTCCGTATCTATCTCTCTAGAACCATATAGAATCCATCATTGTAGTTAAATCCGAATATCAAACGATGAGTATATCATATCGATTTGAGACTCTAGTGATGTTTGCTGGAGGTTTGTGAACCTTTCAGAAGAAAAATGATTAGAATCTCAAAGTATGTTAAATCATCTTTATATAAGAATAATATTCAGTCTATTTCTCATTCTAATGAGGAAAAGATATAAGAATATTAATATTCTATAGAAAATATCAATCTAGATAGAAAAACCTTTAAGAGTCATATCAGAAAAGACAGATAATCCATGTATCTGAATTAACATGACTATTGCGAGAAAGGTTAAAACGTGATTAGTAGAATGATCAAGAAGTAGCCTTACAGATTGACATTGCTAATATGATCTTAGATTGATATAAGATCGAGCTCCTCGCAAACCAATAGAACTTATCATTTCTCGTTGACAAGTATTTTGGTTCTAATTGTAACATCCTTATAGATTAAGGGTGTAAAGGACAAGATCACTCAAATTTCGGGGACGAAATTTCCTAAGGGGGGGAGAATGTAACACCTCGAGTTGTTACGGGTCTCTTTAACGGGTCGGGTCGGACCTGACCACCCGATTATGGAATAAAATATTCCAGTTCAAATCTCGCGACAAACCGGTTCAACCGAATATATAGATAATAATTATTGGATTTTTATTATCTCGGTTAAACGCTCCTTATCTTATATTAAAACATTGTCAAACGTTTCTTATTTTATTGTTATAACTCGTCACCAAACAACCGAGTTTCAGTTATTATCCCCGTTGCCAAACACCCCTTTTGTTTTTATCTCCTTTTAATCCCTCATTCCTATCTCTCTCTCGGCATAATCACAAACACACACACACTTGTGTGTGTTTCAGAGAGCAGAAGCAGCGGCCAACCGGCCACCATCACCGGCCGCCGCCGCCGTCGCCGGCGTCCTCCTCTCCGACCACCGCTGCCATCGTCTTCCTCCTCTCTATTTCCTTTAAACAACCATAATCTCCTCCCTTGTTTCTCTTATTAATTGATAATCAGCAATCCAATCTCTCCTCTGTTCCGATGATACCCGATAACCATCAACAAACACCATAACCTTCCTCTCCGGTAATCATCTATAAACCATCGAACCCCACCCGTAACCTTCCCTGTTTCTATTATGATATCCGATAACTGTCTGTGACCACCAAACCCAACCGATGTTCCTCTGTTTCTGTTCCGATAATATCCGGCAACCACCAGCGAACCACCACCATGTTTCTTCCTTTGCTTCTGATTCTTAATGTTTCGCTGAAGAGGCAGTCACCGGAATAGGTGACTGTCATCGGGCCTCCATAATCCTTTGATAGAACCAAGCTTTAATCCCTCTTTCCTGTTATCCAGAAC
The DNA here is from genome assembly GCA_032199755.1 of Ambrosia artemisiifolia. Taxonomy (NCBI): domain Eukaryota; kingdom Viridiplantae; phylum Streptophyta; class Magnoliopsida; order Asterales; family Asteraceae; genus Ambrosia; species Ambrosia artemisiifolia. The sequence goes on along the minus strand of CM063517.1, from coordinate 49,594,768 downwards.
CCCACCTTCTGTTTCCCGATCGGTTACATATATGTATATGTATATTGTTCTAGTCTTGAAGGTATTGGTTTTATGGATAAGATTAATATCCGATAACCAATTGGGTTTCCTTCGTGTTCCGATAGTAGTCCGGTTATAATATGTCTCAAATCATATTCTATTCTCTGTGATTGGGAGATTGGAAGTATAAGTAAGGATGTTAAAGATCCGATTTACCTGGGATTGTATCCCGATAATAACCCGGTGAGTACTCGGTTATGAGTAAGGTAATATATATTTCCATTGGATTAATTGGTTAATAATCTTATGATTAATTATTAATATAATAATCATGTTGATTGCGAGGTACCATTAATCGAACCGGGAGCTTGAATCCAATACCGAGTCAACTCAGTGACTCGGTCAACACCCGGAATAGAACCCGGTCCAATAGCTAGACGAGGAATATTATTAGAATTATATGATTATATATATATAATACGGATAACGTACGGACTTGATAATAATAATAAGAGAATAATAAACATATATAAAATATATATGTTTATATATATAAGATTCGATATATAAAATGATATACTAGACTCGGGTTAGCTGTGTCTAGAGTTCTTTAGGTTCGCGTGCCAAGCTGTAATGGCCAGCTTTATTTCTTTTTGCCTAGGATGACCAAACCCCGAGTTTAGGACTATCTAATATATAGCGAATTCTATATGTATAAATTGTATATATGATATATATCCTAAGTATTACAATCTAGCAAGTCCCACGCGTAAAACGTATCTATATATATATGACATATAATTGTAATAGGAGAGACTATAGAAGATTATAAGCAAACCGGTGAGTATCGTGAACTCCCCACTTTTACTGTTTTATTAAGTGTTTTCGGGGAATACATGTCACTTATTAAACCTAGAAATGCTTTACATAATAAAAAGATTATTAATAGAAATAAAAGAAGTATAATAGAAAAGGGGACATAGAAACGACGAGGACAGTACTGGACGGTATCCGCCATTTCCTTTCTTGCACCGACTAGAGGGCAAGAACCAGTCTTACCCAAGTAGAGGGTAGGAATGTCGAAGTAGAGGACCAACACCATTCTTGTCCAAGTAGAGGACGGGAATGGGTATTAATCACAATCAGAGTGGTACCATCGATAGGAATGGCACGAACTATAATCGATATGATAGAATTGGGATATAATCGAATGGATATATAATAGAGTTGGTATAATAGAAATATATTTTCCCCTTCAGAATTATAAATGTAAAGCATGTTTATATAAAAGAATTATTGATAAACGAACTGGCCATTCACTTTATAAAATACACGACCTCACCAACTTTATGTTGACAGAAACTATTTTTGGCATGTGTTCAGGTAACCAATCAGATAGCGATGACGTGGATCCTGGAAAGGTCAAGACTATCACAATCCAAATCCGCTGTGCAACTCTGATACCCGACCTGACGACCCGTCACCGACTGACCGGGTCGTTACATTCTGACTATGACTGCGAAGGAAATGCTATACGGTTGTAGATGATGGACGGGTGTGACACTTTTTGCGCACTATCACCATATATTCCAGGGGAGTTCGTTCCATTTATTGTTGTTATATATTCATTTTATTTTTTTTCTTTTTGCAAAAAAAAAAATAATCTATTTTGCATTGTTTTTTGGAGCACATTGAGGACATTGTGCCTTTCTAAGTGTGGGGATGGAAAAACTGCGTTCTTGTTTTGCTTAGTTGTAGGTTGAGTAAAAAAAACACAAAAAAAATTTTTTTAAAAAAAGGTTGGTTTTGTGTTAGTCCCGATCCTTTTTGCGCATAGTAAACGAGCCTTTTCAATGTAATACGTCGGTTAAAACCGGGGTCGATTGTCGGTTTTACGAATCTTAGTATATGTTTCTTTAAGTTGCGGGATAGTAGGCTTGACTAAGTTGTTTTTCTGAAATAAAATATTTGGGGTGCCTGGGATAGTGGATCAAACTGGATGGTTAACTGGTTTTGCACTTGCTAGTATCGGTAACCCTTATTTCCACATGACAGTGAGTTTTGAGCCTTTAAAATATTATTCATAAATATTCATTATTTCGTTTCATGTGTGATATACCGACTTTGTTGCATTATTTTAGAACTTGTGCGTTTTGATGCATTTTGAGACCATAGGCTTGGACTTGACAAAGATATGATAGAGGCATTAGGATTACCCATTTTTGTTTAGCCTTTTCATTTGTTTTTGTTATTTGACCCATTTCCCAATTTTACCTTTAGAAACCATTTTGAGCCTAAACTTTTCGTTTGTCACCCATTTTATTTTATATTGATTACCAGATTGTATATATATATATTTATGTATTATGAAAAAAAAGATGAAAAAAATATATCAGCATAAAGAGTAGCTGACAAAAAAAAAACTGAAAAAAAAAAAGAAAAACAAATATGAAAAAGAGAGAGAAAAAAAATAGAATAAAGGTTGTGGGTCAAGTAGACCAAAGAGTTAGAGTTTATATGTTTATAGTTTATCCGGATTATCTCTTATTTTTCTTTTTAGCCAATTTTTCCCAATAAAATTTCCTACATTTAACCCTTACCTACCCTTTCGAAGTCCCCTTGATTTGTGTTAGTGTTAGCAATTAGGTGGAAATTTGATTGACGTACAAGCTTATGATAATTTTGCTTCATAGTTCGGTTTTGAGAGATTCATTCCAAATAAATATATAACCGAGAGATGAGTGATATTGTGAGGGGTGCTTACAGGTGCATAGTCGGTTGCTTGAAGGTAAGTGAAACTTGATTAGGTAGGCCTTGTTTTTAAAATTGTATCACCTTGACTAGTCAGCCTTTTGAACGATGTAAGTCTTGTAAAACCGCTATGCTTGTTGATTTCGTAGCCTGTTTTTGACCCTATTTGATGCTATCGTTTTTGTTAAGTGCTTTGTTGAAAATGTTGTTTGGGATTTTGTATAATTCTTTTTCGGGACGCAAAATATTTAAGTGTGGGGATGTTTGATGTGTTGCAAAACACATCACTTTTCGAATGTATTTTGTATAGTTTTTGGTCAGGTTTGTATTCGTTTTGTGTCGTTTTTATTATGTATTTATTTATTTTATTATTTTATAGGTGTTTGGAGAAAATGAGCTCAAAATGAAAGAATTTTAATCGAGACACCAACAGTTGAGAGCAGGTGTTCATGGACGTTGGAGCATAAATGAGAAATTTTGGTCGAGCCAAGAACACCCTAGTCGCGAACACCCAGAGCAAGCTAGGAGTATACTACTACTATCTATATATATATATAAAAGAAAGCCCTTTTGCTGACGTGGCGTCCATTGGTTCCTTCAACCCCCCTTGAAATCGCCACGTGGCATCATGTGAAGCTTTTTTTTTAATTTTTTAAATTTTATTATTTTAATAGAATTAATAAAACAATATAACCATTCACGCTTGCTCTCTCCAAAACCCTAAAAACCAATCTCACATCTCCTCTTCTTTTCCCCTCCTCTCCCCATCAATCTCTGTTGCGATTCTTTTTTCTTTTTACCCATTATATTCCATAGGTACGGTGTTGAATAGATACTGAGCTTAGGTAAAAAGGCATGATTTGTGGGACACTAATCTAATATTGGTATATATGGCCTTTTGAAGAAGAAGCCAAACAGAATGGGTAGAAGAAAGCCTCAACACATGGTTTTGGTCTCCAATTATAGTCACATATGGGGTCTCATAAACACCAACTTTTTACATAGATATATCAGACCACCAGAAAAAAAGGAAGTACTGCACCTGCTTACTCTGCTGCATCCTCGTCCACCTCAAAATCGACGACGGCGATCGACGAATGATTGACCCGAAACAATTATCATGTCAAGAGAAAGATTTAGAAAAGCTCTATTGCCTCCTGTACCCGATGTATTAATAAATAATAATAATAACCCTCTGTGAATCTTTAACTTAAACCAATTTTATTTAATTCATCTTTAAATTCATGTTATTTGAATGTAATTTTGTTTTTTTATCAGATTCTTTCTTAATATCTTTATTCATATACATATACATACAGTATAGGGAAAGTGATTTGATTTGATTTGTTAAGCATTGATTTGAATCTAGGATTTCTTTTTGATTTGTTTTGATGGGTTAATTAATTGCAGAATATTGAGAAGCTAAAGAAGGTTATAGAAGAAGGGAATTATTATGGGGTACAACATATGTACAAGACCACCAGTTCAAGGTATGTTGGTTCAGAAAATTTGGTAATTTTTTTAATAAAAATTTGTTAGTTCCTTTTTTTTTAGAAATTTGGTTCATTGTTTCAAGAAATCTTATTGCATTGTTGGTATTTAGACTCAGCAAACCATAGGAAATTTGGGAAATTTGAGACATTGGTAAGTCTCTAATGTTCTGAACCATGGTTCAACACATGGTGAGGACCATTAGGATCATGGTTGTAATGGTGAGAGTAGTGCCTAGGTTAATAGTTTTCATTTTGGTCAATCTTTTATTAGGTTATTGAAATATAAATAGGAAAGATTAGTTCATTTCAGTAGTTTATATGACTGCATGATTAATGGTTTTTACGGAGATGGTTATTGGGAATTAAAAAAGGAATCTAAAAGTGTTAAAACGGGTCAAGCACCTTGGTAACAGGTTTCACACTGTTAATGTTCGTAGACAAAGTCATTGTTTTAATGGCCAGACTGGTTGGGTTCATCACACGAGTCCCGATTCCTTATCTTACTAACCAATACTCATGATTTTAGTTTTTTTTATAGTGATCGGTTTTCTTCTCTGATCGTTTTTACCTGTGGCGCCACGATGGTGATTGGTGATGAGGCCAACGGGAATAGTTTTATCTGGAGACGGAACTATCATTTTTGTGGTATGATTCAAGCTCAGATTCTTTGTTTCAGGTTAGTTTTTAATCTTTCGAATTTTGTTTTTCACATATTACCACTTACTTTTATTTATGCTTTTAAAGATTTTGAAGTTGTTCAAGTATTAAATTACAGGAACACCATGTATTCGTGGATATTGAAGAAGGAATGGGAAAATGAGGAAAGAGTAGGTTTGTAGTTGTATTGTACGCCAATATCTATCAATAACATATCACGGAGATCACCTATGAATCGTCGAATGAATTGGAAGCGAAATGTTGTGAAATTCGGTTTTAGATGGTGACATGTTGATGACTAAGGGAGAGCAGATCAATAATTCCGAAGTGGAGGTAAATTGGGTAAAGTCACCTATAAAATCATGCTTTTTAGTGTCATGTCGTGGTTCAATATTCGGGTTACAAAACTCATCAGATTATTCATTGTCTTTCATGGAGCCATTTATATAATCATTTTTAGTTGAGTCAAGGCATTTATTCTCATAATTTAGTCCAATTGTTCAAGTTCCAACCCAGTGTCTTCCCTTAGAGTGATACTGCATATTTTACTTTCCAAATTAATTTGATGTAACTATGGGTGTGCGCGAGTATGGGTACAATGACACTAAAACGAACATTAACCTTATTCTTGCAACATCTCGATAAAGGAACCATATTATTTTATTGAAAGTTGTTTAGGGTCACCCAAAAGACTCCAACTCATTGATCACATCGGACTGTCCAAGCAGAACTTTGGATTATATGTCATCTAATTCTGATTTGAGTGATAGTGATGGATCAGCTAAAGGTATCAACAATTGCATGAGCACTAAAGTTAGAGTTGCTGCCATACCTTGCATACAAGTATGTAGTGCTTTTGTTAGCGTGAACAAGATGTAAGCATCACACTTGCTTTTCAATTATGTTAAGGATCTTTGTCACTCTCATCCCAAGTGGTAAAATTCATAATGTTTGGTTTCATTTCCTTTTTATTATTATCACTGTGAATTAATATAAATAAAATGTTGATGATATTATATAAAATGTTGATAATATTAATATAAAATTCATAATATTTTGCAACAATCAAGTGCCGGTATCCGTGATTTGAACTCAGATTTCGCTTAAGGTAACGATATGGTGTTCTTTGTTCTTTCGATTTAGTTGTTTTTTTTTTCACCTCATATGCGATGTTGTCTTTGCTGGTTAGCCACGCCTTAACGAAACTTGAGCTTTGTTTCACGGTCATTGCCAGTCACAGAACTATTGTCGTTTGCCGGTGATTTGAACTCTACACTGACTGAGTTTACGTTTGGTATGTTTTCTTTTTTATCATTTTTTATTAAGTCATATTAGAATTGTTTGGATTCTAGAACATCGTATAAATGATGAATTATGTGGCCCTCCTAAACAGCAAATCATCACGACTCTATGGTAATTGTCTATTATAACATTCAATATGATGCATAGTATTAGAGGTGACAAAATGGGCAGGTTGGAAAATTGGCTTTGGATCAAAATGGGTAATCTTTGGTGCTGTGTTTATTATAATTACAAAAACTAAATTATTACTATAATAACATAAAGATCATTTACTACGCGATTTTGGAAGTTTTATGCCTTTGGATGACTTAGACTCATACATCTGATACCTCCATATTAGCAAAATTTTCTAACCTGTTTGACGCTTTAGAGAGAGAAATGGACCGAAATTGGCATCTCTTCTACATAGTCTGTTGACAGTTGGTGCTTTGTTCTTGGCAGGTTTAGCTTTTCGACCTTATATTTCTCTCACAGTAAGTTACCATATATGATATATGTATTACAATTTTTAGTCATCCATTTATAAAACAATGCATGTTACGGTTATTGTTCCGTTATCTTGGAAACTATCTTTATGCACTAGATGTTTGTTATGGTTATTGTTCAACAGGTACAACAGCCCAATTCTGTTATGGTTATTCCTCTTCGGTCCTCTTTTAAAGAAGTTTTGAAACCATGAAGAATCAACCAACAACGTAAGTGATCAAGATTCTTTAGTTGATAATTTAAAAAAATATTCTAATTTCTGTTGTTTTTTTTTTCTGATCATTCAAATGTTGTATGCAGGATGCTTTTTTTTTTTTTTTGCTATTGATCAGCTGTGGAGTGACTACAAGGCTGCATATATATTCCAAGATTGTGGAGATCTGATTGATTCAAGGTAAGTCTTTGTATGTAAGATTCTTTAGTTGATATTTTTTTTTTTTAAATCTGATTTCTGTTTGTTTGTTTTTTTCTGATCATTCAAGGTATGTCTTTCTGCATGTTGTCATAGTTCATTTATCGATTTTGTCCATCGGGTGGATGTAGCGGCGAGACCTGACTGTTAAACCTTGATCAATAAAATGCGATGAAATTATTGTTTCTTTCAGGGAACCAGGAGCTGAACAGAAGTTCAAGGATATTACTAATGCTTATGAGGTACAACATCCTACCTCTATATTAGTAAAAATTGGCATGTCACCGGTTACTAATAAGTTCCTTTTTTTGTTATCAAGTTTTTTATGTATAACTTGGTATTCAGGTTTTATCAGATGATGAAAAGCGATCCATATATGACAAATATGGGGAGGCGGGACTTAAAGGCGATGGCGTTGGCTCAGGGGTAAGTTATTTTTTGGACCTAAACAGTAACAATTTATTTCTATAGATATCCGGCCCTAATTCTCTTGCCTCTATCTCTCCTCCAAAACAAAAAACCCACCCTTCTTCTCTGTAATCTGATCCACGTAAGTTTTTTTATGATATGGGTTTCAGTGTTTCATGTTTGTGTAATCTTGATTTATCAATCCTATTGCTCTGTTAATTGTTTAGGGTCTTTTCAAAAATCGACATTCAAAAAACATGAAATATACGCCAGTCTGTATTTTACTGTATTTTCTATATGTAATCTAATCCACCTCAAACCCAATGTGTAAATCTATGATTATGTTTAAAGCAAGTTGAAATTACCTGTAATTAATAAATAGTAGATGATAAAAAAAATATAGAAGAGTAGATTGTGTGAATGATGATGCTTTGTTCTCGATCTATTTGTTCAATATCTTTTATGGAGAGAACAAAGAGTAATATTATTGTTATTATTATTATGGTTTGGATTTAAAGGTTGTTAGGTGGAGAGGAGGAAAGAGATATGTGAATGTTATGAACAAAAGGCGCTTTATGCTTAAGGGTATGATTATGATTGTTATTGTTATTGGATTGGATTAATTTAATGGTACTATTTTTGCTTTCCATATTAGACGATGTTTATTCAAGGTTTTAATTGCTCAAGGAGGTTATGGTAAAATATGAGGTAATGTTTTTGTATTTTGTTGCAGATTTGTTATAGCATCAATTATTCCATCTTTAATCAATAATTCCGATTACCCCGCCCATTTTTTCAGGTTCTAAATTGGTTCAGCAATGCGAAGATCTTCTGTGTTCATTTTGAACTGGTAAGTTGCGATTACCCCCCCCCCCCCACACCTCAGCCCCGCCGCACGCTCGCACATAACCGTTCGCCACCGGCCACTCCTTCTCCACCGCCCGATCAGCCCTCGGCCCGAGTCCCTGACAAGTTGCAACTTTTTTGAGGTAAATTTCTAATTTCTTGTGGCTGTGTTAGAACTTTTGATTTAATTGCTGGTGTGGATTTATAAAAGGTGTTTTTGATCTTTCAGAGGCTACAACAAAGAGCAAATGTTCCAAATATTTATAAATGTTTGATGTATGTCTACCGTAAGTGCCATGCTCCATGCTTGGTTAACGTACACATACATACATACATCGAACATCAGGGCAACCCAACGCTTTTGGTGGCCCTAAGCAGACTTTAAAACTGGGGCCCTTTTGCTACCAATGACAATTTGGAAAAGACAACTCTAAAAATATATTTTTATCACATCAAAACTATAAAATCTCAATATTGTTAACCTTAGAAAAACTTGAAAACATAAACATGAAAAGGATTTTTATCAGCTAAGACTAAAATGCCTCACTAAACCTCTAAGCACCTGAAATTGATATACACATAGTATTCTCCATTTGATTGAGAATTTAAAGGGTTAGAACTCACTGACAAAAATAGACATTATATGATTTTAGTGTGGAATGACAAACCTAAATTCACATATTAGTATTGAACACATGTTGGTGATATACTGTTTTGTATTTAATCACTGTTTGAACGTGCAGAGGCATTATAATCTATATAACTTAAAATTCTTTCAAATAAATATTAGTCATAATCTTACCCACATAAAGTCAAAGACATAAATATTACAAATCTACAATTCTACACAACATATCGATTTAGAACGAAGCACTTTTAAACATTTTTGGATTGTGTTTTAGACAAATGAACGTCATAATGTAAAATTATATATGTGACTTATGTGGTATCATGAAGTCCCAAGCTCTAGGGCTAAACCCATATTACATATACATTTAAAAAGTGGGGGCCTTTTAGAATTTGGGGCCCAAAGCCCAAGCTTTAGAATGCTTGGGCTTGAGCCAGAGTTGTCGAACATCTATAATTTATAGATTATGTTGTTTATCACTTGCTTATGTAATTAAAGTAGGCACCATGCTCCATGTTCGGTTACCTATCTTTCCAGAAAAAGGTTTTTATTTCTTAATAATTTGATCGAATACTATGCTTTTTGATTATGTGGTTTTTTTTTATGTGTCTGGTCAAATTGTTAAGCCTGATTGGGTTTTGTTCTGAATTTTTGTGTAGTTGATCAAATTGTAAATTTAATTAGGTTTTATTTAGTGATTTTTTTTTGAATTTTGATGTGTCTAATTGATAAGGGAATTTTGATGTGATTAATGGTGAAAAGGAATTTGCATATAGACACGCTGATTGTATCAATTAATCATGAATTCAATGATAGTTTATGAGAATAAATTGCATGAATTTGAAACTAAAGGTGTAAGTTGTTGTTACAGATAACAACAGAAACAATGATAAGGGTATGAAGCTTTATGATCCAGGCTACCTTAACACGGCACCTGTTCGGTCATCGATTTGCTACATTGATGGTGATGAAGGGATTTTGAGGTAATGACAATGACTCAAACATACAAGGTACTGTTCTATTAACAATCTTAGTTTTTAATGTTTAATGAAATGTTTTTATGTAATTATTTCATTTAAAAAGTATTATAGATTCTCATTACTTCATTTTATATTATATATTCATTAATCATAATTTTATAACTTCATTACATCGGACAGTGAAAATATTATGACACATTCAACATCATATTCACTTTTTTTTTTAAAAAACATTATTTAACTACTGCAGATGAAATAATCTACATTTATAGTGATGAATCTGATGCTGATGATGATTTTCATACCAACCTAACTGCCGTTGAAGAACATGATGTTACTGTTAAAGAATATGATGATGCTATTCAACACAATCACCCTCCTGTAGATCCTATTGAATCTGATAATGCTGCTATTCTTTCATATGATCATATTCCAGTCAATCACCCGCCAATTGAACAACATGACCCTGCTGTTGAAGAAAATTATGATGCTGTTGCTCTTAATGAAGATCAAAATGCTACTGATCTTACTTTCGATACTGCTGATGATAATCCAACAGTTGTTAAACAACTTACGCATAAATTTGTAAACTTCCAACTGTTTTTAATCTTTAAATACTTTCAATTAACATTATTTGAACAACTTTATATTCTAATATCAAATTTTACTCGATACTTATGGCAGCGATTTCCTATATGGTTTTCTCAAAAGGCTGACTTTGTTAATGGAGCAGAACTACAAATCAAATTTGGTGATGGAAATATCATTAAGGAAAATATTCGAGCAGAAGCATCAGGAAATAAGGTGAGATTTGCAGTTTGTAAGTGGACAACATGTATGCAAAAACTTGGAATACGCAATGGTGGCAGATATCGACTGAAATACTACAAAAGTGAAGCTCTCCTTGCTGTTTATAATGATTAGAACATCTCTACATAACATAATATGTTAAGTACAATATGTTCGTCTTTAGTTGTTAGTATGTTCATATTTTGAAGTCTAAACTTTTGAACTATCAAGTTTGTTTTCATAGACAACCTGATCTAACTATGATTTCCTAAGTATGTTTCACTAAAACTTCCTACTTTTAACCAGTTTTTTGACTTCTGATTTACTGCTTTTGTGTTTTATCAAATTGTTATAACCACTTCTTTTACCCCTCATTGATTGGTTTTCTTTTTTTCATAATAACATGTATGCCAAAACTTGGAATACGCAATGGTGGCAGATTTCGACTGAAATACTACAAAAGTGAAGGTCTCCTTGCTATTTATAATTATTAGAACATCTCTACATAACATAATATGTTAAGTACAATATATTCGTCTTTAATTGTTAGTATGTTCATATTTTGAACTCTAAACTTTTGAACTATCAAGTATGTTATCATAGACAACTTTATCTAACGATGCTTTCCTAACTATGTTTCACTAAAACTTCCTACTTTTAGCCAGTTTTTTCACTTCTGATTTACTGCTTATGTGTTTTATCAAACTGTTATAACGACTTCTTTTACCCCTCATTGATTGGTTTTCTGTTTTTCATAATAACATAATATTACTTAATTTTGTGGTCATCAATTGAAACATTCTTCTAAATTCTGAAAATAATTCCGAATTCAATCACCATTCAATATATAACACATTTACCAACCACTTTTTTCTATTAATGTCGCAAATAACTCACAATTTTCTCATACGCATGTTACTTTCACTTTTAGCAATATTATATGAACAAAGTTAACATCCTTATTATTATTTTCATTATTATTAATAACTATTCTACAACAAATCCATATTATTTATATTATATTTTATTTTAATCTTTTACGTAAAATACGTTAGATTCACCCCCGGGAAGCTCCCGGGTTATTTGCTAGTTAATAATAATAATAATAATAATAATAATAATAATAATAATAATAATAATAATAATAATAATAATAATAATAATAATAATAAGTATAAACGTGACTTAAAAGTCACATTGGGTCACGGCCCAAATAAAAAAACAATTTGAGCTACAACAATGTTGGAGGGCTAGGGGTTTTTTGGACGGCAATTTATATGTTTTTTCGTGAGCAACACATTATTGGACCGCACAACATATTATTTACGAAGGCACATTATCATCGAAGGGAACAGAGAGTAGCAGCCGCAAAGAAGACAACGGCATTATTTTGAGATCGAGACATTATTTGAAGCATTGGGAGTACACTTTGAGGCGTGGAGGCTTGGGTTGAAGACGCAAGACGCTTGGTTCAATTTTTATACTCTTTTTATATTTATTTTACCACACTTTTGCGTGTTTTAATTTTATTCCAACCATGTTTAGTACAAAAAATTATTGTGTTATATATTTGAACATGATGAGTAGCTAAACATTTACGGTACCTAGGTCGTATTGATGAATACTTCGTGATTTGTGACGTTTGGTTTTGGATAATATAATTTTGGCTTAATGTTTTGGTAAAATATTTATGTGCTGTTGATAAAAATGCGTATGAATGCTTTTAGTAATTGGTTTGCTTGATTGTTGCTTTGCGTTTTTCTCTAGTTTGTTACTTTAGTAGTTTCAAGATCTAGAGTTTTGCGTGATTTCCATAGACTTTGTGTTAGTGGTTAATCTAGAGGTTTCTTGTCTTAGATAACCCTATTAACAACCTTTGAAATTAGTGTTTTGCCAATCTTGAGACCAGGAGCAGATAGAGTGTCAGTTTGTCTAGTTATTAGGTTTTGGGTATAGGTGAGACCGGGAGGAGATCCTTACTTATTTACCTTAGTTTCCCTAGCAAATTCGAGTTTTTGTCAACAACCTTAGATAACTCCTTCACACTTCCGGGTGTGTTGAGATTAGCGAGACCGGGAGGTGAGCGAGTCTTTGGAGTACCTTAGCATTCCCTAGTGAGGTGAGACCGGGAGGTGATCTAGCATTCTTTAGGGTTTTCTTGAGTCAGTCGTATTTGTAGGAACTCGGTAGCCATTCCATTATCCATTTCCCAGCATTGTGAGTTGCGGGTTGGATTCTAGACCTAGGTAATTGTTTTCCATATTATCTAAGTTTCTCTCTAGTTTTCGAGCTGTTTGTTCTGCTTCATATTCCTGTTTGTGTTTTTGTCTTAGTAGATTTAATTGCTTTAGTTATTTATTTAGTTTAAAATTAATTTTCTCAAAAAAATTAAATTATTAGGCTAGGAGTCGATAGAGGTATAGTACCAAGAGTCGCTGGATTTGGGTCCACGGTTCGATACTCGGACTTACTTGTTTTACTACTTTTCGACCGGTACACTTGCCGGTAATGTGTAGTTTAGCGGTTTCTCCATTTTTAAAACTTGACCAATTTATTTACTACACATTTAACGCATCTCGTCTTGATAGTAGAAATCACTTCACACACCTTGGGATCGGCTCCTTCAAAAACCTTACGATTTCGAGCCTGCCAAATAGCCCAACAAGAAACCATAATGATGCCATTCAAAATGCTTTTACTCTGTCTCGATCCAGCTTGCAGGTCCACAAATGAATGCAAATCAGAAAAGCCGAAAGCGAAAATAGGGGCAAGCTTACATCAAGACCCGATACCCATCCAGACCCCCGTGGCGAAAACGCACCCAGTAAAGACATGGTCTGTAGTTTCATCCTCATTGTAATAGAAAGCACAAGAAACATCATCAATATTGATTCTTCTCCTGAGTAAAGCGGTTGTAGTCGGAATGCGATCCATTTCAGCTCTCTTAATAAATAATTTCACTTTTAGCGGCACCCAAATATCCCATTTCAAAAGAGAGTTACTGTTAACAACACGGCTACAGCGGAGAAGTTTTGTAACCTGAGCCACAGAAAAAACGCCATCCTGCGCATCAATCCATTGCCATTTGTCTTGTCTATTAAACGCCTTGAATTTAGAACACACTTCCTGTGCCTCTTGCATTTCGGAGATCTCTGAAACAGATCTAAGACCCCTGACCCATTCGGCTGAAAAGAAGAAACCTGCATCGTTTTGCTGAATGCGATTAAAAATAGTGCAGTTGTTTTCTTTTTCTAATCTAAACAAAGCCGGCCACCGATCTTTTAACAGAGACTCCCCGAACCAGGGATCGAGCCAAAATCTAGTATCATAACCATTCCCAACAGAAACTCGAAAACAATTATGCACCTTTCTATCCAGAAGCTTCATTTTATCTAACCTGGATACTATATTCTTCCAGCCACCACTGATTCTTTTATCTATTGGAAGAAAAGTCCATCTGCCCTTTCCCCATGAATAGCTTCTATAATCCCACGCCATATGATAAAACCTCCATGCCCATTTGGTAAGAAGAGCCGCATTGACATCACTAAGCTTTGAAAGTCCTAAACCACCATCCGCCTTACATGTGGTGACAATACTCATGCGACCCAATGAAGCTTTTTAGTATTCGAACTTCCGGACCATAAAAAACTTTTCATAATCCCTTCCAATTTATTGATAACCGCCATAAGCGCTTTATACGTGGAAAGGTAATATAAAGGTATACTAGAGAGAACCGACTTGATGAGCACCAATCTGCCTCCCATAGTGAAGGGTCTTCGCCTTCCAAGAAGACAATCGATATTGAACCGCATCAATGACCAGAGACCAATGGGCGGTGCGATTCATATTAGCCCCTACTTTAACTCCTAAATAATCGAATGGAAAGCGCCCCAACTTGCAGCCCAAAATTTTAGCCATGCCTTCAGTCTCATCTTCTTCGACCCCTATACTAAAAAGGTGGCACTTGTTAAGATTTATCTTCAACCCCGAACAAAGATGATAAATTCTAAGTAACCGAGCCGTATTTTCAATATTATCTTGAGACCATTCACCTATAATGATTGCATCACCCGCGTACAAAAAATGAGACATGATAGCACCCGAGCTAGGGAACTTAATGCCCCTAAATTCACCAACTTCACAGGCTTTGTTAAAAATAAAGGCAAACGCTTCCATGACAACAAGAAAAAGGAAAGGAGATAAAGGATCTCTTTGTCGAATGCCCTTTTCACATTGGAATTCAAATGTAGGCGTGCCATTGACAAGCACCGATGACCGGGCGGATTCCAAGATACCTCTAACCCACATGCACCACCTACTCGGGAATCCCATTTGCTCCAACATATTCAAAAGAAAGGCCAATTTATATTTTCATAAGCCTTTTGAAAATCGATTTTAAGCATAAAAGCTTTTTCCCGCGTCTTCTTAAGCCAACCATACGTCTCGTTAATAATCATGGAGCCATCCAAAATATATCTATCACTTAAGAAAGCCGACTGAGAATCCGAGACCACAAAGCCCATCACCTTCTTAATCCTCAATGCTAAGACCTTTGAAATAAACTTACTTATGACACCAACAAGAGTAATCGGCCTGTAATCGTTTAAACCGACAGGAGATTTCACTTTTGGAATCAACGTAATAAAAGCCAAGGCGCAGCCACAATTAAACCGGCCATTATCAAAGAAAAAAATTCAAAACATCCATAAAGTCTCCTTAAAGATGGTCCCAAAAAAAACTTTATAAAACGGAAGTTAAACCCATCCGGGCCTGGGGCTCTATCCGAACCACAATAAAAAATAGCTGCTTTCACTTCTTCCTTAGAAAAGACGCATTCCAAACCTTCAATACGGTCCGCGGGAACCTGTTTAAGATTATCACAACACAGAAAGGGGCGCACCTTATATGGATCAGAAAAAAGGGATCTAAAATATTTCATAACCTCCCTTTTGAGAATGGAAGGTTTTGAAACCCAAATATTATTGATCAAAAGCCCCGGAATAGCAATCTTCGCCTTTCTACCATTAATGACTCTATGAAAGAAAGACGAGTTCTCGTCCCCGTGAATAGCCCACCTAACACTCGATTTTTGCTTCAAGTATTTGTTGATACACCAATTCAAAAACTCAATACCTTTCTTGCACTCTTCCCAAATCCACACCTCTTCTTCTTGAAGCTCCCTATCCTCCATAATTCTTTCAAGGTGAACGATCTCTTCCTTCATATTGACAAGCTCCTGTCCTTCTTTACATTTCAAATCATTCCACCACTTCTTGAGAACATCTCTCAAAAACTTGAACTTCTTCATAAGTCTCAAGTCAGGAGGGTCATCATAATAACAATCTTGTAACGCCTTTGTCACCACCTCTTTACATTCTGGACGATCTAACCAGGAGTTAAACCATCTAAATGGTTTAGCCCCGAAGTTATTGTCCACCACAGATAACACCAAAGGACAGTGATTCGATAATTCTCTAGGGAGAGCCCTTAAACAAGCCAAAGGCCAGTTGTTGAAAAAAGAATCACAAACAAAAACACGGTCAATCTTGCTAAGCTTAAACCCCCTGTCCTTCCCCGCCATATAAGTGAACTTATTTCCACGCATATTATACTCGACAAGCCCAGCATCATCAATAAACTGATTAAATTCCACGGCGCTGCCATAATGGAATTTTGAATTATGTCTTTCTTCAGGAAACCGGACAGAATTAAAATCCCCCAGAATAACCCATATCCCATCATATCTTCTGGTCAAATCAACAATATGCGCCCATAAAGCCCTTTTCTCCCCTATTTTATGAGGAGCATACACATTTAAAATGTTAATGGTAGAGCCATCAACAACTAGCGTCCCAGTTGTTAAGATGAACGCTCTGTCCAAAACAACAGAATCCTTCCTGAATACTTTGGAATTCCAAGCACTAACCAAACCACCAGATTTCCCACACGCTTCAACTTCAACAAAATCAAAACTATCCCCATCCCAAATAACAGAGAAATCAAAATTATGCCCCACCGTCAACATGGATTCCTAAATAGCCACAAAAAATCAAAATTATGCCCCATCTCCTACTAACACGCCAATATATTCATGAGATAAATCAACATCATCTTCCGACCGTGAAGGCCTGTGAATGATCCTTCCGAACACTTCTACAATACTATCAACGACCGAACCATGTAAAAGTTGAGCCGGTAGCCCTTTGATCTTGATCCAGGCAAGCCGCTCATATGCCATAAATTGACCTTTCCAAATATCAACCAAAGAAAAACATCTGATAACTTCCTTAGCCACCTTTAACGTTTTCAAAGTATCATCTTCACATCTAAACGTAACCATAACCGACAGTCCCCCAAGGTATTGCACCATACAATCTTCTGCGTCCAAATCTTTTAGGATCAAGTTAATCCTTTTTAGAGTATTCAAGTCCGTCATCCGCATAATCAATGATTTTCCATGGTTATGAAAATACATCTCCACTCCATCATATATGTTCACCATCTTTTCTTCATTAACCTCACCCGTCAACATCTCCTAAAAAGACCATCCCCCTTGAGTAAACGAACTAGAGCCACCCTTTCGATCACTTTCATTCTGCTCTGCATCAGTCGGTTTATTCACCGGCTTCTTATTCACTCTCGGGGGAGGTCCTATCTCTCCTTCTTCAAAAGAGAATATAGCCACATTTGCCTCTAGACGAAAATCACCAAGCCTAACACCACACAACTCTTTAGCCATTTCCTCAGAATCTTTTACGTCTAGAAAGGAGATGAAACCAAAACGATTACCCCGCTTATCCCTCTTCCTAGCAATGTACAAATCATATATCACCCCTAATGTACGTGTAACCTCCGCTACATCTTTCCCACTACATTTATCCGGCAAGTTTGAGACGAAGAACTTCGTGATACGACCTTGTAGCTTCTCCAGTATAGGAAACCGGCGACTTCCCATATAGAGAACTTTAAGTGAGCAATCTTGTGTAACCCAAATATGGACAAAATTTATGTTGTACTATTAATGTTTTGACATTAATATGATCATTGTGAATTGCATTATAATTATATATATATATATATAGGGGATGGTTCAATAGAAAACTCATTTTATTGAGAGAACTCGAGAACTTTATATTACATATGTGCAATATATCATATATTGTACATGTGTAATATATCATATGTTACACATGTGTAATATATATTACATATGTGCAATATATCATATATTGTACATGTGTAATATATCATATATTACACATGTGCAATATATGATATATTGCACATGTGTAATATATATTACACATGTACAATATATGATATATTGCACATGTGTAATATATATTACACATGTGTAACATATGATATATTACATATGTGCAATATATGATATATTGAGTGTATTACATATGTGTAATATATATTACACATGTGTAATATATGATATATTGCACATGTGCAACATATGCAATAGTAATATATTACACAAGTGTAATATACAAGATATGATATATTACATATGTGTAATATAGAGTTCTCGAGTTCTCTCCCTAACTATGAGTTCTCAATTGAACCTTCCCCTATATATATATATATATATATATATATATATATATATATATATATATATATATATATATATATATATATATATATATATAGGATCCAGATCATGTGAGAACTCCCCCCAGTTATGTGAACTAGAGAACTCCATTGGACCATTCACAAAGTGACACCTCACTAGCTTTATAGTTTTTTGTATTTTTTAAATTAAGGGCATTTAAGTCTTTTGCCCACAATAATTAGGGGTAGTTTAGTAATAACATCCCACCCCCACCCCACCCATACAAATCAGATTTCTCTCTCTCTTTTTAAATAACAATAATAATCTCTCACACCATCTCTCTCTCACAAACACTAGCTCTCCCTCTCTCTCTCTACCCCTCTCTCTCTAACTCTCTGTTTCTCTCTATCTCTCTCTAAAAAAAACACACAGATCTGAGAAATTTGAAGATGAAGGTGGTGGTGGTGACGGGGCTGAGGACGGGTTGAAGACGAAGGTGGGGGGGGGGGAGACGACGGTGGGAGACGGTGGTGGTGGTTGAGGTTCGTTTTTTGGGGTGGTTCGGCGGTGTTTTGCAGGGGGTCGACGAAGGTTGAGGACGATGGGTTTGTTTTTGGGGTTTCATCGCTGGTGGGGTGTTAGGGGTGGGAGACGGAGGAAGACGACGGCGGCAGAAGGAGGAAGACGACCGTGAGACGACGGAGGACGTCGGTGGCAGACGAAGGTTTGTTTTTTTTTTCTATTATTATTATTATTAAAACTGTTATTATTATTATTATTATTATTTATTTTCGGTTATTATTATTATTATTATTTATCTGTTATTATTATTATTATTATTATTATTATTATTTTCTGTTATTATTGTTATTATTATTATTATTATTTTTAATTCTGTTATTATTATTTTTTGTTATTATTATTTTTTTTTTCTGTTATTATTATTTTTTTGTTATTATTATTATTTTTTTCTCTTATAATTATTATTATTATTTGGTTTTGTTTTACATTTGACGTAATACACATGTTGATATTTTTGGGGGTATTTTTTTACCGTTGTTCTAATACAATTGTATAGATGTTTGTTTTGGTTTAACACTAAGCGTTTTTTGGTGTAGTAGGTTGTGTATGGTAGATTTTACACTGGTGTAATTACCCTGGTGTAAATAATTAAACCAGTGTAAATCATCCTCATGATATGTTTGTTTGGTTTTTTTGCAGATGTAGCAGCGGGTTTTTTTTCCTTACAATAATGTATAGTATGATTGTTTTTAAATGTTTTGTTTTGTTTTTACATTTGATGTAATACACAAAAATCATATTATTGGGGCATTTTTTTACCGTGGTGTAATACGATTGTAAAGATGTTTGTTTTTGGTTTTAACACTATGTGTTTTTGTTGTTGTAGGTTGTGTATGGTAGATTTACACTGGTGTAATTACCCTGGTGTAAACAATTACACCAGTGTAAATCATCCTCGTTATATGTTTGTTTGGTTTTTTACACTAGTGTAAATAACTACACCAATGTAAATCATCCTCATCATATTTTTGTAAAATTATGTGTATGGCAGATTTACACTGGTGTAAATAATTACACCAGTGTAAAAGCTAGGGAGATGACAAAAAATGCACGTTTTTTTAAATAATTTTTTTAAAAAAAAGTAAATTATTTTAATTAAAATAATAAAATAAACTTTAAAAATATGATAGTTTTTAATAATGGAATAAAAAATATTTTTGTTTTTTAAAAAGTAATTTAATTAAAAAAATAAAATGGAGTTTATTAAAAAGTAATTTAAATAAAATAGAGTTCATTTAAAATAAAGTAATTAAAAAAGTAATTTAATTAAAAAGATGAATATTTTAAATAATGGAACAAAATATTGAATCATATAATATTAATTTTCTTTCTCTGTCATGGGTAAAAGACTTTGATGCCCCTAAGTGTACTACAACATAATAAAATATTATTTATTAATCTAATAAAGACAAAAATCTCAACTTTTGATCTCAACCATTGGATCATCAAGATCAATGTTTCACAAGAGTTCTCTAGTTCTCACAACTCACCTTAGTTCTCACATGATCCTAACCCTATATATATATATATATATATATATATATATATAGAGAGAGAGAGAGAGAGATAGAGAGAGAGAGAGAGAGAGCAATGCTTTTTTATGTATTATTTTTTATTCTTATTTTTATTAAACATTTAATGTTTATTAATAGTACACATAAAGACAAGAACAATTTAACTATATTAATAATCTTAGTGAAATGAACAGTAATACATATATTTTTTATTCAGCCACTTCATTGTGGCTTTATTTTTTTTTATTTTTTCTAGCTGATTTTAGTGTATTTATACTGTTATTTACGGATATAATACAAATAATGATTCCAGCTCAGTTGGGTAGTATGTTGCACATCTATGAGGTTTGCCTGGGTTCAATTCCAACTTCCAAGTTTTTTTTTCTTTTTTACCAAAGGGTTGGGCAGTTTTAAGTGGGACAGGTGGCCTTTCGTTTGGCTTCCATCTGGGTCAAAATAAACACGTGGTCAGCTCTCTTTTTGCCAGTTTACACGTTTCTGTCTTTTTCTTCCCTCTTCATTTCTGCTCATCTTCTAGCGTCTCTCTCTTTCTATGTTCTTCATCTTTCTCTTTCTCTCTCTCCTGTTTCTCTCTAGAAAACACCATGATGACCCCCACAACAACCCCATACCAGAAATTTCTTATGTTGAAGAATAGAGGGCAGAGAAAAAGGTTTATTGGGGAGGTGGGTTAAGAAAAGAGAGGTAAGAAAACGGCGATGAAGAGGAAAGATAAGCCAAGCCACGCGTATGCCTAGACATCTGGTGTAAACCGACACTGTTCGGTCGATTAGGGTTCCGGCGAAGTCTCCCTGCTCGAAGCTATCATCTCCGATTTACTTTGTTTGCTTAATCGACATCGGTAAAGCCTGACACCATTTTATTAGTCTATCTGGCTAACAATAGTGAGTATTTTTTGGGTTTTGTTGCAAGTGAAGAGTGAACCCTACAAAGAGATGATGTTGAAGCTAGATCAAAGATGCTATGAAATAAGTTGCAAACAAAGGTCTGTTTCTGTTTGTTGTTAATCTACTGTTGTACTGATTAATATTGGTGTAAAAATACTAATGAACAACTGTTTTTGTTGATATGTTAGTAAATGTTGTGAATAAGACATGATTAGTTATATTGGAATTTCTATCAACTGCTTACCAGTTGTGAAAGATAATGTTTGGATGTGTATTATTGTTTGCAAACTGATTATTCAGATAATTATAAACATAAACTGTTTATCCAAAATGCGAGTCCAGCAGCTGGTTAACTCATTCGATTCATTTTAATCTTTTTCCTAAGCAGGACCAGGAGCGGTCAAGTTTATACTGGACCATGCCGAGGTTGATATTGTTTTTGTCCAAGATAAAAAAGTTAAAGAAGTAAGCGCCTTTAGTTAGTACCGAATTTCAATCATAAAAGTTTATTTTTTATGTAATATTGCTTAATTTTGCAGCTAATGAATCCAGAGTGTATACATACTCAATGGTTAAAGTGTGCGTAAAACAAACATTTGTTTTATAATCTTTCCTAATTATTGTATAAACAGTCGCAACTGAAAATAACTAATTAATGACTAAACTGTGTTTTTCTTATATAATTGCAGTGATTGTTTGCTTTACTTCAATGAAAGAAGTGGAAAAAAAAGAAGGCAGAATCCATGGGAATAAAAACCTATGCGTGGAATGAGTTCCTTCATATGGTTAGTTGTTCCTTAGGAATTTAGTATTGGTTTGTGAATTTTCTTGAATCAAATGGCAAATGTACCTCTTTATCCTAACTATATGAAATGGGATATTGCTACTTTTTATTAAGTAGGTTTATTATCTATTGTATAAAAATTCAAGGTAATTGTTGACGATCGTGCGTACTGATAACACAGTTGACGGCCCCTATCGACTGTTGTAGACAATTAGTAACATGTTAAATGAAAAACACTACCTCACCAATAATAAATTTTTAATCAGCTGTTCTTAACAATATAATTTACCTTTGCAACTGGATCAACCTCATCACAACATTGAACTACAGCTTCTTTGTGAGGAATGGCACAACTGCATTGTGTTGGAGCTATTACTGATATTGAGGATGGTATACGAGGTTTTAAAAAGTTATAAACGTTATTATATTCTCTTACGTTTACCGATATTTTACAGGTCATTGATGAATAAGGTGAATTCTAATTTTTTTTTATAATTCATTTACTGTTGATTAAACTGGCGACTGTTCCCTCTTTCGACATAAAGAGTATACATGCGTTGAACTCTCTGGAAGGTAACTGTCTTCATATAACATTCTTTCAAAGTTATAAGTAGATGGCTTAATAAATAAACGAATGTTACGATTGCAGCGTTGATAATGGGAGTTGTACAGGT
Organism: Ambrosia artemisiifolia; assembly: GCA_032199755.1. NCBI lineage: Eukaryota > Viridiplantae > Streptophyta > Magnoliopsida > Asterales > Asteraceae > Ambrosia > Ambrosia artemisiifolia. The sequence goes on along the minus strand of CM063517.1, from coordinate 49,571,987 downwards.
GCCGGTTATAGTGATAGTTGTATGGATGTCAGCGACAAGCTATGGTGATGGGGTGATGAAGATACGGTGGTAGCCATGGAAATAGTTGAGGAATTGGCACAGTTGACTATGTGTGGTTGAACTCTAAAAAAATACGACGGCGTCTCATCGAATGGAATTGCCACTGGTTCAATGGTTAGCACAGTCTATTCTATCAATTGTTATTACTACCAAAGGACAATTAGTGGTCTTAAATGATGCATTTTATAACTAAATGTTGTTTTGTTTTTAACTTTCAGGGAGATGTCTATGACAGACTTGAAGGACAAATTCATAAAGATTGTAAACAAATAACCCAAAAGTGTTATGTACAAGCTGAACTCAAGGCTTTTATAGATGAAGAGAGAGAACAGAGGAAAGAGGATAGAGAAAAGGATGTAGCAAACTTGACAGCATCAATACAGAGGGTTAAAGCAGAAGCTCAGGAGGAATTAAAACGGGTTTCAGATGCTTCTCTTAGACGAGAAAATGAGCAGCAAGAAATTATAAATAAGCTTCAGGTATGAGAATTGTTCTCTGAGTATAATATTTTATATTTTCATTTATCTCATCCTAATGTCATATAATTAAGAAGGATGAATGTTAATATTTTCAGGAATCAGAGAAAGAAAAGTGCTCATTGGTGGAGTCTTTGTGATCCGAATTGGTAAATTTGCGTAGAACGACGATATCCACCTGCGCTTGAATTCAATAAGAAGGTTATCGACAATTGCCTGCGTTAGGCGAGGATTCATCATGCTATAAAATGTAAATACTTAACTACTTTTAAACTGTTCACGCAAAATTGGGTTAATTGATTTATATCTTCATTGTTTCTTATTGGCTTCTAAGTTTTTTGGTATTTACTTTTGTAATAGGAGAACACGTATATCTTCATTGTTTGAAATTGGATGTTTGTTATTTGGGTGTTTTTATTGTTTTTTCCATTTTAATAACATCCTCCTTTTTCTTAACTTATGCATGTAGGTAGCGGAGGTGGCTAAAATGCAGAGATAAAGAGATGTGTGGCCTGCATAGATTCACAGACCCAAAATGGCTTTGCTACACTGCCAAACTGTTGAGAAGGTAATACACATACTTTAATGCTTGAAATTAAAAATGCATTAATAGATTTATGATTACTTGGGTTCTAAGTGATTACTTTAATCTTAGAAGATTCTTAAGCGTATTGGAACTCGCTGATGCAGTCATGAACGGGTCCGGTTGGTTTCGTGGTTTGGGTTGGTATGACATTATATATTTTTGTGGGTTTAAAACAGGTTGGGTCGGGTTGGTGTCAAAGTGTATACTTTTATAGGTGTAGAAATATGTCAGGTTAGTGTACACATGGTGTCTCAACGCATTGCTGTCAAAGTGTGTTTCTTTTTGTTGCGCCTAGGCAGGTAGGCTCACGTTGTTGTCAAGGTATATATTTTTATGGGCCAACACAGGTTGGCTGGCGTCAGGTCGGTGTCCAACTCTAGGCGGGTGAGATTGTTGCCAAAGCGTGTATTGGCCTAAATGGACCGTGTCGTATTGCTTTAAAAACTGACATACAAGCTGCAAAACACAGTTAACTATTTTTACTGGTAGCAGTGATGGTTTAGTGGTGGTTGTAGCTGGTAGGGGTCGTGTGGCGGTGGTTGCTGGTAGGAACTATGGGGGTAGCGACAATGGTGTAGTAAAAGAAGATGTCAAGCAACACCACTAGGTTTTTAGGATTTTTTCCCCCATGAAGTCGCCTCCTTTTTTCATTGTGTTTGCTAAGTTTGATTTGTGGAATCATATTAACAGCTACAACTAATTTGAAAGCAATTCCATCAGTTTGGATTAAAAAGATTAATTATGGATTTATATCCAAGTATTGGTTCTCTATTGTAGACTAATGAAAATTATGGTTTGGACATATTACTATACCTCCATACACTTTTATCATTCATCATCGTTTGATTTTTCAACAGGAAGACATTAGGCAAAAACTGGTTGGTTCTGATAATAAAGTCCGCCAGCTTGAATCTCAGCTTTCTCAAGAGCAACAGGTTTCTTCCAATACCAAAAATGTACGAATATTTCTGATACTATTTCTATAATCTTGGTTTTAAAAAAGTGCGCTAGGTGTAACAAGGCTCAAGCCTGTGCACTTTTGGTGGCATAAGGCACTCTTTTTTTTGCCCAACAACCGCACTTGAAGCACGATTTCCTGGCAAAAAATTCAAAACGGGGTTCCATTATTTTTTTTATGGACGCGTTCGACGTGGAACAGATGTATTCAAAGCATTGGCTCTTGGTGCATTTGGTGTATTTGTAAGTGTAACTGTAAACTATCATTGCTATGCTCAAACTAAAGATTTGACCATATGTATATGAACTTAAGAGATAAGTGGCTTAAGTAATTGTTATATATTATGATGGTTTTCAGATTGGTCGACCAATGGTGTTTTCTTTGGCGGTAGATGGTGAGGCTGGTGTCCGAAAGACTCTTCAAATGTTGCATGATGAACTTGAGCTTACAATGGCGTTAAGCGGGTGTCGTTCCCTAACGGAGATATCCCGCAACCATATCGTGGCACCATGGGACCCGCCACATGTCATTCCTAGGCTTTAGAATCACTTGAAAAATACTAACAAGGTCAATACGTGACACGTTAGTCATAAAAACTTATTAGCTCTTATTAGATCAAGATTTTGTTGATTTCTTGAAATGCGACTGCCATTCAACCGACGTATGATATGTGATCTTAGTTAATTCGCCGCATCATAAATATGACGTACTTAGCATTCATTACATTATCTATACGTAACTTTCATGTGAAAATCGATTTGAGATCTCAAATGATGCAAGGTATGTCAAACAACGCAAGGTATTATTTTCTAAATAGGATTGACGCCGTCGCAACGCGCGGCTAGATAATAAACCTAGTTAAATTAACTTTTTAAAATTTAGTTAATAAAAAATTAATTATTTAATGTTTATTATTATTTAATACAGCATAAAAACAAGAACAATTAAATTAACCTTTTAAAATTTATTTAATAAAAAAAAGTTTTAAAGTTATATTACGTTACCAACCGAATGTTAAACTACTGTGTGTTTGCCATTTTATCATTTTAATTGATGTAATATCTCTAATTCTCAACTTACATTAGGATTTTAAGTCTATTTTCATAAATAAATTCGTATTTTTTTTATAAAGTAATATTTATCATTCGAAAAGAGAAAAAAAATGGAGTCTTTATCTAAAGAATTGTGTTGAAAAATGACATATATATAGAGCTTTTCAAGGAGATAATGCTTATTCAACTCTCTCAAAATGAAATCTACTGGTGGACTAAGCACCTCTTCGATTTTTTAACGAAATTAACGAGCACCTCTTTTGATTTTTTAAATGAAATTCAGTTTATATAACCCAACTTCCCATTTATATTTTCATTCATTAACCCGCTTACGGTTGTGCGCATATAATGTTTATATGTGTGGCTCTCGGGGGGGGGGGGGTACACTAATTTTAACGTTATTTTACTAATTTCATGAAAATAACGTTAAAAACGACGAACGGTTAATCATGCATCATTTGGTGGCGTTGATAGCCAAAAGACAAGGGCACATGCACAAATTGGGCTTGTCCCAATTGCTATGACTTATATCCAAGGCTTGATACAAAACCACTATTGAGTCGAGGGGTCTCACTAGAAGCAGCCTCTCTATTACCAGGGGATAAAGGTAATGCTGTCTACATCTTACCCTTCTCAGACCCTTCTTTAGCTTTGCTATTGAGTGACTGATGATGATGTTGTGAATCATGTGTTGTGTTAAGTTGTAAAATAGAAAAGATCTAAAAAGGACTATGATACCAACTTTTAATATGTGTAATTATTCTTCCATTTCCATACACAATTACCTTTTTTTTTTCCTTTTCTTTTTAACAGGTGACCATCACAGAATGAGTTCTTCCTCCGGTGCATTAAACAAGTAGTACAACTAAAAAAATGCGTGTAGCTTATTTGATACAATGATATTACAAAGTAATATATCTACATTCACAATTAGATTTTTAAATATTCATGAACAATCTATTAATACTATCTATTACATGAATCCATTTAAAATCCTAAAATGTATTTTTTTTTCATAAAATATGTTTAAAATTTGGGGTTAGCACAATATCAGTAACACCGTGGTTCTATTCGAATAAATACTACTAGTATCGATGCCATCGAACCTGCTCCTGATATTTGTTTCTACAGTTTTTTATCGACATAAAACACGTGTTAATATTTTCTTTTTAGATTTTTCCTTTCAGATGTTATATTAATTTCCGTTGCAATATCATAAAGAAACGAACTAGGTATCGATATAATACCCGCCGCGTAGCGCGGGGAATTTTTTTTATCGGCAAACTTCAAATTCATTCAACACCCAAAATATTTACATGATTGTACAAAGCAAGACGTTCATTACAATCAACATACATCCCCCGACTACGACACCTATCCAATAATCAAGTTCATGCCTAAGTTATAGGTACATTGAATGCAACCCAATCGTCCCACGTCCAACCCGATTGTTTGTTTTCGTACTTCACCCATCTAAACGCCAAGGATTGGGTTTCACCGAACACACCTGCCACATTGATTCTTTTCCCACTAATCGTAAGTTCATTCCGTGCTCTCATAATTTCCCACGACGCCGCCAATATAATGATTCTCACTAGTTACCGCTTCGCCTTCGACGCATTGATAGTTTAATGTAACTCGAGTAGATCTTTAACATTGAAAGCAAAGATTGGTGGGATGTTGACCCATGAGCAAACCTTCATCCAGGCATTGGAAGCAACATAGCAAGAAATCAATAAATGATCCGCATCCTCTTCCATTGCCCCACAAAGCTTACATACTGTAGAGCTGTGAATGATCTTTCGCTTTTTCAAACCTTTCAAGGTTGGCAGTCTATCCTGTAAAGCCCTCCACCCAAAAATTCTAACCTTCCTTGGTACACCTTTCACCCATTCAAAGGGGTAAAAAGGAGTTTCCTGTGAGCAATTTTCTTCAATCCGTGACTGAAAACACCCGAGTTGAAGCTTTTGTCCAAATCCATGTGTCCTGATTTTGACCCAGTATGCAACTGCTGATCAGATCCACACACAGCTGTAGTTCCTACACTTCATTTGCCTGGCACGGTTGTCTTTTCCAATCCCAAACAGTAGCTCTTTTAGCGATAGTCTCGGTTTTGTTAGCCTCAATTAGAAACAGAGCTGGAAATTTGAACATTAGAGGGAAGTCACCAATCCACCCAGAACCGCACGTCTACACCATTTCCAATCCTGGCTTTAATTATGCATTTAATGTCCACATTTTTCTCCCAAAGGTCCTTTTCCATCTTGTAAATTACATTCTATGTCCCGGCGATTCCTGCTTTGATAGGCATATAAGGCCATGAGTTCGAAGTCTTATGAATTGCCGAAGTAACTCAATGCCACATAGCACCCTTTTCAACTTTGAATCTCCACCGCCCCTTCAGCAAAAGACTTTCATTCACCGCTTTTAGAGAACCCAAACCCAATCCCCCTTTGTCAACCGGCCTGATAACCTTCTCCCACGCAATCCAATTCATTTTCGACTTCTCTTCATCGCCACCCCAAAAGGACCTCCTAATAGATTCGAGTTTATCGATAACACTCTTTGGAGCTTTAAATAAGGAGAAAAAGGTATAGTGGTAGGCTGTCCAAAATAGCCTTAAGCAAAACAACCCGACCACCAAAAGATAATTTTTTCGCTTTCCATTTTATTCCTTAGGCAATCAACGACGTTGTCGGCAACCCAAGATACTTGCATGGGAACTTACCAGGCTTACAATTAATAACACCCGCCATATTGTCAACCTCATCGTCGTTTACTCCCATGCCATAAATACAGGTTTTAGAGGGATTCATTTTGAGACCCGATATCAAATAGAAGCAGTGCATCAAACAAACCACGATTCGGATGTTATTTTCACACCAATCACCCATATAAAGAGATGTCTTCGACGTACATGAGGTGAGTCAACACAGGACCATCATGAGGTAAGCAAATGCCTCTAATCAACCCACTCTCATTCGCTTTACAGTTGAAACTTCTGAGTGCTTCCATCGCAATTATGAATAAGAACGGGGAAAGGGAATCGCCTTGCCGAACACCCCTATAACATTGGAATTCCCATGTCGGTGGTCCGTTGATCAAGACCGAGGCCTGAGATGATTCTAGAATACCATGTACCACATAACCCACCTACCGGGGATGCCCACTTGCTGCAGGACCGAGAGGATAAAACTCCAACTCATGGAATTGTATGCTTTCTCCAAATCCACTTTTAAAATGAAAGCTCAATGATGCGGGTTTTTAGACCACGAGATGACTTCGTTCACCGCCTTCAAACGGTTTGCCAACACCTTTGAAATGATCTTGGATATAAAGGACGAATCACATCCTCTACTGATGTTACTATGCTCAAAAAACACGTAAAGGGTCCTAAAAATATCGTTTTCAACAAATTCCAAAAGTTCTTTATGAAGCCGAAGTAGACCCCATCGGGCCCCGAGGCCTTTTCACTTCCATAATCCCATACCACATTCTTTATCTCCTATTTCGAAAATGGAAGGATAAAAAGCTGTCCGCACCCAACTGAGACAACCGTCTAAGATTTAGGCAAAGGAAATTAAGCCAAGCGGCCATTAGCTCCCGAAACATAAAAGCAAAAAATTTCCATGCCTCTGTCTTCCTTCTAGTCGAATCCATCACCCAATCATTATTCACCTAGATACTATTTATTCGGCTAGAACATGCATTATGATTAATCATACCATGGAAGAAAGAAGTGTTCTCATCGCCCTCTACCATCCATTTGATACGCGCCTTTTACTTCTAATCTTGAGCAATCTCCAAGTTGATTTCTTCTAAACTCCGATTTTTCTCGGTCCACGTTGCAATCTCATCGTCTTATTCCTCTATCCGCGATACAATCTCCTTCTTTGCAACATTTCTGCTATCTCGCTCTTGCTGCATCCATACCTTGATCACTCCTTTAATTTTCCTAAGTTTGTTAGCCAGAACCAGATCTATAGGCCCTTCACATGAGAATCCAAGTAGGGCAGACGACAACACCTGATCCAATCCAGGTTTAGCGATACAGGTGTTATAGAAACGAAAGGGTATTGACCCAAAATTCACAACAACCATAGACATAATCAGGTGACTATGGTCAGAAGTGGTCATAGGGAGAGCCGTAACCGATGCTTTGACACCCGGCAAACTCAGGTTAATACTTTTTACAAACATATAAGTCTACCTTAGCAAAACATTTATTTAATGTACTTAACTGGGTTATTTGAGTCAGTCCAATGATTCGGGGAATCATTGGGAGTTAGTTCATATTTGCATAATGTCTATAGTTGTCCATAGTTTAATGAGTTGGGGAATCATTGGGGAAACACACACGTACATACGAGTCTTGAGTCCCGTTATTGGTGAAACTACATAGGTGGGATAACTTATCAAGTATTATATGTCCTTGATCGATTAATTACTTGTGAATGCATGATTTGGTGATTTGATGTGCTAAAGTATGTTAAAATGCTATTTTGGGGTTGTGGGTGCGAATGAGTGGTGGAAACCTCTCATTCGCATGGTAAAGGATGCGAATGGGGAACTTGGAATCCCATTCGCATGGAAACTGCCTCATTCGCATACTTTAGTGTGCGAATGGGAGCAGACTATAAATATATCTCTTTGCCTCATTTTCATCATTTCACAACCCTAACTCGCCCCCAGGTGCTCTCTCTCAAACCCCAAATTGTATAAATGAGTTGTTGCCCTTATTTCTTGGATCCTAAAGCTAAAACAAGTTCTATATCATTATCACGTGAAGATTCTAGGGATGTTAATTATCTAAACCCTTTTCAATACATTTTTGTATATTCTTAATAAACCCTAAGTGTCCAGATCTGATTATAAAGAGTTTTCCTAAATAAAAACCTTTTTAACATCTTTCTAAAATAGACCTAAACCTAAATAATGAATTTTCTTACAAAAACCAAGTGTAAATGATGTTGGTGACTATCATATATGTTTTTTATTGTTGAAATGATATGTTGATGATGTTTAGATGATTTAGACTGATTTGAAACATAATTAAATGATATATTGGTGATTAATTGGTGTTTTGTGGACTTTTACCCATTTTGGGGGTTTATGTTAGAAACCTAGGGTTTGTAACATGAACATGCTGATGCTAATATGATTAGGGATTCATTAGGGTGAGTAAATTTGTGTTTAAGAATCTGGAAATGATGTTGTTTGAATAATTTCCATTTTGGGTAAAGTTCTCATGCAATTGATGTGACATCTCCATAATTTGCCATTTTGGGTAAAGTTGTGAATTGGTATGTGAAACTAATGGATTAATGATTGAAATAGGTGTTGAAACATGTTATTTGGGTAGATAAGGTTGACTGTAGTGTTTGGTTGCATTTCGTGAGGTTTTCAATTGGGTTTGAAGGGTTTATGTTCGTCAAAATAGCTTAACAATTGTGCAGGTAGGAATGGAAATCCATTCGCTTGGTCTACCATGCGAATGGGAGGAAAATTTTCCCATTCGCATGATCAAAGTATGCGAATGGGAGAAACAAAAGGCCATTCTCATCATATCAACTCATTCTTATCAAAAGTCCATTCAGAAGATGAGAATGTCTAATTTTAAAACCCATTCACATGGTCTAAGGATGTGAATGAGACCGGAATAGTCTCATTCTCACCAACATGTAAAATTGTTAATCTTTGGTATAAACTAAGTGTCTTATGTGCATCTCTTGTGTGTGGATTATATATACTTGATGTAACTAATGCAATGGGTCACCAACGGGATGTCGAGTCTTTCGTGGTCGTGTCAAACATTCAAACCTGTTTTTGAACATATAAAGTCAAGTTTTGGACAACTTGGGGGATTATTAGACAATCATATCATCGGATAAACATTCATAGGCTATTGCTGGTAGGTTCCCGGTAGTTGGAAATACCAAGCAAGACTGGTTTATTATTGTACTAGAAGACGCAACCTAAGGTGAGTTTCATAGCCCCACTTTTAGTGTTTTTGTTTTCGGGGAAGAAACATGTTGGACAAACTTATTTTCATTAGACCATGGTATTACATTATATCGCATGGGTACTAAGTGACGTTTTCATTATTCAAGTGCTAACCTAAGTTTTGAAACATTAATATGTGTATACATAGCGGGGAGAGTGTGAATAGATCTACTAGGCCCATGATGTGCTGAGAAATTGACAAGTTTTCCACACATATTCTCACCTATCTTATGCTCAAAGTCATGCTTTTATCTCTGTTTTGTCATGATTTATCTCTTTCTGTTGATAATTGCAGGATAAGCGGTCAGGAGGTGAAAAGGAGTTAAAAACGGCATAAAACGGCATTAATAGACGAAGAATTGAAGACTTTGAAGCCCTGCTAGCTGCAGCACGGCCGTGCAACTGTCCCGGGTCAACAAGTCAACATTTCCAAGTCAACAAAGGCCAAAAGTCAATTTTCAAGCATGGCACAGGCGTGCAACACCACTGTGCACGGTCGTGCTCTTTGAAATGTGTTCTCCAAGGCTTGCAACCGACCAAACTAACAAGACGGTTAGTTGTACCAGCAAGCACGGACGTGCCTACACCAGTGGCACGGGCGTGCACGACCTGCAAGGGGACAATTCTGCACGAAAAGACTCTGCAACAGTACCTGCTGTCGAGCGCGAGCGTGCCGCCACTTGAAGCACGGGCGTGCTTGGTCTGAATTGCCTATAAATAGAGGCCTCCAATCCACATTTTGAGCATCCCTTCCCACTTCGAAAACCAACACTTCTCCATGAAGTTTCTGCCCTCTTTGAGGATTGTATGTGTCCTTTGGAGCCTGGGAACTCTCCATAAACACCACATTCAAGAGAGAAAGAACCTTAAATCACCAAAACCACTTGAAATCTCCATACAACCCTTCACCATGTCTTGCACACAAACCCAACATTGTGAGCTTGTTGTATCAACCATGCTAGGCTAGCTTTCTGTTGGTGTTTCTTGGGTGATGATGGAAACTTTGTATGAATTAAATAGTTTATCTTTTATTTAAAAGTGGTGTTTTGTGTTCTTAATAATTCTTTCTATTCTAAACTTTGTTTAATGAGTTAATTAATAAATCACTTAGTCTTTGGTCTTGTGGGTGGCTTGATAGGAAGTGGGAGGACTCATGAGTGTACGCATGGTGTGTAACAACCCATGCACTTGTGAGCTAACCTAATCCCGCGAGTAGTGATTGGCCATTTGTGGGTAGAAATACACGCACTTAGTGGCTTAATCCTCTACTATCAAGATCTTCGGTACGGTCTTTATACTCGATCCTGGTGATAAGCCAAGACTTGATTGTGTGACTTGGCTTCATTGTCTTTGTGAAAGCTTTGGCGCAAGTCAAGGATTGGTGAACCCGTGCCGAAAGAAGACGGTCTTTATTTTCTTTCATTACTATATTGCCACACAATTAGTAATGGACCACTCACTTTTTGATAAAATAATTAAATCAAGTAAAGGATGCACGTGTTCTGGTTAGTCACGACTCCTCTATGATATTAAGTGGTAACTTGTTCGGTCATGCTCCGCCCACCGACAAGTTATTCATAAAAGTTTAGAATAGTTAGATGTCTATATCTCAACATTGGGGAATAGGTAATTCGGGGTTGGGTTAACACAGTCTTGAGTCACTTTATTTTCATTGTTGAGAGGTGAGCTACCCGGTTTGGGAGACCCTCATAAAAACTTTAAGAACACAAGTCGTTTATACAGTTATGCAAAAACAGTCACCTCTAGAGAATGTGTTAATGCAACTCAAAGTTAAGCACAAGTGCGCAACTTAAACGCACCACTTTAATAAAAATCTATTATTTATTCATACCAGTCTCCATCTGACCCCGACGCAACACCTTTGTTTTGTTATTGATATCTCTCACAGCTTACATCTTTCTTCTACTTTTCTTCTCGCAATTTAAAAACTCTTTTAGTAATTTTTAGGAAGTTGAGTGGTAAAAATCGTGTCCTTGGATTCAATACTCGGTACTTGCACATTTCTATACTACTCACGATAGGTACACTTTCCTGTTGTGTGGGGTCTAGACCGTTGAGCAGCTATCGTTTTAGATTATAAATTTAAAACTTGAAATCATACCACCGTTTTCCAACTTAATTCCATTTTCACTAAAACTCTCGGCACCTCCTTCGGGACTTAGCCATTTTTAGAGAAAAGAAGTTTAAGTTTTGCTAAAACCCCACGACATCAAGTTTTTTGCGCAGTTGCCAGGGACACGACTGTTTTAGAGAATGGTTTTCTTGAAACTTACTTACTTTTTATTTTTCTTTAAAAAAATTTCTCAAAGGTTCTCGAGTAGTGTATGAACTTGCGTCCCTCACCATATCTCATACCTCCTCTTGAAGAACCAGAAAGATATTTTAGAGCTGAAGAAAAGAGCAAAATTAAAAATGGCTCATGTTGATAGAACCATCTCTGACTTTGCTAGACCTTCCATCAATGCTTTGGGCCCTAGCTTTGCTAGACCCGTCGTTGATGCCGACCATTTCGAAATTAAGTCCCATGTCATCCATATGATACAACAAAACTGCACTTTTCATGGTCTACCCGACGAAGATCCCCATGCTCATATCGCAAATTTCCTCGAAATTTGTGATACTTCTAAGTTGCATAACGTCACTCCTGACGCTATCCGACTTCGCATGTTTCATTTTTCACTAAAGGACCGTGTCAAAGCGTGACTAAACTCGCTACCTGCAGGCTCCATTACCACCTGGGCCGACCTTGCTCAAAAGTTTTTCTCAAAATACTTTCCCCCAGCCAAAACCGCAAAACTAAGAAATGGCATCACCACCTTTTGTCAAGAAGAGGGAGTGTCACTCCACGAGGATTGGGAGAGATTCAAGGATATGCTGAGGAAATGCCCCCATCATGGACTCGAAATTTGGTTACACGTTTCAGCCTTCTACAATGGGTTGACAAACCAAGAAAGGCAGATACTTGACCCGACCGCAGGAGGAATTTTCGGGAACAAGAGACCGCAGGAAGCTTATGATCTCATCGAAGAAATTGCAGTGAACAGTTATCAGTGGTGCAACCCTCAAAGCCAGCCACCAAAGACCGGTATCTATCAGATCAATTCCACTACTTCGTTGCAAGCTCAAATTGAGGCGCTGTCAACTCGACTCAACCAACTGAGCAAAGCACAAGTCAATGCTATCATCGCAGCAGAGTTGCAGCCGCAAGACAAAAATCTTCCTCAGGCCATTGTGGAACAAGTTGACTTCATTGGTACAAACCGCCTGCCAAACAATCCTTACAACAATACTTATAATCCTGGCTGGCGTGATTATCCAAACTTCGGGTGGAAAAACAACAATAACACCATGCAGCCACCCGGATTCAGTCAACAGAACAACGAGCATCACCCTCAGAATAACGATTACCTATCCGTGGATGAGAGATTCGCAAAAATCAAAGCCCGATCAGAAGCACGAATGAACGAGAAGTTCAACAACACCGACAAGAGGCTTCAAGGACTTGAGTCCACCATCAGGAACCTGGAAGTATAGTTGGGCGTAATGGCCAAGTCTCTAGCAGAAAGACCCGTCGGAAGCGTTCCGAGTAACACTGAAACCAACCCAAAAGCCAATGTGAGTACCATAACTCTTCGAAGCAGCCACGTTTATCCCGAACCAGCGGTACCTGCCGATGGAGAAGTTGCACCACCCAACCCACCCATAGTTTAACCCGCTCCAACAATAACCATCCCCAATATTGTCGCACCAGAAAACTCGACCGCCAGTTCACCAATGCCAGTTAATGAAGGTCCCACAGCCAACCAGAATCCACCAGTTGTTCCACCGCAAGAACCACCAGCAAAGACGATACGGAGGGAATATCGGCCTAACATACCTTACCCCAGACATTTGATGAAGCAAAAGACAGACGAACAGTACCAGAAGTTCACTAAACTCCTAAGTCAAATCCATGTCAACTTGCCGTTTATAGAAGTCATCCAGCAAATGCCCAAATATTCAAAATTCCTGAAGGACTTCTTGAGCAACAAAATAAATCTCGATGCAGCAATCAAGGATAACGCACTGGAGTGCGCAGCACTGCTCCAACAAAGTCTCCCACCAAAGCTGACCGACCCAGGGAAGTTTTCTCTACCTTGCTCTATAGGCAACTTGCCTACGAATTATGCCTTAGCTGATCTTGGTGCAAGTGTGAACGTTATGCCCACTTTATTTACAAGCAAATCAACTTGGGCGAGCCACGACCTTTGGTAGCTACGATCAAGTTTGCGGATGGTTCCATAAAGAAACCCGAAGGGGTTGTAGAAAACCCGCTTATCAAAGTAGGGAAATTTGTCTTCCCCGTCGATTTCGTCATCATCAACATAGGCAAAAGTAATGTTCCTATTATTCTCAGCCGATCATTTTTAGCTACCGCTCGAGATACTATAGATATGAGTGACGGGATTCTTACACTTCGGGTTGGGAACCACAAATTGCAGTACACAGCCACTGGAAAGGAATATGTGTCTGACGACCCATTTGATGTGGCCAACTTCATTGATAAATAATTAGATTATCAATTGAATAAAGCCAAAGGCGCAACAATAACACCGCCAGAAGAATCCACAGTGGGTCTTGACAACACCAAGTGGATAGATGAGTACTGGGACAAACGTCAGATGAGTACTCGTGTTGAAAGAAAACGGTCTTTATTTTCTTTCATTACTATATTGTCACACAATTAGCAATAGACCACTCACTTTTTGATAAATTAATTACATCAAGTAAAGGATGCACATGTTCTGGTTAGTCACGACTCCTCTATGACATTAAGTGGTAACTTTTTCGGTCATGCTCCGGCCACTGGTAAGTTATTCATAAAAGTTTAGAATAGTTAGATGTCTATATCGCAACATTGGGGAGTGGGTAATTCGAGGTTGGGTTAACACAGTCTCGAGTCACTTTATTGTCATTGTTGAGAGGTGAGCTACCCGGTTTGGGAGACCCTCATAAAAACCTTAAGAACACAAGTCGTTTATACAGCTATGCCAAAACAGTCATCTCCAGAGAATGTGTTAATGCAACTCAAAGTTAAGCACAAGTGCGCATCTTAAACACACCACTTTAATAAAAGTCTACTATTTATTCATACCGGTCTCCATCTGACCCCGACGTAACACCTTTGTTTTGTTATTGATTTCTCTCACAACTTATATGTCTGTTATACTTTTCTTCTTGCAATTTAAAAACTCTTTTAGTAATTTTTAGGAAGCTGAGTAGTAAAAATCGTGTCCTTGGATTCGATGCTCGGTACTTGCACATTTCTATACTACTCACGATAGGTACACTTTCCTGTTGTGTGGGGTCTAGAACGTTGAGCAGCTATCATTTTAGATTATAAATTTAAAACTTGAAATCGTACCACCGTTTTCCAAGTTAATTCCCTTTTCACTAAAACTCTTGGCACCTCCTTTAGGACTTAGCCGTTTTTAAAGAAAAAAGTTTAAGTTTTGCTAAAACCCCATGACATCACCCGGCAAGCCCTACTCGAGTCGACTGGAGGTCGGACAGATGCATATTTGTTCCATCTAACTTACGACAGCGGGTGATGTCTGGTGGCGGGTATGAGGCATTCTAACGTTCAGCAGTGGTTCCTAATGCTTTAGTGTCATGTAACGATGTTTAGCTAGCCTCAGGTATAGCTGTAAGGTTTGTTTGGTATGGTTTTACGAACCTTACTTACTTGTGCATGTTTCCTAACGAAGTTTAAACTCTTTGACCCACCGGCACTTTATGTGTTGGGTATGGTTTTACGAACCTTACTTACTTGTGCATGTTTCCTAACGATGTTTAAACTCTTTGACTCACCGACACTTCATGTGTTGACTAACGAAGCATGTTTCCTCAGGTCGCCAAGGTAGCAGAGAGACTAGGCGCACTGGAGTCACACGGAGTCTTATTTGTCTTGCATTGTCAAACCTTACTTTCATATGGTTTGTTTGGTTTGATCTAAACTTTTAAACTGTTTGGTTGGTTTTTTACGTTACTTTCATATCATATAGTTGTTGTTTATTGTGGCCGTTGACTTGGATCCTGGTATGTCACACGCCTCGCGGGAAAACCCCGCACGTGGAATTTGAGGGTGTGACAGATGTGTCTGGCCAGCGGTTCTAGAATTCGTGGGACACCATGAACCTATCGATCTTGCTCAACTTATCCCCTAAATTGACGCCATAACCTCCGTAATTGTCGACCGCAACTCTTTTTTCAAACCCAGATTTTGCGGTGCGTAAATGTTCCTGATGTTTACTGTTTCACCTGTATTTATAATAATGCTTGAAATAATCAAAAAAATTATCTGACGAACAACATTAGTCTTTTGGAAAACACCGGGATCCCAACACGTGAATAAACCCCCATATCTGCCTTCCGAGTTAACCCAATCAAAATCCACTAAACCTTTGCCCCAAAGTTTCTGAACTTCAATTTTTGAACCGTCCCTAATCATTGTTTCCTATATTACGATGAAATTTGGTTTTTGTTCTCAAATCACATCCCCCACATCGGTTATCTTCCGATCCTCTCCAATCCCCCTGACATTATACGTAAGGATCTTCATTAGATATACACACTCGCCTTCATCCCTGACCGTTTTTTCCACATCATCATCAAACCTATCCAACTTGATTCCGACAACCTGTCCCAGTTGAATTGTATCAGCCACTTCGAGCCCAGTAACAACATTATTATCCCCACTTCCACTCTCTTCCCCATTCCTCATGGCAGACAGAGGCAGGGTATAGTGATCGGTCACGATGAAAGAATATGGGAAACTAATATCATCAGTTGCTTGTCCCCATGTTCTTGTTCTTTTTAGGTCTCCTAACAATTTTTTCCTTGCCTTCACCAGAGTTCCCTGATCTGATAAGAGTCTTGATTAAAAGAAAAACATGGGCGTAGGGGGTGGTGAATTTAGGTCCGATAAGTCTTCGTTCGGCCCAGACACCCTCCTTGTTCTTTTTCTAGATACAAAGGAATCTGGCCCAATATTAACCTCACGCCCCACAGTATTGGTTGGATGGGTGGGCCCACCATTAGATAGTCCTTCATTGGGCAACTGTTCAACCGCCACCTCCTTCATAGTCTAAGCATGCATGCATGTTAACGTCCACACTTCCAATATCATCATTAATTGCATCCAAACCCCCATGCACAAACCTTTCGTTTTCTGTTTGCCCCTTCCCATTCCCTTTTTCCGATGCCGGAGTGGCAGCTGGATCTTGCCTATGATTAACATTAATGCCTTCCCTACCAATCTCATCTTCTTTGTATTCATCTTCCATATTAACACTTCCGTTGTTCACATTCGAATCATCTCCCTTCTCGGATTCATAATGAATCGTCCCGTTGTCCGTATTCAACACCAGATTTCTGTTCGGATTAACCTTCGTTACGGCAAAATCTGGACTCCATGTTTGATCCATTTCTTCAACCCAAACTTTGAAACGTTCCCTTTTCCACGTGAACTCAATCTCATCCGAAATTCTCTTACCATCATTAGTTAGCACAACCATCGATTCAAAGGAGAAATTCTCATCTCGGGCATTTGTGCATGAACCGTGGACCACCGACCCACATGACCCCGCAATTCTGTCAAATACTTCCTTATCCCATAGGTGTAATGGAACACCCGACACTTTTAACCAGGCTACACGTTCAAAAGGCACAACATGTTCGACCTACATATTCATAACCTGGAACCACATCTTCTATTCATCTTCTTTATTTTGCAAAAACTCCTCGGCCTCAGATGTGGTAGTGAATGTTAGTAGCACCGTCATTCCAGCCACGTATTTGACCGTCACATCTTTAACATTCATCGCCATAAGGAAATCGTCCATTCTACACAATCTAGTAACATCTTGGACCTTTCCGATAAGAGAACATCCACCGAAAATGGCTTGCACCGAATAAGTGTTATTTGGAATCCCCACATTCTTTGACTTACTTACTTGTTGAATAGGAGGAAACTGATTGCTGTCACCCCAGGCCGGACGGTCACCCTGCTCACTCATTTGAATACCTTTCCCCTTCGATCTTCGATTGACATTAACTTCAAACCTTTGAGCATCTTGTGGCTTTCCATCGCCTTGTTGAACTTGGCAACATTGGCAATAACCCTGCATTCACCCACTCTTACCCTTGTAAGGGCCTTTATCATCTCCCCATTGTTTCTCACACCCTCAAACCTGATAAAAGCAAAACATCTTCCGGATTTATCTCTTCTTCTCGGTAGGTATGCGTCGGTCATCCTCCCACAACTACGGAACTCACTCCACAGCATCCCAAGCGTTCATTTACTTGGGAGGTTTGAGATGTAGAATGTCGTAGTAGTCACCCCATCCTGATTTGTTGGCCTTTGTTGCTTCCTTGATCTCCATCGTTGCACCTCCCACTCTCCGTTGTTCTCCATCTTTGCCGCTTATTTTAATTGTAGCGCGAGGAATTTTACTAGTTAATTACATGACACAAATAGTAAGTAGTGACTTTCTTTCTTTTTATATATTTTTTTATTTTTTCAAGTTAACCTACGTTTATGACAATGATTACTAATTTAACAACTCTTTTCACTCCTCTCATAAGCTTATTTTGCACTTCATTAATCGCTATCTTTATACGAACAAGAGTGTGTATATGTGTGACTTGTAAAGAAAGATATAAACTAGTAATTTTCTATAGTTTTTGATCACTACCTTAACTAATCGAACAAATAACAATGACACCAACAACAGTATTATCAAACCGATATATTCCCTACAACATTTCATGCCCAGCTGAAACTTACTATTTTTTTAAGAAAAAATGTTATGTTTTCTACATTATTACACCAATAATTCAAATTATACATGATAGCCAAGGTTTGAATCTTAGACCTCTTATCTAAGAAACATATACCTCTACTAAGTAGGCTAGCTCACGGTGGCAAAACTTACTATTTATCACAACAAAGTGATTACTGATATTATAACCCTCTTCACTTAGCTTAAAATTGTTTAATTAGTTTCATAATGGAATAAGATTAAATACAAACAAGTTTTCCGTGCAAAGCGTATGAACTTGTAACAGCCCAAGCTAACCCGTACCACGATCTTGTCCGCTTCGCTGCAGCTCACGGTTTTGCTTTGGTCTCACCCTCGAAGGATTGGCCAAAATGCGTCTGGTAGAGAAGGTTCCCCCACCCCTTATAAGGAAGTGTTTGTTCTCCTTCTCAATCGATGTGGGATGCTACAATCCACCCCCCTTATGGAGCCCAGTGTCCTCATGGGCACGACTGGCACACCAACCCGGGCCCCGGCTCTGATACCAACTGTAACAGCCCAAGGTAACTCGTACCTCAATATTGTCCGATTTGCCGCAGCTCACGGTTTTGCATTGGTCTGACCCCCGAAGGACTGGCCAAAACGCATCTGGTAGAGAAGGTTCCCCCACCCCTTATAAGGAAGTGTTTGTTCTCTTTCTCAACCGATGTGGAATGTTACAATCCACCCCCTTAGGGAGCCCAGTGTCCTCGCGGGCACGACTGGCATATCGATCCGGGCCCCGGCTCTGATACCAACTGTAACAGCCCAAGGTAACTCGCAACATGATATTGTCCACTTCGCCGCAACTCACGGTTTTGCATTGGTCGCACCCCTGTCGTATGAGACAGTGAGCTACGCCAAAACGCGTCATGCCAGGGAAGGTGTCCAGCCCCTTATAAGAAGCTTTCGTTCTCCTTCTCCAACCGATGTGGGATGCTACAATCCACCCCCCTTAGGGAGCCCAGTGTCCTCGCGGGTACGACTGGCACACCGATCCGAGCCCCGGCTCTGATACCAATTGTAACGTCCCACATCGGTTGAGAAGGAGAACAAACACTTCCTTATAAAGGGTGGGGGAACCTTCTCTACCAGACGCGTTTTGGCCAGTCCTTCGGGAGTGAGACCAATGCAAAACCATGAGCTGCGACAAAGCGGACAATATTGTGGTACGGGTTACCTTGGGCTGTTACAGTAATTAACCCGTACCACGATATTGTCCGCTTCGCCGCAGCTCACGGTTTTGCATTACTCTCACCCCCGAAGGACTGACCAAAACGCGTCTAGTAGAGAAGGTTCCTCCACCCCTTATAAGGAAGTGTTTGTTCTCTTTCTCAACAGATGTGGGATGTTACAGAACTGAAGGAAAAAACACGCGGGACATTTATAACTAGAGTATAACTAGAGTAATTATATAATTACTCTAGTTATAAATGCCCCGCGTGTTTTTTTTCCTTCCGTTCATACGCTTCACACAGTAAAAGCTATTTATACGTGAACTTAACCCGTTTTATAATAATAATAATAATAATAATAATACGTTTTTTTAGGGGCAAATATAATCTTTTCTCATTGGCTTATTTGTACTTCACATTAAAAAAAGTACATGTACATTATATGTGTGAGAGAGAAAAAGAGATTTTATCTTGTTTTTGCAGCTTCTCTTTCTTTTCTCAATATATTCCTCGTCGGTTACGATTCTGCAAAATAGAGAGATATTCTTCTTGCGTTTTCGCGTGTCTCTCATTTCCCCATTATTAATATCCTATTTTCATTCCATTTTCTTCATCATTTTCTTCGCCATTTTCTATAAACTTCTAAATTTCTTCCTAAATCAGGTAAACTCTCCTTCAGTAGACAGATTCTTTGATCTTCTAACCAATTTTTCTTTAATTTTGCAGTATCACTGTTTGTTTTTTATTTTAAGTTTCTTTGTGTGATATAAAGAACCTACTTTTCTCTCTTCTTTATATGATTCTTTACTGTGTTAATTTGGTTGGAGATTTTCGTTTTAAAATCTTTATAAAATTTTTGTGTAATTATCGATAAATTTTTAATTTTTTTATTAAATTTTGAAGAGATGAGGAAAGGAAGCACTGGATTTAAGGATGGGACGCGACAATCAGGTAAAAATTCTAATCTTTATGTGAAATCACCGTAATGCCCTTGGTTCTTG
This sequence comes from Ambrosia artemisiifolia, assembly GCA_032199755.1. NCBI lineage: Eukaryota > Viridiplantae > Streptophyta > Magnoliopsida > Asterales > Asteraceae > Ambrosia > Ambrosia artemisiifolia. Next base: position 49,551,815 of record CM063517.1, on the reverse strand, counting down.
ATAAAATTTACATGAAACCCATTAAAGTTTATGGTGAAAATTTCGTTCTTTTCGATGATTTGTTCATGAATTTCTCGGTTTGTTTGTCTTTCTTGCTGTAGTTATTATGTTTTTGTTTGTGATTGAAGGTGGGGGTAGTTTTGTCATTTCACATAAAGCATCAAAGAAACTGAAGAGATTGAGTGCTCTGGCTGGATTGGATAATAAGCCTACTTGTAGCAAAAGAGTCAAGCTTCCCAAAAACGTGAGTTATAAATTAATTATTATATTATATATTCATGATCATATGCTACTTATAGAGTGTTTGGATGTGCAATTTTTCTTATGATTATACTGTGAATTGTTGAGTAAGATAATCAGTAATCAACCTTGAAGAAGGGTAGTTTCGTAATTTTGGTCGCCAAACAAATTTTTTATTTTTATATTTTAATAAGATGTGTGTTGATGATGAAATGTATATAAATTGTTGGGCCCGTCCATGAAAAATGGCACCTTTGTCAGTGACTGCTTATTGCGGGTTAATTCGTTTATTTGATATTTCAATAAAAATTAATTGGTGTGAACTCATTTATCATGAATTTTATTGTTTGTCCATGACAAATGTGTACTTGATTTTTCATATAATTTGATTTGTGTTAATTCATTAATCATAAGTTCCATTGTTTGCCCTTTTGGTCTGAACACATATCCAAACATCCGCTTTAGTTCTATTAGTCACGTCTTACTTTTTAACATATGCTGTCTTTTTATTTTATTTTATTTTATTTAAATGAGATTTTCGTGACGCGTATGTTAACTTGATTTTTCTTAATTTTGATTAGGGTTTGTTTTATTAATCATAAGTTTTATTGTTTGCCCGTCTGAAATTTGCAGCTTTCGGATAATGGTCATATGGTTAATCTTGTATCTGTTCCAAGAAAATCACGGTCAGGTGTGTTTAATCTGTCATGTTATTTTAATCAATGATGTTGCTAAACCTATCTTTGTTCATATATCTGATTAAATCTTGATAAAAGAATCGATTTTTAAACAAGATTCATGTTTGGAAATTGAGGTTTTGAACTAAAACCTTTGTTAGTTCCATCTGCAGTAATGAACAAGCGGTTCGCTGACCTGTCATCCCCAAGTCGAACAAGCGCGATTTCTATAAGTGAAATGCCATCTACTGATGGTAACAAGAAGGTCAAACTTGACCCGGTTAGTAATTTGACTTTTGTTAGAGGGTAAATGTGTAAATTCACTCAAAGAACTTGTTTTTACCAATCAGTTAATATACTGTGCAGGATGAAGAACAATCAGTAATGAAAAATGAAGAAGCAGCTATTGCTGGTTTGCTTGCATTGTCAGGAAATGACAGAACCGATGAAATTAAGTTAAACAATAAGATTTCAGTAGCAACAAGTTCGAAAGCCGAAGATCTGGTTCAAGAATGCGCGCAGGTTCATGATCTGAATGAATCAAGCAACACATTAGATGTGAAAAAGGTTGAATCTTTTTCATTTTTTTATATTGTTGATTGCAAGTCTTGTGTATTTACTACTGTTCTTTTGCAGGATTGTAAAGATGTTACTGTTGGAAACGAGTCGCGAAAGAGGTGCGCTTCGCATGTTTACATATGCCAAGTCATCAAGAATCTGAAAATGACCAAGGGTAAAATGGTCATTTCATGTGAAGAAGCGAAAGGCGTAACAGCCCCAAAAGTTGTTATGAATGTCAACTCGGGTATAAACTTAAATGAAGTAATCCCATTTAGCAACAACATAATTGAAGGCCAGCCAAGTGGCTGTGGGGTCCAGTCGTATTTCGGCAACCCGTATTGTGACCCGTCACAATGGTCAAGACCCATGTTTCCTAACCAACAAATGTGGATGAACCCGTTTATGTACAGGCCACTCCAGTCGGGTTCATATGTACAAGCTTCATTGCACAATGTGCTAGGATCCAAGCACAATTCTTCTTTGGGATATGATGAAAGCGCTATGTTTCGTGTGGATAGCAGCCCCCTGACGCTAAAGCTAGCATTGCAATGACGATTATAGTAAGGGCAAGGCGTTTTTCGCAATTTGTCGAAGAGGGGTGTACAGATTAGAATAGAGACAGTGGATTTGTTTAGAAATGCATTAAGAGTGAGTGTTAATGTATTTGGCTAACAAATTATGAGGTTAAAGACATCTTGTTACTCAATGATGGCAAATGGTGATGAACAGACAAACGTGGGAAATAAAAGTTGTTTATTTCTATTATTTTCTTTATAACTATCGATAATATATGAGTAAATGAACGAATTAAAGAGTTAATTGCAATTTTCGTGCACATAATTTGCTTGAGTTAAGAGTTTCGATCCACCCTTATGTCAAAAATATGGTAGAGAACATAAAACCTGAAACTCTTATTATTAACAACTCAAGATCCGAACAAAATACAACTAAAAACAAATACAAGAAACCAAATACAAAGAATAAAAAAAGACTCAAACCCTCTCAAAAAACCTATACATGTTTCTGATATACAGATCATTACTAAGAAGAACAACTTATAAAATATCAAAACCAATAGACTAATCAGAAGAACAAAACATGATATATAGATCAATAATCTTTAGTCTACGAACACGGTGACTCATAGGCGAGAGAGAAACTGACGATGACGACAGACTCACAAACGTTTGTGGGTGAGATGATTTTGAGAAAATCTCAGACCTGTATCTTGGAAGATGGTAGGTGAGAGACATTTGAGAGTGTAAGATAATAATCATCTTCTATGTCACCCAAAATCTATATATATATATAAAAGAAAAGACTTTTGCTGACGTGGCGTGCAACGGAGGCTTCAACCTTGTATCACGTGGCATCATAATGAAGAGTTTTTGGTGTTTTTAAATTGTTTCCTTTTTTAATTAAATTGAGTTATTTTAGGAAAAAAGAATTTAAAAATAAATTTAAAATTTTATCTCTCATATTTCCTCCTATAACTTTTAAACGTTTATATCTTTTATATACGGGATTTTTTAAAGAAAAAAATTACACCAAATTAACGAGCGTTTTATTATCTTTCCAACGAGTACCATAGTGCTATATAAAAAACGGAGAAAAAATCGACTATTTTTTGTGGGGTTTCGTTCATACAGGAAAAAAAACACACAAAGTGTTCATGTTATCACGTAAAATTAGATTTTGTGGGGAATATGAGTTATTACTGATTAGAATACTGTGAACATGCAATGATTGGAAGATTTTGTGTTTAGTTAACTTGTGCCGTTTGTAATAGGTTATCACATAAAATTAGATTTATCAACCCCGGGACCCTCCCGGGGTAATCAGCTAGTAATAATAATATAGGAAAGATATGACTCGAGTACCAAGTCCATCGTGGTTCAATGGGCTGGATGAGTGTGCAATGGGCTGAACAAATAAGTCCTCTAAAATAGCCCAATATGAGAGCCCAGCTCCAACAATGCCCAATACGAGTCCAGCTCTCCAATAACGCCCAATACACGACTGCAAGTTGACCGAACACTTTGACCTGCACAAATCTTATGCAACATGTTCAAATACAAACAAACACTAGATTCCTTTTGGATATTAAATTGTAACCGGTTTATCATATTTTAACCCCCCCTCCCCCCCCCCCCCCCACCCCACAATTTAATATCCAACCAGATCAAACATACCAAGAAGTTTTATAAAACCTTTTTGATATCAAACCTCTTAAAAGAAAAATAGATGCAGCCCAAGAATGTTTTGTTTTCGCCAAAATAACAAAAAAAACTGCACTATTACTATAAAATGACACAACACAGAAACTTACCTGAATATGTATTCCTTTTGATTTACAAAGTCAATCAATGAACTATAAGGGTATGTTGGGTATGAGGTAATGGAATGAACGAGGGAATGGAATGGACAAGGGAATGGAATGGACAAGGAAATGGAATGGACAAATGAATGAAATGGATGATTACCATTCCATGGTCTTGTTTGGTTACCACGTAAGAATGGAATGAATTAATACTTTGTATTGTTTGGTAGGTAGGAAAACACTTAGGAATAAAACCGCCGGTGGTGAGTGGTGGCGATAGCGGTTGATAGTGGGTGCCGGCGACGGTGGTTGTTCAATGGCAGCGACAACGATGGGTGGTGGTGGCCGATGGGTGGCGACGTTTGGTGGTTATAGTAGCGATAACGGTGGTGGTAGTCGGTGGGTCAACAGGGAGTGACGGGGAAAGTGAGTGGTAGCAGCAGCGGCGACGGTGGTGGTCAGTGCGTGGCGGTGGTGGCGGTCGGTGCTTGGTGGTGGGTGCTGGTGGTTGGTAGTGGAGGGGGTTGTTAGTGGTGGTGGTGGTAGTCGGTGCTTGGTAGTGGGTGGCGGTGGTCGGTGGTGGAGGTGGTGGAGAGTCGCGATGGTGGTAGTGGTCGGTGACGAAGAGTGTAAGTGATAGCGGTCAGTGCTTAGTGGTTGGTGGCGGTGGTCGTTGGAGTTGGTCGGTGATGGCGGTAGTCGGTGGGTGGTGGTGGCGGTGATCGGTGACGGAGAGTGGCGGTGGTGGTCGGTGGGTGGCGACAGTTGGTGGTTGGTGGTGGTCGACTATGGCGGTGGTCGGTGGTGGCGTCAAGTGGTGGTGGCGATGGGTGGTGATGGTAGAGGTGGGTGGTGGGTGGTGGTGGTGGTCAGTGTTGATGAAAGGTGACAAAGGGAATGGAATGGAAAAAAAGCAGGGGGATGGATGGAATGAATTTTAGGGTTTTTAGAGGGAATGGAATGGAGGATGTAATGGTTTATTCCATTACCTTGAACAATCAAACACCTTTTTTTTCATTCCATCGTAATCCTCCATTCCATTCCGCCTCTCATTCCTGCATACCAAACGCTACCTAACTCCTTTCATTAAACACAAGCCATCAATATTGATTAAACATCAAAATCAGCATAACAACAATCTCAATTGACTAGATTAGAAGACAAAACATACTACGCACAGATTTATGAACTAATTGTGTAGTATAATCCTGATCATCAAAAAAGATAGATGCTATAATAAAGCTAGCAACAAAAAATGAAATACTACTTTGCAATTTTAATAAGTCGGTTATGTCATTAACAAATTTCACATGTAGCAGCATACATAGTTGTCGTGAAACTATGGAGTGCCATTTTTTATTTTCCCAAGTTTCTTAGGAGGTGTTTGAGATTGATTATTCAAAACAGATTATGCGTTTTGGAAAAGAAGGGGTGGAGCGGCTTATAGATTATTGCGTTTTGGTAGCCTAAAAAACTAATTATCTGCGTTTTCAAAACGCAATCCAAACACTAAAAACTGATTATTTGGGTTTTGAAAACTCAATAATCTAAAAATCAGATTCAACACGTAATCCCAAACACCCTCTTAAGAGATTTCAAGAATTATAAAAAAACACTTACCCAGTCATGATTGAGCATACACCAAAAAGAACTTAAAACAAGAAACGAACAAGGACAACAAAATCAAGTCTAACCCAACCAACACTCAACCACTACATGCTATCAACAAGATAACCTACATGCAATCTCTCAAACGCTTAAAAGATACACAATCTATGTTAGATTAAATAAATCTAAACAAGCGAGAGACTCGTAATAGAATCAATAAAGATAACAAATCTTAACAGATGAGTTTATAACACTTGAGCAAGAAGAAAGACTGACTTAAGGAATGTTTAAAATGTGAAGTATCATGACTGATAAGCGACAAATATATCATTTTCATCAAATTTAATGAATTCAATATCTAGGAAACGTTTACAGACTCCTAGATCCCTTAAAGAAAACATAGATTTGAAACAAAAAATTCCTTTTTTTATTAAAAAAAATGATTACATATGACCAACGTATTTATTTATATAAACAAATAGTAAAACAGTTAAAACCATTCTTCTTTGCAAACACCAATTTACAACAACTTAGAAAGAAGCTAGTTCAAAAAGACCACAAAAGACACAAAACCATTTTGAATAAATCAATATCTCTCAACAACTCGACTAGACCTATGAACTAGCATAAACAATAATCATCAACTAGAAGAAAAAAAAAATTAGAACAAATCTAGCCCAAGATGTATTTAACCAAAGATATTAAGAAAAACAAAAAATGACTTTAAAAAACTTTTACAACTTCTGAACATAAGAAATATATGAATCACAAGATTCAAAACATATGATAACAGTAGAACAACATGATCTACACCAGATTATACAGGCTTAGGCAGACAAATTCTGATTAAACACAAAACACACGATTTGCAATCAGAATATACAAGACAAACTTATATTCATGTTGATAAAACCTTGTAAAGAATGTAAACATTTATTGATTTAACCAAAAACACTTTTAACGTTTACTAACCCGTAAAGGAATTTTTTTTATTTAAATCAAACATTTACAACTTCACAAAACAACAAGAACCATACAAAACTGAATCACATGATTCAGAAACATGTAAGCACTGTTACAGCCTAAACATGTAAACACTTATTGATTTAACCAAAAACACTTTTAACGTTTACTAACCCGTAAAGGAAATTTTTTTGATTTAAATCAAACATTTACAACTTCACAAAACAACAAGAACGATACAAAACTAAATCACATGATTCATAAACATGTAAGCACTGTTACAGCCTAAACAGAATCTGATAACACTCAAAATCACAAGATTTCAACACCAGTATACAATCTTCCACACAGAAGAACACACATAATGTTGAAACACCTACAAGAACAATACGTAAAACACAAAGAGAAACCAACCGGTACCCCTTACAATCTATTCTCTAACCTCTACGGTTGACATCATCGACAAGACGAAAAGACAAAACACTAACACGATCCAACGGACTTCCTAAATCTACAACTAGTAGATTTTATTCAAGAATCCTAGATCTAGTGCCAATACAAGAGATTACAAGAGAAGAGATACATCAATTGAAACATACAGTTGCCAAATCAAAACAACATGTTCCAATACCAGAATTAATCAGCCAAACACATCTAATTGAATAAGAAACATCACATGATTTTTCAATTAGAAAGACATCCCACAAAGGAGTAAACAAGGCTGACAATAACAATTCAAGAATAACCTTGACAACAAGTGTTCTAAACAAGCCTAATAATAGACTAAAAAACATAGCCAACCAAGATATGATTGAACACAAAATCACACGACTTTTCCAATTAGAAAATATTCTCACACGAGAAAATATACAAGGCTGTCACATTCAAAATATATTCTTGACAAATACTGTTGGAGAAGCACCTGAACCACATAGTTCAACTTAACCAGACAACAAGAATATACACACAATGAATACAGGCCACACAAAGCCAACATGATACGAGTTCAATAAAAAACAAAACCATCAAGACACGGTCAAACAAAACCATCATGACATGATTTTAATTAAAAAAACTCATCAAGACATGGTTAAAGCCTATTATAAAACAAGGTCACCCGATTCAAAACTAGTAAGCAAAGTTACATAGCTAAAACAAAGATTTTAAGAACAATAAGCTTGATATTGCTATTACTAGTAACATATAACAAATACTCAAGTCCTCAACATACACAGATCATCTAACAATTCTCTCAAATGCTTACCAAATATAAACTCTAAGACACAATAGAATTTAAAAAACGAGAGATATGGACTAGATTACCTAAGAAAATCTTTATGTTCAATCCTTAATCGAAGTACATGAATCAAGACAAACTCTCTACACACATATTATGTGAGTAACACAACAAGAATCACATAAACGAAAATAACAGATCTGAAAAAAAAAACAAGAATCACACAATCCTTCACTAATCACAATGACAGCCTAAACAACTTCTTATTGACACTTCAAATCTTCAAAGGTCTTCTCCTCTTCTCTTCTCCTCACGCACCACCACCACCATCGTCCACCACCACCATCGTCCACCACCACCACAGTCCATCACCACGGTCCACCACCACCCACTACCGTCCACCACCACCACCGTCCACCACCAGACTGCTGTGAAAAATCAGTTTATTTAAATTTTAGTTTATTTCAGCAGCTTGCAGACGTTAACAAACAAACAGTCTTCTTCTTGCAGACTGCAGACCTTTGGTCCACCTCTTCTCCTACAGATGTCTGCAGATGTGGTCCGCAGACTGCAGACCTTTTTCTGCAGAAAAAACAAACAACACCTAACTCTATTTCTACATGGTTGAATGTACAATTTGTTTATTTTAAAAAACTTGATACGATTTGTTTTATGTTTCATTCAGTGGTATTTATTTTAGCAAATTACATTTGCAATATATTGTTTACAAGCTTAATCTTTTTAATATCTTTTTTTCCTTTTTCATTTGATATATAAATGATGTACATGATTATCTTTTAATGCTTTTAATTGTTAAAAAGCTGGAAAAAATTAATTACATGTTTGTTTTCGTTACAGGGGTAAGACTCATTTTGTTTCATTAAGAAGCTTCTAAGATTATTCCAATGTGAGCTGAAACCTTACTTTCAGAAAAATGTGGTATTTCTATACTTACTTTATTATATAGTTTTTAATCTTCAAACAAAATAAACCTTCTCCCCCATTTGGATCCACATATCTCTCAATCAAGAACTTAATTTTTTTTTTCCTTCTTTTTCTGCAAGTCATCAGAATCAAAGACATTTTGTTCTTTTGTATTATGTAACTTTCAACATATAAAACAATATTTATACTACAATCTTTATAGAATTTTTTTCATTTTACTTGTGAATCTATCGGGTGTACACCCGGGACTCTAACCTAGTAAAGAATAAATGTAACATCAATATAAAAAATCCTCGTTTGTCATGAAACCGTCGATCATTAATAACATTCAAATAATTTCGAAAATTATTAAAAAAAACTCAATTAATGATAACAGAAAGATTCATGCAATAATTTTGGTAAACAAAATGTATATAATAAATATAGTTTGAATCTATTCTTTAATAATAAATATAATTTAAATCTATTTAACAATTTCTTAAAATATATAATATATTCAAAATAATTTTCAATAATATTACTAATATAACGACTTTCATTTTAATATTGTTGACCGATATACGTAAAAACATTTTACGTTTTTTTTTATTTGGATAGAGGTCAATTCTTTGACTTTATTTATTTTTCATGTCTTACAATACACTTATTAGTAATTAGTAACGAAATTAGTAATGAAATATCATTTTACGTTATCAGTAACAACATTAAGTAAAAGGCGATTCATAACATTAAAAAACCTCATTTGTCATGAAATCCTCCATCATTGACTACATTAACTAAATATCGTTTCAGTGATACTAAGAATAAGAATATTAGCCTTTAATTTAAATATCTTTGACAGATTAACGTTATCATATTATGTTTACAAAGAATTGTCCTTTAATCAATTGTCATGAAACGCTAACCATCATCATGATTGCAATAATTGTGCTAATTTTAAGCGTCGTCGGCCAAAACACGTAAATTACCAATCCTTCCATTTTTATAATTCAACTATATAAATAAATCCGACTTATTCGATCAGAATTGTTCGAGACACAATATTCCGATTGTGGAAACATTGAACAGGTCAAATGGATAAAAGGTTGCCCTATAAAAAACCTCCCATTTTCACATATTATTCAACCCATTCACGTTGCTATCTTTACCCCTAACGAGTTTCTCATGTGGGTTTAGTATTGATTTTTCACCATGGTTTTAGCTTGATTTTTAGGTCATTGGTTATGAGTCAAATCGTCAAAACAATTCAGGGTCTTCTCGATATATTTACCTTAAATTGTTGATGATAATACAGTTACAATGCCAAATGTCTTTCTTTTCCTCACCACAGTTTTTTTTGACAAATTTTACTGTTTTGTTATTCTAATGGTTCAGGGATCCTATAAGTGGACATAAATTCTTTCCAAAGCCACAAGTTCCAAATCATCTTGCCATATCAAACTGTGTTATAGAAGCTAAAATAATTTCAGGAAGTAACATTGGAATGTGAACTTTTATCCAAAGTATTAGACTGTGCCCATCTGATAAGAATATTCCTTTCAGATTTAACAGAAGACGATTCCTTCTTACTTTATGTTTCGCAATGACAATAAATAAGAGTCAATGACAAACCCTATTTAGGGTATGTATGTATTTGAAAGATTCTGTTTTTACACATGGGTAGTTGTATGTCGCTACCATGTGACAAGAGTAGAGATGGCCTGAAGATACTAATATTGGATAAAGATGACAGCGTTAATAATAAATAGCAAATGTTGTTTATAAATTTTTTTTTGAAGTTTGTGAATAAGTATGTGATCATATTTTGCATAAATCGTTTATTTATTTTTTTATAAATGTTTTTATATGATTTGTTAAACTACATTTATTTACATTGAATTTAATCTTCATTTGTATGCCGTTACAAGAAATATATGTTTATTCATTATATTATTTGTTTTTAAATCACGTCAAATCAAACATTTGATGATTCATATATTTGTTATTGTGTAACATTAAACTTTTTTATGATAATTTACAATCAACCAAAATTCATACGAATTGTATTACGTAACATTCAATAAATAAAACTTGCAAACTACAATCTTTATAAATTTTTTTCATTTGACATGAACATGTAGTATACTATATAGATAGATGTTCTAACTACAACAGAGAACCTATTTGAATATGAACGATTATTACTTACGTGCTCTTTAACATTTTCTTTCCTATGAAGACATGGAGCCCAATAAAGCCTCCCTCATGTGTTTAACACATGGTATATAATAATCTATCACAATGACTCCCTCATGTCCTTTTCGTTTACACCTTGAAGAAGCTAAAGCCTGGGGCTAATGCTTAATAATACAAATATTTTTTTCCTATAAAGATAACAAGTAATGCCATCACACCGTACAAGGTGAAAGCTAAGAGTAGAAACATGAACACCAAAACTGAATTCCATTTTCTCGGGCTTGATCTCCCACTCGCGTCTTCAGACGAGTTGTTTGTAGAATTAGTCATAAATGAAGGTAGATGTAACAACGGGTCCCCGAGGAACGAAGTTTTGTCAAATGTCGCTAGCTGCCCGGTTGATGGAATCGTACCCGAGATGTACGGATTGTAAGACACATTGAACTTGCTTAGTTCAGTCAACCTGTTCAAACTGACTGGAAACTTACCCGAAAAATTGTTGTATGACAGATCAAGATTGCTTAAACCCTTGAGATACCCGATCTGCGAAGGTATTCGCCCCGTAAACTTGTTACGAGTAAGATTCAAGACCGCTAGCGGCATTTGTGCAATCTCAGCAGGAACTGTCCCTGAAAACTCATTATACCCCAAATGCAGCATACTGAAGCTAACCATTTTCGCTATTTGTGGCGGTACCATGCCCGATAACCGGTTCCCGCTGAGCTGGATATACCCAGATATCTGCCGGGTTCGAAAGCTCAAACCCGGCAGCCCAACTTGGCGTATTCCATCCCCTTTAAGTATCATGTCCCATAAACTTCTGCACTTTTTTCTATTAAAAAGAGTGTACACAAATCTAAAAGGTGGATAGTCTGCAGGAATCCATCTCTTCATAGCTGAACACTCTCCCGAACCCGCAACCAGATTTAGTTCCCGGTTTAACAAAAACGTCGGTGTCGGGTTCTTCCCTATATTAGCCAATTCCGGGGAAATTGGGCCCGTAAGCTGATTATTTGCAAGATTCAGCCACAACAAGCTGCTACAATTCCCTAACTCGGGCGGTATTTGACCCGTTAGCGAGTTATTGGCTAGCATCAACCAAAGTAGCGAACTCAACCGTCCCAAACATGGTGGTATCAACCCGTTTAACTCGTTATTCGAGAGATCCAAAGCTTGTAGTCCTGTCAAGTTCCCAAACTCAGAAGGTATACTCATAGAAAACCGGTTTCCCGCAAGAAATAAATACCTTAAACCTCTCATCTGAGATATTTCCCTCGGCAACGGACCTGAAAACTTATTGAAACTCAAGTCCAACCGTGAAATATTCTGCAACTTGAGTATCCCGGACGAGTTTAACCCGCCCGAGTACTCATTCGCGTGCAGAAGAAGATATTTCAGCTGCGTAAACCGCCCGAAAATTGCTTGTACATCCCCAGTGAAGTTATTCCTGCTAAGGTCCAAGTAGTCCAAGCTCTTCAACCCGAGTAAAGCCTCCGGTATCTCCCTCGAAAGCAAATTATCACCCAACACTAGATGCTTCAGGTGTCTAATCAACCCGATTTCCGCGGGTATATCACCCGAAAATTTGTTCCCGGAGAGGTCCAAACTGGTCAAATTTTTACAAATTGATAATTCCGGTGGGATTTTTCCGGCGAGTGTGTTCCCGGACACATCAAGCACCTCCAAACTGCAAATTCCCATAAAAATGGACCCGGAAAGAGCTCCAGATAACCGGTTTTCCGACACTGAAAACTCCTTAAACCGGCCAAACCCGAAAGATAAGTTTCCGGTGAGCGAATTGAAGCTTAAATCAACATACTCCAGCTTTGAACATTCATCCATTGATGTAATATCTCCAGTAAAGTTATTAGATGATAAATTAGCCACCACCAAGTTGGTACATATGACCGGAAAGCTCATCCGAATATCACCGGATATTCGGTTGACTGAAAGGTCAACCACTTCCAAACTATCAAGTCCGGTGAGGTTCAACTCACCGGACATAATATTTTGTGACAAATTCAACACTTTGAGGCTCCTACACCTGCCCAAATCTGGCGGTATTGCGCCATCTATTGTGTTTTTCGATAAGTCAAGGTGCGAAAGAGCGGTTAAGCCGGAGAAATTGCTGAATAAATTTCCGGCTATATCATTGTCCTGCAGGGTGATTCCGGTGACACGGTTGCTGGAACAGGTGATCCCCGGCCACGTGCATGGTGTTTGGTCACGTGGGTCCCACTTGTTGTAGCTTCCTTGATTTATTCTGTTTTTTTGTTCTAAGAACAAACGGAGATTTAGGAGTATTTGCTTGTCGGAATCTAGTGAATCTCCAACTGCATGTTTTCCTGCATGGTTTTTTTGTAAAAACATTTAAGCATTAAATTCTTAGCAAATTTTCCTCGAAAAACTAATTTTAAAATAAAAAGTATTAAAAGAATATATAGAAAATAAAAGGAGATGGTGAAGTTGAGACCTGTGAATAATATTAAGAAGAATATGAAGTAAATTGCTTCTGGTGCTGACATGGTTACCGTAACATATGATTGTTGGAATTTTGAAGAGTATATATGTAAAAATATTGAATTTTAATGGGGGGACAGAGAGTCGTAGTTGGACCAAACCAAACATGTGAGACACGTTTTGTACTTTTTTAAGTCATCTCTTGTCCATTGTCCTAAGTTGTAGCCTAGTTGGTTGATGGTCTAAGTTTTCAATGGGAGACTTGGGTTCAATTCTCACTAATCACATTTGGAGGACATTAATGAGAAATGAGGGATGACTCTTACCTATGGTCAGGAGTTCGAGTCCTGATCTTACCTGGGTTTTACCGGTTCTCCACAGCGGGTCTTCGGACGGGTGAGAGATCGGGTTTTCCCCAGTTTGGAAGCCTCGTGGGCAAGCCTAGCTACCCTGGCCAGCCCCTTGCATAGTCATGGGGGGGTTCTTGGGTCCCATGGGTAGTCAGGCAGAAACGTTTCGTTGGCCGTTCAAAAAAAGAAAGTCATCTCTTATCATTTATCATGATAAGTCTTGAATCACCAAATATTCCTATTTTCAATTAGGCCAATGAAATCCACTTAACTAAAACAATATAATTATGAACCATGCCACAATCTTTTTTTAACATACAACTAAGTAGAAATTAGTACTTCGTACGCGGCTCCCACTAGCTAAAGGATCTCCAGCCAACCCTTACCATGATGGACGGGTCCTTAGCCCAGTGATGGACATATATCATGTGGAGGGGTAACGCCCGCTACCCCTCAACTTTTATGGCCTAGTGCAACTTTTATTTATTTATTTTTTTTTACGTTTTTGTGTTACGTTACCCCTGAATTTATTATTAGCATGAAAAAAAGAAAGATAAAAGCCCATAACTCCATTACTCGTTGACACATTTTATCTATTATATATAAGATTGAACCCCATAAGGCTTAGGCCAAATTAGTTTGCTTAAAGTTTAAATTGGAAAAAAAAAAAACTAGGGGTGCAAACAAGCCGAATCGAGCTCGAGCTCGTTTAAATTATGAAAGCTTGAGAACCACTCAATTTGAGCTTTGTTCCTAAAGCTTGAGCTTGGCTCGTATGTAGCTTTTTCAAACATGAGCTCGGCTCGTTTATTAATTATTAAGTAAATTGTATTTATTATAATTATTATTTTATACATAATTTAGTTATTTCTCATAATTTTACAAATATTAATTATTATTATTATTATTATTATTATTATTATTATTATTATTATGTAAATATATATTTAATATATTAATTAAAATTTATATGAACTAAGTAGTCGTTTATTGAGGGTTGATTATGGTTTGTTTTTAGATATCTAGAGTGGTTTATCAAATCATTTGTAGTCGTTTTTGTACCAGATCAGAAGGGTTTTTAACAAGTTTTCGGAGTTTTTAAACAGATCTGGGCGTATTTGTTCTTGAGTGTGTGTTTTTGCTGCGTATTTAGTTTTCCTGCGCACTTATTTCTTGTTTTGCGCACTTATTTCATGTTTTGAGCACTTATTTTTGAAGATTGCGCACTTATTTTATGTTTTGCGCACTTATTTTTGAAGATTGCACACTTATTTCATGTTTTGAGCACTTATTTTTGAAGATTGCGCACTTGTTTCATAGAATCTGCGCACTTGTCTCATATCTTCATAACTGAGAAACCCTAGTTCTCCTGCGCACTAAAATCTTAAACGAAAGTTTAAGTGTCTGCGTACTTATTAAGTACGCAGATTGGTCTGTCAAGGCTCTAGGGTTACCATGCCCAATTTTTGACTGATCCGCACACTTAGCTTATGACTTGTTGACTCTGTTGACCTGCGTACTAGATCATCTTTTTTCTCCGGCGTACTTTTACGGCGTCTTTATTTTTTTGCGTACTTAAAAAAAAGAAAGGAGATGGTAGAGACAGAAGGTGTTTAGGGTCTGTGTTGTTTGTCTTTCCACCGCTCAAACACCTGTCATCAACCACCGTCCTTATCACCCGTGTCACCAACACTGAACTCCGACCACTGCACTCCTCCGACCACCACCTCCGTCTGTTTCTAGCGTCACCCTCCATTAACCAAACTCGACCTTCACACGTGTTCACCCACCACCAGAACTAACAAAAAAACCCACCTTCAACATTTTGGAATGTTTAAAAAAAAAAGAGGCGGTGATTGGAGTTGACATCATAATGTGTTCTTGTAAGATTCAAGTTCTGAGTTTTAGAGATATGAGAGGAAAAGGATGGATGTATGCGACGGCTCAAAAGCAAATGGATAAACCAGGACCGCGATGGCCTGGGTTCCACTCTCTAACTAATTTATTCAAGAGTGCAGGAACTGCCTTGAGGGACTGTTAGTAACACCGGTTACTAATAGTGGTTGTTCCAAGAATAGTTTTGGATCGAAAATCTCACAGGTTTGGTTATAGTATCTAACCTGGTTGCACAATCCTGTTGTCACACACTCATTTTCTTGTTGCATGTGTGTTGTGTATCTGATGTGGATGACTTTATTTTTCGTAAATATTTTTTTGAGATTTATATAAAAAAAATCAAAAGAAAGGGGATTGTACAAAAAAAAAAAAAAACACAAAAAATAAACAAAAAGGTTTAGGGGGAGTATTAAAATACTTTCTCAACCATGGGATGTGATTATTGCTGATAATCCTGATCTTATCTGGGAAATGATTGGTACTAACTTGTTTATGTCTGCACATGAATATGATCTAAAGGACGTTATAGTTTCAAGCAACGATATGTCGGTAGGTTCAGCCTTCAAATTGAGTAAACTGCCATCAGGTGAATAACAGTAAATCTACACGGAAATCTGGATTCCCACTGTGTTTTAGGTTTACACAAGCTGAGTCCAGTCATACATAGGTTGAGAGATTAAAAGATAAAGAAAATTTTGTGCATATAAATTCGAAAGACACCTAAGAGTGCAAGCTACCAATGCGGGCCAATCAATCAAAGGAGCAGCAAAAGACACGCAATGTTAGTGACGTGCAAACATATATGTATATATAAATAGCTCAACAAGCAATCAGATGATCAACTTCTCTGCTTATGGAAACATAGACCTGAAGCTCTCATCATCTGATTGACATAATGATCATCTTCTCTGCTTATGAAAACATAGACCTGCAGCTCTCATCATTATATCTCGATAAACCTTGAGGATTGGTAGGCTTATACCTAGCACAAGTGGGGTCCACAAAATTTTCGTCAATATTACCAAAAACATGATAATCTCATCACCAAATGTATGTTGAAAGACGAGAGGCATGGACTTAAGAGGACAAACATACCGACAATCGTTCTTGGGTTGTAGCTATCCTCAAGAAAGTTGAAGTGTGGCTAGTCTTTTCAAGTTAATGTGATCCCATATGTGATCCCTTCTACATCTCGAAGGTTGATGGCTGTTTAAAAAAAAGATTAATATTAAAAAACACTAAAATCCAAAAAAAAATATTTTGTTTGTGTACAGTTGTTTTTAAGTCTTCCATGTCACATTATTTGTGTCTCAAGCCGTTTGAGATACTTACTTGATTGCACACCTCAGATGAATACGGTTTTGTCTGTAAATTGAATTTGTCTAAAGAAAATTCGGAGTTGTGTTTGTGATTGTGGTTAGGTTTCTTTGACTACTTGCTACAATGATGGCCGATCATCAGTTGAGCACGACACCAAGCAAAAGCACCTGTTTTCTGAAGTTTGCAGAAGACACCGAGTTAAGAATCCTCCTCCTACATATTTTAAACCACTCAAGCTACCGAGAGTTGAAAAAGTTTGTTCTTGATTTTCAAAGATGATGCATGCAAAAAGGGGGAGATTGTGAGATATGAGTTCTCAAAGAGCAAAATGACAAGAACACCTTCAGCAAAGAAAATTTGGAAAGCATCAGTCTAGGGGGAGTATTGTTGGGTATTGGATTTGAGACTGAAGCTTCCTAAATTGAAGATCACAGTATGTAGAGATTGACGATTTTGAAGATGATACAAAAGATTGATAACATTAGACTAAGGGGGAGATTGTTGGGTCTAAATTTGGTAGTCTAATGTTATCAACAAGTTAAAGTCAACAAGTCAAAGTTTGGTCAACAAAAGTCAAATTTGAACGAGTCGCGGTCAACACGTAAGGCGACTCGAGAAATACAGATAATAGATCGATGAGTGAATCTCAAGTTATGATCAAGAAAGACGTTGTGGATAATAAATATATTTTGTTTAGACAAAATATATTTATTACTTTAGAAAAATGGTTTTCTTGTTTAGTGAGTGATTTAGAGATGTATTAACCCCAGGGACCTAAATGTAATTAGCCTAAGTGTGTTTGGGCTATAAATAGAATGATAGATTAGGGTTTTGATCAACACACATCCTAGAGATTTGGGGGCTCTCATTGTATTACCATTATGCAAATCATCTAGTGGGATTTTATTGTCATATTTAGTGTGTGTTCATCTTTACTAAATCATCAAAATCAGATTTAAGCTTGAAATTGATCCTACAATTTGGTGTTAGAGCTTGGTACTCGAATTTGGGATTTAACTATCTACAAGTTCGTTTTTAAATCTGATTTTTGTTGAAGTTTTAAAAAGTTTTGAAGTTTTTGGGTTTTTCACTTTTATCTACTTTTTCTTTAAAATCTAGATCTGAAATGGTTTAAAGTGTTGTCTGTTTATTGAGGGTTGATTATGGTGTGTTTTTAGAGATCTAGAGTGGTTTATCAAATCATTTGTAGTCGTTTTTGAACCAGATCAGAAGGGTTTTTAACGTGTTTTCGGAGTTTTTAAACAGATCTGGGTGTATTTGTTCTTGAGTGTGTGTTTTTGCTGCGTATTTAATTTTCCTGCACACTTATTTCATGTTTTGCGCACTTATTTCATGTTTTGAGCACTTATTTTTGAAGATTGCGCACTTATTTCATGTTTTGCGCACTTATTTTTGAAGATTGCACACTTATTTCATGTTTTGAGCACTTATTTTTGAAGATTGCGCACTTGTTTCATAGAATCTGCGCACTTGTCTCATATCTTCATAACTGAGAAACCCTAGTTCTCCTGCGCACTAAAATCTTAAACGAAAGTTTAAGTGTCTGCGTACTTATTAAGTACGCAGATTGGTCTGTCAAGGCTCTAGGGTTACCACGCCCAATTTTTGACTGATCCGCGCACTTAGCTTATGACTTGTTGACTCTGTTGACCTGCGTAATAGATCATCTTTTTTCTCCGGCGTACTTTTCCGGCGTCTTTATTTTTTTGCGTACTTAAAAAAAAAGAAATAAAGGATATGGTAGAGACAGCAGGTGTTTAGGGTCTGTGTTCTTTGTCTTTCCACCGCTCAAACACCTGTCATCAACCACCGTCCTTATCACCCCTGTCACCAACACCGAACTCCGACCACTGCACTCCTCCGACCACAACCTCCGTCTGTTTCTAGCGTCACCCTCCATCAACCAAACTCGACCTTCACACGTGATCACCCACCACCAGAACTAACAAAAAAAACCACCTTCAACATTTTGGAATGTTTAAAAAAAAAGAGGCAGTGATTGGAGTTGACATCATAATGTGTTCTTGTAAGATTCATGTTTTGATTTTTAGAGATATGAGAGGAAAAGGATGGATGTATGTGACGGCTGATAAAGCAAATAGATATTAGGGTTTTAATAAAAATAATAAATAAATAAACTTTGAACTTGGATGTTGAGCTACTTATCTTGGACCCAACTCAATTGTAGTGGTTTCAACATTTAAATCTTCAAAGTGGGTCCTAAACGTATTATGAATGGACTTGAATGACTTTAAAAAATATTTGAGTTGATCAAATACCATTTGAGTAGGTCGATTTATTAAATATTTTTGACGAAAAAAAATTAGTTATTTTAGGTCAGCAAATTACATTGGCAAAACTCATTAAAATTTTTCTTAAAAGTTCATATTGGGTGGGGTGTTCTATACTCTTTTTTTGGCCATTCAAATTAGAGGATTCTTATTGCCAAAAAGAGAGAGGGAGTTGGGATTTTGAGTCAATAAGAATTTATTTTAGTGTGATTCGAACCGGGTTTTGAGCAGTTTAAAAAATGTCTCTAAGCAACATGACACCAATAACCCAAGCGGAACTTGAAACCGGAACCACACCCATACCACACCCATACCTCCAATAACCCAAGCGGAACTTACCATTATGCAAATCATCTAGTGGGATTTTATTGTCATATTTAGTGTGTGTTCATCTTTACTAAATCATCAAAATCAGATTTAAGCTTGAAAAAACAGTAAAAGGAGGTTGTAAGCAATAAAATTAACACTTTTGGCAACTTTCAACCCTTTTCCATCTCTAGCAAAATTAAAATGACCCATTAGAGATCAATCATAACCCAAACTGTCACATTCATATATGCATCCAAACACGGCTAGATAATTAAAGATTCTAATGTTGCTAGCCTTTGAAAATTTTATGCAATCGAGTACGCATGCACTCAGCTCATTTGCTGTACCACGGAAATCTACCATTTTTCTGTACACCCTTGAAGGTAATCCTTCCAAGATGCATGGATTGAAATACATGAAAGAAGTTTATCTAGAAAAAAGAACTGATTTTTGTTTCCGAATGGGAGGGTTAATTTGGATGGAAAATTACAAATTTGCGCTTGCATCTAACGTTTAAGTGGATGAAAAGTTAACAGTTAGGCTCAAACTGCAAGAAAATACAAGTATAGTGGCTCATAGTGCAAAAGGTTTCGAAAATGGGTGCAAGATGCCATCTCCACTAAACCATAGGGACGCAAATTGCAGTTAACACCTTTAGTTTTATAAATCTTTCTTCTGGGCCAAAGACCTAGGGTAAATGACCTGGAAACTTGGGCCATAAGCCCACAACTGCGCTTAATACTCTAATATTTTTGGTCCAGTCTAAATAAACAAAAGTGAAATTATCCAGAACCATCACATGTGTTTTGATGAGATATTATCAAGAATTTAGTTACATGGAAAAACATATATACATAATGCGCATAAATATGAATCGAGTCGAATTCGAACCTTGATAATCGAATTCGATTGGAGTCAAATTGTAAAATTTTCATATCTGAATCCAACTCCGAACAACCAATATTGTCCGCAAAGAAAACATAACAGATGGCCAGTTTGAAATTTATCATGCGTTGCTTGCAACATTCGACTTCTATGTTTTCCTTTGTTGTGGACAACCAGTTAGAAGCGACAAGAAGAGTGATGCAACATTTGATACGTAATGATGTGACAATTTTTTGCCTGATTTTAGATGTATGAGATTACATAATTTATAAATTATTAGAAGCACAACAAAATTTCATAGTACAACGCTGTATATCTAGGTATTTAAAGCTTCCAATATATACCAAGTTTGTGTAAAATTCCTGAAAGCACTCCCCAGAACGTAATCTCAACAAATATCACGTATAAAAGCGTCCCAAATCTTTCAGAGTTCCAAACGTCGATAAAAACATGGTCACGTATCCAATTTACCTAAATCACAACAATAATTTATGTGTTAAAATCATACAACTTTTCATTGCAAAATAACTAAAACTTTGGTGTTCGGTGGTTATGTTACCAGATTGTTATCGACACCCTTGTAGTACCATCCGTTTATGAACCCTGCTAAAATGCCTTGTGCTCCCAGTACGAAAACCAACATCGCGTTCATTCCAATCCATTCAAACAACAAAAATGGTGTCCGTTTTCCCCAAACATCAATCTGTTCAGTTGATTAAACAAACGTTAAGGTTGGAGTTACATAATTTATGCTTGAGATGAGTATGACCAATTGACCAAATAGTTTTATTAGATATACTTTTAGAACTGTAAAATAAACCATAATTTTACCTCGATTCATGACCCTCGACTCATGACCCTCGACTCATGACATTTTTTAAAGGCGACAATCCTAAATCATTCACTAATGAACGAATGATAGATTTGTTCATTTTGGTTATGTTGTATCTCGAGAGGGTCAATGTGAATACGAATCAAATATTGGGATAAAATGGTTGAAAGTCACCCAAAGTTAGTTAGTTTAAATGAATAAAACCTTTTTTTTAATTATTTTAATGGGAAAATTACGGATATAGGTGTTGTTGACACACTTTACCAAATTAGAAAAAGCGCCGGCTAAGCCATTATTAGCCTTATCTGCCGGCTAATAATGGCTTAGCCGGCACTTTTGTCTGCTTCATTAGTTGGTCAAACATGCTCATTTTGGTAATTTTCCCTATTTTAATTGAATATACACGAATCTGTCTGATTCATTGACTAGGTACATGGACGTGGTACGTAGTTTTCTCGTTATCTATATACAAGATATCTTTAGTATAATAGCAGAATATGAAAATAAATATTGTAACAATTTTAAATTACAGTTTTAATTATTATGTTTGTTTCATCTACCATGTGAAAAATATACTAAAGATCGAATATAGTTATTTTCTTAACGAACAAACACAAACACTTTAGATGGATAACATGCAAACTACATACGATGGTAAGTTTTGGTTTTTAGGGAAGTTTTCCTTACCAGGATGTAAAAAGCTGAAAATACAACTCCTGCAGCTCCCGCAGTGAAACAAACGTAGCTTATGCTATAGAGTTGCTTGTTTATAGGAATCGCTACGTAAAATAAAGATGTCTTAAAGACTATAATTGAAAGAATAAGTGTCAATATTTATAAAACATACCATCAGTAAAATGAAGAAGAATCGCCACGAGTAACAAGCCAACCCCCATTGTGACCCATTGCTTCAGCCTCTCTACATGCCCCTTGAAGTGGATCAAGACATGTCCATAGTGAATGCCGATGACCCCGGTTAGAATTGATGAGATTGAACTGCAAAACAAAATCATGAAGTTGCATATACGTTCCTTAATTGGTTATCTTGTATTTTGTTTCTTTTTGTTCGTACCTTAATAGGCCTTCAGGTTCAAAGGGAGCACGACACCAAGTAGGGGCGTCTGGACGAAGAGGACCAGATTCTGGAGAACTAAGGGTGCAAGCCTGTGATTTAAGAATATATCAAAAAATACTTCGTGAGTGCCCAACTATACTTTCAAAGACATTCTACATCATTTTTTTGCCTAAACAAGTTACATTTAGATGGTGGGTAAGCGGGCAACAAGTTGTGCCGCTATCCCCTTTTGAATCGCAAACCCTATCCTACTAAACACAAACCCTTGGTTCTTAGGGCTCTGCGAGTCACTGTGGACCACCTTCTGCACTCGTTTCAGAAACCGTACCACCTCAGGGGCCAGGGATCCAAATGTGTCAAAGACAAACGGCAGGAACACATGTTGATTCTCTAAACAGGCTGCTTCGTGCTTAGCGACCTTCTTAGCTTCTGCCCTCAAAACTGCCTGCCCCGGTGCAAAGCCACTGTCTCGCAAACCTACCAAGGGGGAAACCCCTGTCAAGTCAACACAAGCATGTTTGCCCCCAACCCATCCAAACACAAGAACATCCGCAGGACGCAAGGTAGATCTCCCCTCCCGCGGATCAGTCAGAAAATTGACTGGTGCTTCTTTCTTGGCTGAGACCCCGCACTTCGAAGCACATCCCATAGAACATCTCTGACCAAATCATGGCGGTACTTGAACCCCGGCAATTCCTTGCAGTGGAGCGCATGCTCGCCAAATTTATCCAGACATGCTCTTTTGCAAATGGGGCATGGTTCATCTGAAGGGAACAGAGGTATCATGAGCCGGTATTTGAGAATAGCCCTGTATTCGATTGCCGACATCCGCTGCCCAAGCCCTTCAATGGGCACGACAGTCAGAAAATCTTGAGCATGAGCCTCTTGAAGGAATGAAAACACTGCCTTTTGTCGTGGAGTCATATCAAACTGCCCTTCCATAATCTGCACGTGTTTACCATAAAGAGCACTCGCCAAGGTTTGTTGAGGTTTCTTGGGGGCGGTCTCCTTATCGGTATAACCGCCTAGATCAATTTCTGGAAGAACTGTGTTAATATTAACAAGTGCGAGGGTGTAGTCAGAATCCACCCCCATCACACCAGCACTCCGCAGGATGTGGTCCTGCAATCCCCACGACTGAGCCCTCGACGCTACAAAGGCATATCTTGACACATCCCCTGCCGTGAAAATCCCTAAGCCCCCAAGCCGCATAGGCAAGGATGCTAGCCTCCATTGGAGGTTCCCAAAATGTGCCCCTCCACAAACAACAATGCTTTCAACCGCCTCCCGAAGGCCTGCATCAAATATGGACACCGCCTCTTTGACATGCTCTGGCTGACATGTCCGTAGCCCGAACACTAATTTAGCAACCCCCATGCATGAGCGCAGTAAGAGGAGCTCACTTTGAGGGTCTCTTAATTTCGGCAGGTGTTCCATGAGTTCAACCGCACGCAAAGCTCTTTTTGTTGCCAAAGAGCGTATATAACCTGCATCCCGGCTAACAGCTCCCCCAAGGAGTTTAACCTCTCGGTCGGGCCTACCTATCTCACTAGGAAATAAACCGGGCATTGTTGATGAACCATTGCACGTCGGCCAAAAAATCTCAGTTTTTCGCACATAGGACATTCAGTGAGGAGCGCAAAAGGCTGCGTGATCACCAACAAATGTCTTATCTCTTATCGTTTAAGTTCTCGATAATCAATTAGTTACCAGTGACATTTTTATAAATTTTTTTTTGATCTTTTTGGGATATTATCCTATGAATGGAACAAACCTTTTCTAGTTTGATTAAGGTGTCGTTTTCCATGGTCAATTTTATAGAGGATTAGAGTTTTTACGTGTTTATTTTAATTAATATACGAAGAACAAACCTTTAGTCGAATCCATACGGGCAGCGAATAAAGATGATTGATGCCCCAAACTTCTCTGTCAACATAACCAACCGCATTACAAGCAGGACCAAGATGCCCTCTCATACCACACACAACCTATAAGAACAAACACAATGATTAAGTTTTGCATACAAACTTCTTTTTCCTTTGTAACATATAGGTGGATCCAATCTTACTGTAAAAGTCTCTGATCCACCGCTATCATCGTGTATTGTAAAACTCCAATTGGGAACGTATAAAGCGAACGTTGTGATCATGTAAATTAGAAACGCGATGAACCCTCCAAGCCTAATCTCAAACGCGAGATACAAAGGAATTGATAAAAATACCATCTTAAAACAAAACTAAGTACATTACATGAAATGTTAAGTTAAGATTTACCATTGCCATCTATAAGCTGAGAAAATTGAGAAATAACCGGGCTTTATGACTGTTGGTCTGAGCTTTGTGGTTAATGTTTCGATTAGAGCTACAACCATGTATACCAACGCTATTCTCTACACGAAAACAAATGATATTATCCTAATATCCTTAGATCGTTATTCTTGTATTTGAGTTAGGATATAAGATAGTAAGAATTATGATAATATCCTTAGATATTTATTGTTGCATTTGAGATATAAGGATATGATTAAGATTACCTGAAGGATGCCACACCATCTAATCTTCTTCATGTCTACTCCATAACTCAAATCATATGGTGCATGTGAGTACCCTCCTGTAGAAAGATTTAGTTGCATTCTCATGAGACTATTTCATGTAAATTACCAAAACACCCTCTCTTTTCAAATCAACATTACCTTGCAAAATAATTCCCCAAAACAACATTTTCAATGTTCTTATGATAATCTTTCTCACTGCGTACTTCATATTTGGCACCCGCTGCGAAGGATACAACTTCATATTGTTAAATTTATCAACATAAACATGACACTACTAGAAAACAAATGAAGAACAAAATTCTAAGAATAGAAAGAAAAATCATTCTTTTTAGCACATTGTCATAACCCCTCGGTATCTAGCTAGTGATGGATGGACGAGGTCAGATTTGATGTCCATGATTACTACTAGCGAATAACAAGTCATTTGTAATCAGTACATAATTACCAGATAAGATTCTGGATGAGATTTGCGTACCTTAAGAGCCAGTGCAATTGCCACACCGACAATGAAGAGAAAGAACGGCAACACAAAATCAGCCAAGGTGCACCCATTCCATGGTGAATGATCGATTCGCTCATATACTCCTCCAGCATCGTCTACCAGTATCATTAGCTAAAAGAACGAAAAAAACAAGTTCTTTGATTATGTAAGGTAAAAATTTATTTATGTATTCTTACTAAATACTAATTAAGATGCAAACCATAGCATGACTCATCACACGTTCAACTTACAACAATAGTTAAACCTCGAAAGGCATCCAAAGTCGCAACCCTCTTACTCTTTTGCTTCAACATTGGGTTTTCGCCGCCATTTGGTTCTTCGTGTTCTTTTGTTTTCGTTTTAATTTGATCTTCTGTTAACTCCACCATTGTAGTTTTCGGTTTTTCTTCGCCCACATATATCGGACCATGACCAAACCCTTCTTCTAGTTTCTTAGGACCCTCCATACTATAAAAACCGGTATCCTTTCTATCTTCTATTAAAATCCTTCTTACTCATATATATATAAACACAACTTACATATGCATACATACAATAATTAGTTTTTTAAGGGTAAGGGAAGGCCGGTCATTTTAAGTGTCAATATATATTAAAATGTCAGAAAAAAAAAAACAAAGAGGAACAACCAAAATGTTGTTCAATTGTTAACAAGAAATGAACATGTAAGGCTAGTCGATCACTAGGTGGATAAATGTTTTGGATTCGTATATTGTAAAGTTGGATCGCTACTTTAGTCATTTATGGACTTATATGGCTTTATAAAATCGATTTTATTTTTGCAGTAATCTACTTTAACTTTTTAATTCAACTTTATAATTTTTTTTATTGTTCATTCGGTTAACAGGCGATAACCTCTTTGTGCATAAATGCTTTTAAAAAAATGAATCTTTGCCGTCCTTTAATTCATATATTCAAAATAACTAAACATGTGTATTCAAAAGAAAGATTCAGAGTCATTGTTAGATAATTATTAGAAGGTCTGAACATGAAATAAAATAATGGAGAAGTCACAAAGAGGAAGGGCGACTAACAGTTCTGTCGTTGCATAAAGAAGATATAATAACATCTCCTGTCAATTAAGTTTGAGCTTATATGAAATAAGAAGAATCATCAGAGCAAGGCCGGCTTAACTATTTTAGAGATTCAAAGCGAACTAAATATCCTGGGCCCTACTCCATTTCCAAAGGTCATGTTATAAATCAAGAATGTCAAGATTTTGTAACCTATTGGAAGCTAGAAGACTCCCATTTAACATATTATTTGATAAACCAATAACAACGAGGTACGTTCTTCCGTTCTTGTTTGATGAAATTGTAGATGAAATAAAAAAAGAAACAAAATACAAGCAAAGGGTTTGAGTTTGCTGGGCTTTTACCAAGTGATTTCTAAGCTGGAAATAAAAACATTAATAAACTTAAGCACATATTACTAACTCTTTATCTCAAGAACTTAATAAACAGGTTTGCCGTTAAGCCACAACTCATTTTAATTGAAATCTACTCGATATAAATATTATTATAATTTTTTTCTTTATTTTATTAAATTGGGGCCCAACTCAAGTGGAGCCTTGCTTGGGTTAGATGACCCTTGGGTTGGCATTGAGTGATTTGTAACATCTACATAGGTAAAGTTATCCCACACAGTATAATATGAATGAGAAGATTGAGAATGATATAAAGAAACACAATGGAAAATATAACTCAATGAGTCATAAAAAATAGATCACAATATATATAGTGTTCTCACAATATAAAATAAATCAGGGGGTTGAGAAGAATATAAAAAAACGCAATGAAAAACATAACACAATGAGTTACAAAATACATCATAATATATATAGTGCTCTTAATATACATGCGTGTGTGTGTGTGTGTGAATCACTAAGGTAGCGTTTGGTATGCAGAAATGAGAGGCGGAATGAAATAGACCATAGTGAGGGAATGAAAAATAGGGAGTTTGGTTGTTTAATGGAATTAAATCACACATTATAGAAGGCATTTTATTTACAACACCACAATCCACCACGACAAGCCAAACACCATCATCACCACCCACCACCAAGTTGATTTTAAATAAAATTATAAAAATATATTACCTAAGCTAATCAAATTAATTCTTTCGACCTGGTGTGCATGATTATTATTGGAACTAGTGTTATAGGTTTCCCGGGCTTCGCTGCGGGGTCGCCTGTTTTGTTAAGGGTTTGGTGGACAATAGAGATAACATTAGCTAACTGTTGTGTATACTACCAAAATCGGAAAGGTTAACGTTATGTAACAACCCAAAAATTGTGACGTCATCATAAACCAAGATAAGATTAATTAACGTTTAATAAGAGTTATAATTGGGCTACCCGAGGGTGAAGCCCAATATCCTTACCCGGATATAGGAACCCGGCCCAATAAATAATATGATATGGGCCAAATAATTGGGCCTGTGAACCGAAGTAGTTAAGGACCCGATAATAGCCTAAGGCCCATTAATTAAGCCCAAGGGACTTTTTAGTGGAACCCGATGGGTGTACAAGCCTTACTCAACATCCGAGTAATATGTGGGCCTGTTATTAAGACCCGATAAAGAAACAGGCCCCAAATCTAACATTCTAATATATATGGGCCGGATCCATAATCTTTTATTAAGCTATTGGGCCACTAGTAATAGGTAGTATTAGTCCAATATCCTTTTCTATTTTGGGCCATTCTTAGTCAATATTATAAACCATAATCAAGCCCAAAACCCCCTTTTAATGACCGGCCCACCCTTTGTAATGAATTGGTGCCGCCAAAACCAAAGAATCTTACACCTAAGCTGTTAATTCTACTACTTTTACACTCAACACATTTATACACTCTCCACCTAAGATTACCTATAGTTAGGTATCATCATACCATGCATGAATCTTAAGATCTTGCAATCTATAAAGAAAAACAATCGGCCATTTTAATTACCTCTCCAAAAACCACTATCTAACTTCTTATACCATACTTACCAACATGCA
The DNA here is from genome assembly GCA_032199755.1 of Ambrosia artemisiifolia. NCBI lineage: Eukaryota > Viridiplantae > Streptophyta > Magnoliopsida > Asterales > Asteraceae > Ambrosia > Ambrosia artemisiifolia. Next base: position 49,523,596 of record CM063517.1, on the reverse strand, counting down.
AAAACCATCTTAACTATTAGAAAACCGATCGGCCCACTAAACTTTTATCATAAACCCACCCTTTTACTCTAAATATATTAACAAGATCCTACTAATAATCGGCCTTAGAGAGAGAGAGAGAGAGAGCCGATTAATATTAGCATCAAGGTTGATCATCCGGGTAAGTATCTAACTCAAAATCTTTAGGAACCGAGTGCCTAAGCTGTAATGGCCAGCTTTAGTTTAGATTATATGCCTAAGCTGTAACGGCCAGCTATACGATTATATTTATGTGTGTATAACTTTGTTTATGATTAACAGGAACTCGAGGAACTTAGAAACTCTACGGCTAGTGAAACTACTCTATCCGAACTAACGAACGTGAGTGCATGTACCCCCTATGTTAAAAAGGTTTCGGGGTGAATGCATGTTATTTTTGTGTGATTTGATGTGTTATTGGTTCATGATCATGAAAGAGTTAATAGAATCAGTCGAATAGAAATCACGTAGAATGGATCCATTTGGTATCACGGGAATATATTTTCTAAACCAAGTAGAGGTTTGGAACCACTATAAGCATTTGTACGGTGCTCCATCGATAATATATTCCACCTTAGAATGACAGAACAATACGAAATTGTTGCATGTTTATTAAAAAAGAGTCATAACCGAATCTGGCATCACTCACTAGCTTTGTGGCTAACGTATTTTTAACATCCATTTCAGGTTGATTAAGTGTTGTGGAAGACGAGCTCGAATGTGGTCCGAAAATGATGAAACCATGTTTATAAATAACCGGCCCAATGGGCCGGATGTGTGTCAAGAAGGCTACGGCCGTGGGTTTGTTTTTTGTTGTTGTTCGGTTGTTTTAAGAACATTAAGGTTATGTTGACTTTTCAAGAATGTTGATGTTTAAGTTTGTAATATAAAAATCAGTTATGTTTAATAATAAATATGAGTGTTTATTAAAAGTTAATCTTGTCATGATTACGAATCAGTAACGACTCATTAAAATCCGGGTCGTTACAGGTTGGTATTAGAGCTCGGGTTTGGGAGTAGTGGGAATAATAGAACTAACTTAACCATATTTGTTGTTATGATTATGTGTAATAGAATGTCGCATGGTGAAGAATGGACACTCGTGGCGGAAGGACAAGGTGGAGGGGGTGAAGCCCCAATGGAATTGGAAGAAGGAGAATGTTAGGATCTGAGAGTTTGATTTGTTAAGATTTGTTAAAGTAAAATGAATATGAATGAATACTAATAATGGAAAGTGCAGCGGAATAATAACTATGCAATCTTAACAAATAGAACAATTGCTTTCAAACGAGTACATTTCATTCGTCATCACAGATTGAAATTAAGTACAAGTTATTACAAGTTCTCCCCCTCAGCCTGATCACTCAATTGCTTTGTTTGGGCAGAGAATATGTAAGTGATGAATAGAACAATACAGGGCACTGTTCTATTTATAGACAAACTAAACCACTGATGACCTAGGACTGACGTCACCTAAGACAGTGACAGCTAACTACCTTAACAACATAAAACATCTGCTATACAAAACTACTGTTACATTGAGTGAACCACTGATAGCTAAACAGCTGATAAGGAACATCTGATAATCTTCAACATCTGCTGGAGCCTAAGTGCTGTTGGCTCCAGCAGACCTTTGGTCTTGATCAGCACTTTGTCTTTATTCCTTTGTCAGCACTTTGTTCATCAGTAGTTGTGTTCACATAAGCAGCACTTTGATCAGCAGCACTTTAGTCATCAGTAGTTGTGTCATTAGTCTTTTGGGAGAAGAACTGTTTTATTAAGGATCAACACTTAGAATATTTTGGCTTTTAATCATCTGTTCTTTTCCCGGTCAGCAGACCCAACAGAGAATTTTTAGGAAAAGAAGTTGTAGCCGAAAACGAAAGTCAAGAGTTACCCGAAATCCAAGCACTAGTGAATGAGATACCGGGACTGGGTTGGGGTGAAAATGGTTTGGATCTCAACTTAGGAGGTATAGGCATAATCGGCCCTCTCCCCGAGCCCGTATACTCCCATTCCGAACCAATCCAAACGTATCCCTAGTTGCCTTTTTTCGGACCTTCCCACTACTACCCGGACCCACCCATGCAAGACTATTTAAGCTCCTCTAGCAACATATCTATGGAAGGATCTAGTTACATGAACCCAAACCCATCCCCCTACTCGGCCCACTATCCCGCGCCCCCTACCCACCGGCCCACCGGTCCAAGACCCCATGGCATATCCTACCTTTCCTACTATAGGATACTCGGCACCCGCTATTGACCCGTATCTAGAGGCAACCATTATCAATCATACCAATGTTGCCATACCCCAACATTGGATTTCGTGCCGAGGAATGAGTATTTGCAATTAGTGGAAAGTTATTATCACATGAAGACCCAACGCGATCAAGCTTTAGATATGGTGGAAGAATTGGGAAAACTCATCAAGAGATTTGGATTCCAAACTAAGCAAGTAATCGAGGAATCCAAGTACCCTCTTATGTGAAGGGTTGGAGCCGTGGGGTAGCGGAAGGAAGCGAAGTGGGTGTGTTGAAGAAAAATAAAGTGGTTCATGTATGTGGTAGTAGTAGCATGTTTGTGTGGTAACTTAGTAGTTTAAGTGGTAGTGTAATAACTTGTGGTAGTATGGATGGTGATCTAATGTGCTAGTATGAATGGTAATCTAATGTGGTAGTATGATAACATGAAGTGGTATGTAGTGCGATGTAAAACATCTATAAATTTTGGAAATGAAATATATTATATCTAGATGTTATAAAGAAATGTTATGAATATTATTTAGAAAAAGAAATGGTAAAGATTATAAGAAATAATATAAGAATTAAACATATTACTAACTAAATTGAAACTTGTTATTATAGAAAATGCCGCGGCGATCTGAGAGAAACACAGGAAAGGGGCCAGAAGTGAGTGAAACATTACAAACAAAGAAAAATAACGCTTCCTCGTCAAAACCAACTGATACAGAAGAACCTATAACCGAAGAAACCCCAATAGAAGAAACCCCAGTAACTAACGAAAGAAGTGAATTAGAAGAGAAAATGAGAAAGTTAGTATTAGAAAGCCTTCAATATTCAATCCCAACAATCCTGAATATGCTAGAAAAAACACATGGTTCTAAAACTTTAGAAAAGAACCAAGAAGAAGTTTATGTGAATCTAGAAGACAATACTATAAGACCCCGATTTTGTGACTATAAAACATTTATGGCGTGTAGGCCTGAATCGTTTGATGGTAGCACTGGCGCTGCAGGAGCTACCCGTTGGCTAGAAGAAATGGAATCTATATTAGAAATTAGCAATTGTGCCCCTAGAGATCAGGTGAAGTTTGCTACCCATTCGTTAAAAGCCGAGGCTTTAAACTGGTGGAATATGATCTGACAAGTAAGAGGTAGAGATGTTGTAGCCAGTATGACTTGGATAGAGTTTCGAACCCTTATCACTGAAAAATACTGTCCTATGAACGAAATAGAAAAGATTGAAATGGAATTTCTAGGACTGGAAATGAAGGGTTTAGACTGTGTCGGTTATATAAATCGATTTAACCAACTTGCTTGACTAGTACCACACCAGGTCACTCCTGAACCAAAGAGAATTAGAAGGTTTATATGGGGATTGACTCCTCAGATTCAGGGAATAGTCCGGGGAACAAAATCAGTTAAGTTTGACACCGCCTGTGAGTTATCATTAAGCTTGACAGATGATATTATTAGGCATAAGGAAAAGGATAAATTACCGGTAGGAAGTAAGAGAGGATGGAATGAAACTTTTAGATCCACTAACTACAATACCTCAGGAAAAAGCCAGGAAAGTCCCAAAGAACAAGGAAACCCTGAGAAAAGACCCTACCATGGAAATAATCCTTACTGTTCCAAATGCAAATATTTTCACACAGGCGACTGTAGAAAACGATGTAGCAAATGTGGCTGATTCCATTTCGGCGAATGCAGGGGACCTCACTGCCAAAAATGTAAGAAAATCGGACATTCTGCTGCGGAGTGTAGGTTTGATCCTAATCGTCCACGACTCTGTTCCGAGTGGAAGGAACCCAGTCACTACAAGAATGAATGCCCCAAGATTAAAAATCCACCCAAAGTAGAACAAGCACGAGGAAGAGCTTTTGTCATTAATGTTGCCGAAGCACGTGATGAACCAGACTTGGTCACTGGTATGTTTCATATTAATCAGTTACCTGCATATGTTCTATTCGATACGGGAGCAAATCTTAGTTTTATTTCTAAAACCTTTGTAGAAAAGATAAATGGCCTCCCTGAACCCATGACCCAAACGTATGAGATAGAAATAGATGACGGGAAAAGTTTAAAAGCCAATGAAGTTTTTAAGAATTTCGTCTTAACAATGGAAAATCAAGAATTTAGAATAAATCGTATACCAATGAGTTTGGGGGAATTTGGTATTATAATTGGGATGGATTAGCTAGCAACGAATCAAGCGGAAATAGTTTGTAGGGAAAAAATAGTAAAAATCCCCCTACCCAATCAAGAAATTTTGGTTGTATATGGAGAAAAACCAAAGGGAACTTTGAATCTAATTCCTAGTGCCAAGATGATGAAATATTTAAAAAAGGGACACCAAGCCTTTTTAATACATGTGAACCTAGGAAATGAAGGGAAAGAGTCAGAAATAGACAAAATTAAGATAGTGTCTGAATTTAAAGATGTATTTCAAAATGAACTCCCAAGCCTACCTCCATCCCGACAGGTGGAATTTCAAATTAACCTAATTCCTGGAGCCGCACCGATTGCTAGAGCCCCATATAGGTTAGCCACCACAGAAATGAAAGAACTCACAAGTCAATTAGAAGAACTGATAGAAAGAGGCTTTATCAGACCAAGTACCTCCCCTTGGGGAGCACCAGTACTATTTGTTAAAAAGAAAGACGGATCTATGAGAATGTGTATAGATTACAGGGAGTTGAATAACTTAAACATTAAAAACAAATACCCACTACCCAGAATAGATGACCTTTTCGATCAGTTGAATGGAGCAAAATATTTCTCAAAAATCGATCTTAGGTCAGGATACCATCACTTAAAAATAAGGGATGAAGATGTTCCAAAAACCGCTTTTCAAACTAGGTATGGACACTATGAGTTTCTAATAATGCCCTTTGGTTTAACCAACGCTCCAGCTGTCTTTATGGATTTAATGAATAGGATTTGCCGACCCTATTTATACAAATGTTTAATTGTGTTTTTAGATGATATCCTAATCTATTCCAAATCCGAAGTAGAACACGAACAACATTTAAGAGAAATCCTAGAAACCCTAAGAAAAGAAAAGCTATACGCTAAGTTTTCAAAATTTGAATTTTGGGTTAAGGAAATTAAGCTTCTAGGCCATGTGATTAATAAAGAAGGGATTCAAGTAGATCCTACCAAAATAGAAGCAATCCAAAAGTGGGAAACCCCTAAAATCCCGACCGAGATCAGACAATTTTTAGGGCTAGCTGGGTATTATAGGATATTTATTGGGAATTTTGCTAGATTAGCCCTACCACTTACCATGTTAACCAGGAAAAACTCCAAATATGAATGGAAAGAAAAACAAGAGAAAGCCTTCCAAGAGTTGAAAGAAAAATTATGTAAGGCCCCAGTTTTAACCTTGCCAGAAGAAGGAAAAGCCTTTACCGTGTACTGTGATGCATCTCAACAAGGATTAGGGTGTGTGTTGATGCAAGAGAATCAGGTTATAGCTTATGCTTCTAGGCAGTTAAAGAAGCACGAACAGAATTATGTCACGCATGATTTAGAATTAGGAGCCATAATATTTGCCTTGAAAATCTGGAGACACTATTTGTATGGAACTAAGTGTACCGTTTACACTGATCATAAGTGTCTCTAGCATATTTTCGATCAAAAGTTTCTAAGTATGCGTCAGAGAAGGTGGATAGAAATTTTAAGTGATTACGAGTGTGATATCAAATATCACCAGGAAAAGCAAACATTGTGGCCGATGCTTTAAGTAGAAAAGACAAACCCTTAAGAGGAAAAGCATTCAAAGTCACCCTAGTCAATGAATTTCTAAACCAAGTTAGTGAATGTCAAAGAAAAGCCTTAGAACCCACTTTCATAAGAGATGAACTTTTGAATAAAGAAGAAGAAAGACTGAATGAAGGAACGGATGGAATTTTTAGACATAATCAAAAGATATGGATACCTAAGTATGGAGATCAAAGAGAATTAGTTTTAAGGGAAACCCATAATTCTAAATATTCCATCCACCCAGGAAACCATAAAATGTACAAAGACTTAAGAAAGAATTTTTGGTGGCCTGGCATGAAAAAGAGTGTTGGAGAATTTATAGCTCGATGTGTTACTTGCTCAAAGGTAAAATTGAAACATCAAAAACCCAGTGGGTTCTTAATTCAACCGGAAATCCCAGTCTGGAAATGGGATCAAATTACCATGGACTTTGTAACCAAGTTACCAAGGACACACAAAATGGTAATGATACCATCTGGGTTATTGTTGATAGGTTAACTAAATCCGTTCATTTCCAGCCCATACAAGAAAGTTTTGGAATAGAAAAATTAGCAAGAATCTATGTGCAGGAAATAGTATCCAGACATGGCATACCTCTCTCAATAATATCAGATAGAGATAGTCGTTTTACCTCTAGATTTTGGGAAGGATTTCAAGATGCCTTAGGATCACAAATCAAACTCAGTACCACATACCATCCCCAGACTGACGGACAAAGAGAAAGAACCATACAAACGCTAGAGGATATGTTAAGAGCATGTGTCCTGGAATTTAGTGGAAGTTGGGATACACATCTACCGTTGATAGAATTTTCGTACAACAATAGTTATCACGCTCCCATCAAAGCTGCATCATTTGAGGCGTTATATGGTAGAAAGTGTAGATTTCTGATATGTTGGAATGAAGTTGGAGAAAACCAACTTACGGGCCCAGAAATCATTCAAGAAACCACTGACAAAATTGTGCAAATCAAGAAAAAGTTAGAAGAAGCCAGAAGAAGACAAAAGAGTTATGCAGACAATCGAAGAAGACCGTTGGAGTTTCAAGTAGGAGACTATGTCCTACTAAAGGTATCACCATGGAAAGGTGTGATAAGATTCCAAAAAACGATGCAAATTAAATCCACGCTTTATAGGACCTGTTGGGACAAAGAGGATTGAAGAAACCACCTTTTGATAACCTTAGTCCAAATCATATTCTGCTTAAGTATTGGAAACAACTGCTGAAGAACAAATGAAGAAGTACTAAAGAACAAATCTGCAAAGTACTGAAGAGTTACACATCAGAAGTTCTGAAGTCTAACCAGACATTTCACTGAAGAACTACTGAAGACAAACTACTCATCAGCAGTTTGTCACTCATCAGCACTTTGAGTTCAGAAGCTTCTAACCGACTGAAGATCAGTAGTTTGATTATAATATTGTTTTGTTAAAGTCTAGATTTCAAGTTTCAATGTACAGGCTGTTGTAAGCTTATCTTAGTATAATATCTTTGTTAAATATCTTAGATTACTTCAGACAACAGTTTAGTATGTTGGTCTATAAATAGATGAGTTTGTTCATCTATTTATGATATGTGATTTTGTGTAATATCTTTGATATAAATTGAAATCCTTCGGGCTTTAAACTTATAACTCCATTTCACATCTGAGAAACATAAACTGCTCTTACTGCTTTATACTTAACTGTGTTTATTGTTTCTCATTTATTATTCAGTCAAGAGGGAGTAATAACTCCTCTTCAAAGTGATCTTTTAGACCTTTGAACACTTGTTATTTCCGCTGCTTATTAACTCATACATAAATCTGATACACATAAGTGTTCATAAACTAAGCCACTGATCCAACAATTGGTATCAGAGCATCTGGTTAATCTGATCAAAATCAATCTAACAAATTGAAGATTCAGACACAGGCTCTTATTGATATTCAATAAAGGATAAAAGGCTCACTTTTTCATCCATCACTTTAAAGAAGCATTGACAAATTCAAACTTCTTAAAAATGGATCCCTACAACACTGGATCTGCCAACAAACCTCCTATGTTAGTCAGAAATGAATATAACATATGGTCTAAAAGGTTGGCACACACTATTTCTCAAACAAACACTGGTTGTTGGAGGTCTGTAGTTTTTGGACCTCACAAACCAATGATAACTGATCCAGAGGGAAAGACTGAAAGACCAAAAGATCCAAAAGACTACACGGAGGAAGATTTCCAAAAGTTTGAGCTTGATGCAAAAGCTTTCTCCATGTTGGCTATGGCTCTCCCAAATGAAATTTATGCTGGCCTTTTACACTGTGAAAGTGCCAAAGAGCTGTGGGATTGCCTAAAAGAGCAGTTTGCAGGAACTGCTGAGGTGATAGCCAACATCAGGGAAATATTGGCTCAACAATATGAAACTTTTACTCACATAGAGGGTGAAACTTTAACACAACAGTTTGAAAGATTTTCTTCACTCATATCTGAGTTAAAAATTAATAATCAGACCTATTCAAATGAGTCTATGTTGCAAAGATTTTTAAGGTCTCTACCTTCAAAATGGGAAACTTACTCTATAGTCCTCAGAACAAGTTCAGATTTTCATACCTTGAACCTAACTAGGTTACATGGTAAATTACTAACTTTTGAAAGAGAAATCAATCAAAAGAAAAAGTTGCAAGAATCTGGTAAAACTGCTGATGACTATACTCCTGGTAGCACAGCCTTATTAGGACATGACTCACCATCCTGTTCTAATAATTTTGGTTCTTTTGACCACATTGACATAACAGCTGGGATCTCATCAGATGGATCCTTCCCAGCTTATGACAATGAAGAACTGAGTCAAACTGCTGATAACATGTGTTTCATCATGGATGATTTAAAATATTTTAGTAGTGATGACTTAGAAGAAATGAAGATATTGCACCAACTGGCCTTGTTAAGCTTAAAAACTAACAAATTTTATAAAAGGTCAGGAAGGAAGTTTCCAGGACTAAACAACTCAACAAAAGTTGGTTTTGACAAATCTAAACTTAGATGTCATAAGTGTCAAAAGTTGGGACACTTTGCTAGAGAGTGTAGAAGCTCTAGCTACAACCAACCCATGTCTGGAAATCAATTTAACCCCTCATATAATAGGAATAATGGAACTCAAGGGAGTGCTCATTTTGTACAGGCACAAGCTCCACATGTTGAATATGTGCCACAAGTACAATATGACCAAATGCCTGCTCAGCAACAACAGCAGCTGATGCCTCCTTTTCCAACTGCTCAACTACCTGCACAAACTCAACAACCCCCTCAGCAACAAAGCTTATTTACATCAGGGTATGTTGACTGGAGCAGTCTTCATTATGACACCTCAGAATGCAGTCAGGATGCAGACAATAAGGTCTATGATGTCAACTGGGGAGAACCTGATAATGGCAGAAAGAACTTTGCCTTAATGGCTTTTGAAGGATACTCTTCAAATTCTGCTCTCACACATGTATCACAACAATCTCTGTTAAAGCTTTGCACCAAATCTTGCAAAGAATCTTTTGCTTTAATTAGAGAAACTAATGTGCATTTACAAGGCAAATCCAATGATATGGAGAGAAAATACACACAGATGAAGTGTGATTTAGAAAGAAAAATTGTTTTGAAAAACAAAGAAATTTCTAAACTGAATGATAAATCCATTGAAACCCAAGCACAGATTAAAACAATGATAGACAACCTAGGAAAAGTCAGACAAGAGCTTGCTGACACCAAGGTTGATTGTGAAAAATGGGTTGAGTCTTGTAAAGGGTACCAAATGCTGCTTAACAAACAAACTGCAGCCAATGTTAAGTTTGGCATTGGGTATACCCACACTGAATCACCAACAGATTTCACCCACAAAACTGATAATGATGGGATGAAATTGATTCAAACTTCTGATATGGAGGAATGCACATCCTACCATCAGAACTTTCTCAAAAAGGAAAGTACTGCAGAAGTTAAAACTACTGACAATAAGCCATCAGCAGTTTTAACTACATCAGGAGTTGAGACCCTGAAAACTGCTGATGACCTATTTCAAAAATCTGATTTTGTCAGTAAATTGCCTTCCAGCTCTCTTGATTTATCTAAAAAGAAAGAGAAGGCAAAAGCATGTGAAATATGTGGTCTGTTTAACCACATAACTGAACTTTGCAGATATAGAAAGGTAAATCAGTTAAATAAACAAAGACAACAACTGATTGTGGGAAAACAGATGAAACAAAATTTTGAAAATACTTTCTTTCCCAACAAACAACAATCAAACAAAACTCTTTCTAAGAAGAGGCTTTTATCTCAACAAAAGTCATCTTCTCAAAGTTCATCTTCAGAAGTTTCACCTAACTCATCAGCAGTTTCACAAACTGCTGAAGTTAAAGATTTGATAAACCTGGTTAAACTTCTGATGACCAAAGTTGATGGTGGAAACCAAAAAGAACCCACCATTGTTCTTAATGACAAATCCATTGCCAAAAAGACATGGATTTCTAAAATTGGTCCACAACAAGCTGCACCTGTTCTCAAGAGCAAACCCAAAGCCAAATTGGCTTGGGTTGCCAAAACTAACTAATTTGCTATCTTGTGCAGAGGGTCTCCAGAGGTTTGAACAGCATATGGTATGTGGATAGTGGAGGCTCAATGCACATGACTGGATGCAGATACCTGATAAACAATTTTATCAGTCAAAGAGAAGGATCTGTGTCCTTTGGGAACAATGCCAAGGGATATGTGCTAGGATATGGCAATGTATCCTCAGGCAAAATGCAGTTTGACAAGGTCAATCTGGTTGAAAACCTTGAGTACAACTTGCTGAGTGTCTCACAAATGTGTGACAAAGGATATTCTTCCTTTTTCACCAAGACAGCATGCAAGATCATATCACCAGAAGGCCAGAAGTTGATAGAGAAGATTATTGAAGATCATACTTTGCTGATTGCCAAAAGGTGTGGCAATGTCTATGCAGTGGACATTGAAAAAGACAAAGTATTGAACAAGACTGCATGTTTCTTCTCAAAGGCATCAACTTCAGAAAATGATCTCTGGCACAGGAGACTTGGCCATGTGAACTTTAAAACCATCAATAAAGTCACAAAAATGGGCTTGGTCAGAGGTCTACCTTTGAAGGAATATCAGTGCAAAGAACACTGTGTTTCCTGTCTTAAAGGTAAACAACATAAGTCCTCCTATAAGTCTATTGAAGAATCTAAAACAACTGCATGTCTTCAACTACTCCATATGGACTTATTTGGACCAGTCAAGATTATAAGCCTTGGTAAGAAGAAGTACTGCTTGGTCATTATTGATGACTACTCAAGATTCACATGGGTCTTCTTCTTATATTCTAAGGATGAGGCAGCTGAAATCATCAAGTTCTTCATTCTACAAGTAGAGAAGCAATATTCTCTATCTGTCAAAGTCATCAGGAGTGACAATGGGACAGAGTTCAGGAACAAAACTCTGGATGAATTCTGTCTGTCTAAAGTGATTGTTAGACAGTTCAGCATTCCCAGAACTCCTGAACAAAATGGTGTGGTAGAAAGGAAGAACAGAACATTAATTGAAGCAGCCAGAACAATGTTAGCTGATTCAGGCCTACCTTTGTATTTTTGGGCTGAAGCAGTCAACACTGCATGTTATGTTCAGAATAGAGTTCTTATCAACAAGAGACATACCAAGACTGCCTATGAAATTCTTCATGGCATAAAGCCCCTTATCTCCTTCTTCAGGGCTTTTGGGTGTCAATGTTTTATCCTCAACATCAAAGACTCTATCTCTAAGTTTGCTGCAAAAGTTGATACATGTTATTTTCTTGGTTATTCTCCTTTGAGAAAAGCTTACAATGTTTTCAATTCAAGAACCAAGATAGTGGAAGAAACACTGAATGTCTTCAATGAATCAAAACACACTCTTATTCCAGCAAATCCTGCTGAATTATTTGATCTTGACAACTTTCATTTCGGACCTGAAAAGACTGTTGAATCATCCAAACCTCCTCAAAATGGTTTTCAAGGATTTGAAGATGATAGTCCTGCACCATGGACTCCAAACACAGTCAGAAGATCAACTATCAAACCTTCAGAAGTTTCAATAACTTCAACTTCAGGAACTACTGATGAACATGTTGAAACTACTGATTCAGCTGAATCTAAAACTCCTGAAGTTCAAATAACAGCTGAACCAGATATTATTAATCTCAGTGGTTTATTTGAAGAACCTGTAGAGTCATCATCCAGTACAGGTCTACAACAATTGATTGAACACAAGGATCATCCATTGGATCAAATCATGGGTGATATTGCATCAGGGGTACTTACAAGAAACCAACTTTCCAACTTTTGCTTATTCTCAGCATTCATCTCTCAGTTGGAACCAAAGAAGTATCAAGAAGCCCTCAAAGACAACAATTGGGTGCAAGCAATGTAAGAAGAGTTGCTTCAATTCAAGAAACAACAGGTTTGGGAAATCTGTCCCTTACCTCAAGACAAGCAACCAATTGGAACAAGATGGGTCTTCAGAAACAAATCAGATGAGGCTGGTATGATCATCAAGAACAAAGCAAGATTGGTGGTACAAGGTTATTCCCAAGAGGAAGGAATTGATTATGATGAAACCTTTGCACCAGTTGCAAGACTTGAAGCTATCAGGTTATTTTTAGCTTATGCAATTTCCAACAACATCAAAGTTTATCAAATGGATGTCAAGAGTGCATTTTTGTATGGAAAAATAAAAGAGGAAGTGTATGTCTGTCAACCTCCAGGGTTTGAGGATCCTTCTCATCCTGATTGGGTTTACAGACTTGACAAAGCTCTTTATGGGCTAAAACAGGCTCCAAGAGCCTGGTATGAAACACTTTCAAAGTTTTTACTAAAGAATCACTTCTCAAGAGGATCCATTGATAAAACTCTTTTCATAAAACATGTTGGAAATCATGTCTTACTTGTTCAAATCTATGTTGATGATATCATATTTGGTTCAACAAACTCAAAACTGTGAAGATTTTAAGAAACTCATGCAATCAAAATTTGAAATGAGTACAATGGGAGAATTGCAGTACTTTTTGGGACTACAAATCAAACAACAATCAAATGGAACATTTATACATCAATCTAAATATGTTAAAGAATTATTGAACAAATTTTCTTTACAAGACTGTAAAACATGTTCCACTCCCATGACACCAATCACACAAGTTGAACCAGATGATCAAGGGAAACATATTGATCAAACCATGTATAGATGTATGATAGGTTCTCTTTTGTATTTAACTGCTTCTAGACCAGATATCATGTTTTCAACTTGTGTCTGTGCTAGATACCAATCTGCACCAAGAGAATCACATCTAATTGCAGTCAAAAGAATCTTCAGATATCTGAAAGGAACTCCTACTTTAGGAATTTGGTATCCTGCTTCAAGCAATACCAAGTTAACTGCTTTTTCAGATAGTGACTATGCAGGGTGTAAGATGTCAAGAAAATCAACATCTGGTGGTTGTCAATTTTTAGGAAACTGTCTGGTGTCCTGGCAATCAAAGAAACAAACATCTGTGGCAACTTCAACAGCTGAAGCTGAATACATTGCTGCTGCAAGCTGTACTTCACAGATACAATGGCTCCAATATCAACTGCTTGATTATGGAATCAAAGAGACCAAGACTCCACTTTTAGTAGACAGCAAATCTGCCATTAGCATCATTCAAAATCCTGTTCAGTTTTCAAAGACTAAACACATTGAAATCAGGTATCATTTCATAAGAGATTGCTATGAAAAAGGCAAGATTGAGGTGAAGCATGTCACAACAGCTAATCAAATAGCTGACATTTTCACCAAACCCCTTGATTCAACAACTTTTCAGATGTTAGTATCCATGCTTGGGATGTTAAACTTAGAAGAAAGTCTGTAAGTTTTCACTTTTTAGTTCTGCACATATTTTATTTTCACTTACATACTTATCTGTCACAAACCTCTGAAGACCAAAATTTGAGAAAGAAAGTTCTGATGAACAATTTTTGAAAACTACTGATGAACATAAAAAATGGGATATTTTCAAAATGGATATAACTACTGATAAGAATCAGAAGTTAGTTAAGTGTTTTAAAAGACATTTGCATCAGCAGTTGAAACTGCTGAAGAGATGACTAAAACCACTGATGAAGAAACCTTCTTCATCAGCAGTTTCATTAAAAAGGGTAAAACAGACTTTTCACTCATCAGAAGTTAGACCTAGTCGGTTAAAAACTTCTGATAAATACCTTTTTCAAACACTTATCCATTCAAAAAGCAAAATTCCCTCTCTCTCTCTCAAATCAAAAGCAAAACCCCTTCTCTAACCTAAAAATACTGTTCGATCAAAACAACCATGGCTCTCGTGTTAAAACAGGGACATAATCAAAGAGGCTACTTTGTGAAAGATGAAGCCTGGTCCCAGTATGATGAGATGATTGATCTCATCATGAAATCCCAATATTATGAAGCTTTCACCATCGATCCACCCATTCATGAAGAAACTCTCAATGAGTTCTGGGCAAACACAGAGACGGTGACAGTTAATAATCAAGTGATCTCCCTCAAATCTTCTATAAAAGGGAAACTGATGGCCATATCACCGGAAACACTAAGCATCAGGCTTGGTTTGAAGAATTCTGATGCTCCTGAACATATTCCAACCTCAGACATCCATCTAACCATGACAGAATGTGGTTATCAAGCTACTTTGGCACAAGCAACAGTTTATAAGAAATATTTTGACCCACAATATAAACTGCTTTTTCATTATATAACTATGTGCTTAACTCCAAAAATTGGGTCAATTGATCAGATGCCTTCTACTTTTCAACCAATCTTTCATTCAATCATAAATGAAACACCTTTTAAGGCATCAAAACTGTTTTTCAATGAATTGGTTTTACACCATGAAAATGATAAAAAGAAGTTTCTGTTGTACCCAAGATTTGTTATGCAATGCATAATAAAAGAACTTGGAGAGGGAGTACTTGTGGGTGAAACAACAACTTTAAACCCATTAACCTCACAAGTATTCTCTAGGCACAACAAACCAGCACTTGTGCTAGAAGATGACCAAGGGGAAGAACAACCCATCCCCAAGGAACCCACATCTTCCAAACCCAAAAAGAAAACCAAAAAGCCAAAACAACAAAAACAAAAACAAACCAAACCACTGAAAAAGACAGTTCAGGAAGTGGAGAAACCTGAAACTGCTGATGTGCAATCTGCACTTGATAAGGATGTGGCTGAAACATCCTCTCAGCACACTCCTTCTCCACCTCCTAAAAGAAAACCAGTTACAGTTATTTTTCAAAGAAAAAGATTTAAGAAACCTGTAACTGCTGACCCAACCTTTGAAACTGCTGAAACAGACCCTGAACCCATCCAAACTACTGAACACCTACCCATTACAACTACTGAACCTGAACCTTCCCACACAACAATAGAAATAGCCCAACTTCTCTCAGGACTAAAAGGATCCCATCCAACACATGTCACTCCCCCAGCAACACATCAAATTGGGGAGATGCCTTCTTCACTTGACATGGATGTGGACCTTATTAGCCCAAACCAGGGAGATGAGGATGGACCAGAGTTTATAAGCCCAAACTTAGAAACTCTTGGTACTTTTGAGGCTGCTACTACTCACTTATCACCCAGTGGTGAACTTGAGGACAGTAGTAACATTGCTAAGACCTCAAATTTGGCAACTACTGATGAAGGCCTAGTGCCTGAAGTAGGAAAACCTCAGTTCCAAGACAAAGAGGTTCATGAGACTACTAGTTTGGGACTAGCTCATGATATAACTGATCCTGCCCTCTCTGAGGACACTATTAGGGATTCAGATGATTCCATTAGCTTGGATGATGAATCAAATATTCCACAAAAAGAATTGACGGTTGAGATTGAAGGTCCTGCATCTAAGGTATCCAAGCTCAAGAAGCTGGTCACCAAAGATCAGGTTAAAGACCACTTAGCCCAAAAATCCCCACAAGTGGCATCTTCAGAGAAATCTGAGGATCACCCAAAAAGCCCCCCTTCACAAAAACAACCTACCCAATTCTCTGGGCTCACTGGCATAGACTTGAACCAACTATGCAGCCCAGATGGTCCCCTGTTCCAGGCAATGAAACAAATTATCATTGATCAACTCAAACCTTTCACAACTGCTTGGGAGTTAAAGGCTAACAACCAGTTTGGGTTGATAAATTCAAGACTTGCTGAGTTTAACAAGAAGATGGATCAAACTCAAGATCAACTAGCAAGGTTGTCTGCTGCAACTTCTCACTCATTAAGGCTTCCAGAAGTGGATGAAGCCAAAAAGGGGGAGAAGACTAAGGAACCAACTACTGAAGTTGCTACAACAAGACAAACTCCTGATCCTGAAGCTGAAAAACCATCACAAAGACCAGGAAAAGAAGTAGCAAAAGAGTTCACATTATCTAAGGCACAAGAGAAAACTGCTGAAGAGACTTATCAAACTACTGAAGACAATCCTTCAGAAGTTGTGAAGACAGACAAACCATCAGCAGTTTCATCTCCAAAACCAACATCAGAAGTTTCTAAGGCACCTGAAAGAGAACCTACTTCCATTCCTTTGCCTACAACAACTTCCACAACTGTTTTAAACCCTACTCCCATATCCATATCTAAAGAACTATTGGAGAAGAGTTTGAAAGAGGCTGCAAAGAAGGCAAAAGAAGACAAAGTATGGAACAGCCTAGAGACTAGAGATGATCTGAACTATCAAGAAAAATTAATCAAGTATCAAGAAAAACTTGATGAGCTTGAGGCTGAAGAGAGAGCACTTGAAGCTGTTGCAGAAGAAGACAAAAGAGCACAGCTTATCACCTTCATTACAAAGAACTCCAAATCCAAACAAGTGGCTCTCAAAAGACTCTCAACACAAGAACTGACCAGAAGAGCTCAGATGCTATCAGACATAATAGCAACAAAGAATGAGAGGAAAGCCAAAAGAGCTGAGATCATAGAAGAGTTAGTGGCAAATGGCTATGGTTCAAAGGCCTCAGTCTCCAAATGGAAAGAACAAACACTTTATGAGACTTACAAGAAATACAAGGCCAGCAAACCTGCAGAGCCAGAGAGATTTGAAACTCCAGAAGTCCAACCAACTTCTATTGTAAGGAGATCATCTGGTGCACTAAGAAAGCCTGCCACAAAAAGAAAAGCAGAGGGTGAACCCATAGTGAAGACTGATTTCAAGATGATACTCTTGGATGGAGATCAGTTAGTGCATGGTGACTTTTATGTAGAAGAGAAACCCCTCTTAACAAAATTCAGAGACAAGGCTACTTATGCTTATCAGTTACAACAATCGATTCAAGAGAAGACACACACAAGGGTTGTAACAGAGCATCACTTGCCCAACATGCCTATTCAAAGTGGTGCTGAACTTCAAGGTAGTCAAGAATCTCACCTGAGAGTCACTGAAATTGAAGACATCCCTCAATCATCCTCAGGTCAACCTAAGGAAATAGGCTTGGTTTCCTATGCCTCTGACTTTGACAGGTCAAAGGTAAACATCATTAAATGGTCCTTTACTGATTCCAACTCAGTACTTGTGACCAGGAGAGATCGTTCAAGTAAGGTCTACAAAAACTCAAAGGAGTTGAGTGTTTTATCTTCCAAAGACCTTCTTACAATACAACATCTTACACCTGAACTTGGACCTCTCACAGAGCAACAAAGATGTACTCTTACTACCCGGATGACAGCAGAAATCTGGAGGATACTAGAAGAGAGAAAAGATCAACAATAAAGATTGGATAAGGTTTTGGCTTCATCAATCCAGGGGGAGATTGTTGGGACAAAGAGGATTGAAGAAACCACCTTTTGATAACCTTAGTCCAAATCATATTCTGCTTAAGTATTGGAAACAACTGCTGAAGAACAAATGAAGAAGTACTGAAGAACAAATCTGTAAAGTACTGAAGAGTTACACATCATAAGTTCTGAAGTCTAACCAGACATTTCACTGAAGAACTACTGAAGACAAACTACTCATCAGCAGTTTGTCACTCATTAGCACTTTGAGTTCAGAAGCTTCTAACCGACTGAAGATCAGCAGTTTGATTATAATATTGTTTTGTTAAAGTCTAGATTTCAAGTTTCAATGTACAGGCTGTTGTAAGCTTATCTTAGTATAATATCTTTGTTAAATATCTTAGATTACTTTAGACAACAGTTTAGTATGTTGGTCTATAAATAGATGAGTTTGTTCAACTATTTATGATATGTGATTTTGTGTAATATCTTTGATATAAATTGAAATCCTTCGGGCTTTAAACTTATAACTCCATTTCACATCTGAGAAACATAAACTGCTCTTACTGCTTTATACTTAACTGTGTTTATTGTTTCTCATTTATTATTCAGTCAAGGGGGAGTAATAACTCCTCTTCAAAGTGATCTTTTAGACCTTTGAACACTTGTTATTTCCGCTGCTTATTAACTCATACATAAATCTGATACACATAAGTGTTCATAAACTAAGCCACTGATCCAACAGGACCTTATCGAATTACGGATAAAGTGGGACAAGTAGCATATCGCTTAGAACTACCTCCCGAGTTAAGCGAAATTCACGATGTTTTTCACACCTCCAATTTAAGAAAATGTATAATAGAAACCCAGACTATCATTCCATTACACAATGTCAAGGTAAATCCTCAGCTTCGTTTTACTGAGGAACCAATAGAAATAATGGCTCGACAAGAGAGAAAGATGAGAAGGGGAAAAATCCCTATTGTACAAGTTAAATGGAATGCTAGAGAGGGACCAGAAATTATCTTTAAAAGAGAAGATGTGATGAAAGCTAATTACCCCCACCTATTCGATAATCAGGAATGATGATGTTTAAGTTTGTAATATAAAAATCTGTTATGTTTAATAATAAATATGAGTGTTTATTAAAAGTTAATCTTGTCATGATTACCAATCAGTAATGACTCGTTAAAATCCGGGTCGTTACACGTTACTAAAAAAATGCTTTGTTGCTAATATAACTCTATTTTCAATAGATTTTATATTTAACGTTGGGGAAACTATGAAAACGTATACGGTATTTGTATTAGGACAACTAGATTATCCCCCGGGTGCTTCCCGGGATAGACACATCTAATATGAAGTGACAAAATGTGTGTAATGTAAAAGAATAGGTCGTTTTTTCATGAATATTTTGAAAGGATCAACACTCGATAACTCATAAAACCTACTAATTCTACGTGTGCAAATCTTGCTCAAGTGAAGTCTTTGTACAACTTTTTCACATTCCTAAGATTTTCTAAACCTTTGATGTGAACCTGAAAAAACAACAATCAAATTGGTATCAAATGATATGTCATGATGGTGATTTATTTAAGAGGCGTGCATGGTGAGTTGTAAGGATAAAGAGGATTGACGAAACCACTTTTGATACCTTAGTCTTAATCATATTCTGCAATATTATTCTAAGTATGGAAACTGCTGAAGAAGAAGAAGAAGATAACAAGTACTGAAGAAGCAGATAACGAGTGCTGAAGAGTAAAGATAAGAAGTTCTGAAGACGAACCAGACAACTCTCTGAAGAACTCATTAGTAGTTTGTCACTCATCAGCTGTTCTGTTAGAAGCTTCCCACCGCCCTTATACTTCAGTAGTTTAGTATTATATTAATTTGTTTAAAGTCTTTGTACAAGTTCCAATACTACAGCCTATTGTAGTATTATCTAGTAGTATTATAATATTTTGTATACTTAACTTGTACGTATTAATTGGTCTATAAATAGATGGGTTTATCCCACTATTTTAGACATCCATCCTTCAAGACTTTTGTAGTTAACCATTTCAATATATTTGAGAATCATTTGCAACACTTATTATTGTTATATTCATTTACTGTTTTGATTCTCATTTACTACTTAGTTCATTGACTGAGTCGGAGTAATAACTTCTGCTAAAAGTGAAACTTTAACTTAGAACACTTACATTCATTCCGCTGTGCAAATTTACTTTGATAGATCTAGAGTAAGTGTTCATAATAAGAACTGTTAAAACGAAACTGATCCAACAATTGGTATTAGAGCACTGGTTCATCTGATCAAATATCAATCTAACAAACTGAGAATCAGACACAGGCTCTTATTGATATTCAATAAAGGATAAAAGTTCACTTTTTCAAAACATCCATCACTTTAAGAACATATTGACAAATCATATTTCTTAAAGATGGACCCTCATAATACTGGATCTGCAAACAAGCCTCCTATGCTAGTCAGAAATGAATATAATATCTGGCAAAGGAGGATGACAAATACCTTATCACAGCAAAATACTGGCTATTAGAGGCCTGTCATGTATGGACCCCATAAACCAATAAATGTAAATCTTGAAACTAAAGTAGAAATACCAAAATAACCAAAAGACTACACTGATGAAGATTTCCTAAAACTTGAGCTAGATGCTAAGGCATTCTCAATGTTGGCAATGGCTCTCCCAAATGAAATATATGCTGGGCTTTTACACTGTGAAAGTACCAAAGAGCTGTGGGATTGCTTCAAAGAACAGTTTGGAGGAACTGTTGAGGTGATTGCCAACACAAGAGAGATTCTTGCTCAACAATATGAAACCCTTACTCATGTTAATAGGGAGACTTTAACACAACAATTTGAAAGATTCTCTTCATTAATTTCTGAGTTAAAGTTAAATGGTCAGACCTACACAACACATCGATGCTTCATAGATTTTTAAGGTCTTTACCAGAAAAAATGGGAAACTTATTCTAGAACAGGTCAGGACCAGATTTTGACTCCCTTTCACTCACAAAATTACATGGGAGATTACTAACTTTTGAGAGAGAAATCAATCAAAAGAAGAAATTGCAAAATTCTGGTAAAACTGCTGATGACTATATTCCAGGTAGCACAACACTTTTGGGACAAGACTCACCATCTTGCTCAAATGATTTTGGATCTTTTGATCACATTGACATAACTGCTGGGATCTCATCAGAAAGGTCATATCCAGCTTATGACAATGAAAAAAACTGTCAAACTACTGATAATATGTGTTTTATAATGGATGGTTTAAAAAATTTCAGTAGTGATGTGTTGGGACAAAGAGGATTGAAGAAACCACTTTTGATAACCTTAGTCCAAATCATATTCTGCTTAAGTATAGAAGAAACTGCTGAAGAGCAAAGATACAAGTGCTGAAGAAGAAATAGCAAAGTGCTAAAGAGTTAAAGCATCAGAAGTTCTGAAGTCTAACCAGACATTTCACTGAAGAACTACTGAAGACAAACTACTCATCAGTAGTTTGTCACTCATCAGTACTTTCATATCAGAAGCTTCTAACTGTCACACCCTCAAATTTCCACTTGCGGCGTTCTACCGCGAGGCGTGGGACACACCAGGATCCAAGTCAACGGTCACAATAAACGACGTCTAAATGTAAAAACATACGTAAATAAAAACCATGCATAAGATTAAAACCAACATTTGAAAGTGCGGAAGCATTTAAAGTTTACAAGTCATGAGTAACTAAAGACATAAGTTCAAAAGTTTAACATAAAGAGACATGCATAAATGACCCTAGACGCGAGTACGACTCCAGTGCGACTCCGTGCGCCTAGTTGACAGCTGCTACCTTAGCGACCTGAGAAAACATGCTAAAAGAGTCAACATATAATGCTGGTGAGTTCACAGGTTTTATTTAAACGTTTAAAGCAATCCTTTGAAAACCGTTACCGTTGCTGTTACTGTTACTACTGTGCTTGTGAGAACGCTAGCTAGGCGCAGAATAATATTACTACTATGGGTGAAACCATTGCTGACTATGCCCGTTCAATGACCCTTAATTCCTATGGACTACCGTCATCACCGGTAGGCCTTGTGTGTTTAGAGACAATATACACCCGCCCGGCCACCAGCCGTCGAGTGGGGCTTGTGTAACAACCCGACCAGGAGGGGGCTGGACGTTACGACAGTTTGGTAACAAACTTGCACAACGGAAGCAACGATAACAAATATTTAAATGTTATACAATTTCTAATCCAAAAATATAAATACATAACTAAAATAAGTAGTCTAATATTTAAGCAGGGACGAAACGCGGCGGTCGTCGAAGCAGTTAACGGGTTGCTATCCACTAGCCAATCCAATCTCTACACGTCCATAACTCTCTAATCCGTGATGCTTATGACTCAATCTTCTATTACGATAATCTCTATTCCACCCAAGCAAATATATACATTGTCTTCACGATCATCCATACGTAGCACCTGAACACATGCTTAAAAAGAGTTGGGTCAGCAATTACGCTGGTGAGTCCGTATAAGTAGTAAGTGAATCCAAAACAAGTTTATCAGTTCAAAAGCCAGTTTACACGCAAACAAGTTTAACACGGTTTACACATTTTACACACGTGATGTACAAGCGACACCTCAACCCTAAACGAAGAATCAATAACTGCCATATTGATCCAGTGGCAAAATATATGCCGCAATGGTCTTAAAACCTTAGTGGAGGGTTTCCCGGGCCCCTAAGTCCCGAGTCCACCTTGCGTGGGGGATTCCCCAAGTAGTACTACCCATATATTAAGTGGCTTACCTCTAAGTTAATGAGTGTCAGTACTATCCGGCAGTCTGTATCTTGTCACATCAAACAGTTTATACACAAAATAGTTTACACACACAAGCATATGTTCACCCCAAAATGTTTTAAACAGAAAAAGGGGAGTGGTATACGAAACTCACCTTAGCAGTGTATCATACGGTCACTCAGTAATATAATAATTCAGCGCCACGAGTCTGTCTATCCGTTACATGCCAAATCCTATCATGATTACAAGTGTTAGCGCGTGTAACCGAGCATCACGGTTACACGTGTGGATACTAGGACCTTTCGTTGGTTATATGAGTTTATTCTAGTGGTCAAATTATGGTTCTACTCATCTATTGCTATAAGGCATAGTCCTTAATCCGAAGTTCCATATGTCGAGTTTAATGTCTTATGTCATATGCACATATATCATCCGCTATCTTATGAATCCAAGTTTCGCTTATTGTGGTACCTTAGTCATTTTGCGGATCTTTCAATAGTCCAAATGCACTTTTAATCCATAGCTTATGCGTTATTCTTATAGTCTTTCGTCAAAGGTTTAATTGTCCAATTGTCCTATGTTCTAAAGTCTCATGTTTCAAACATCATGTATATATATTGTACCTTGTGTCCTATGTTCGTACCGTTTGTCTTATAGTCCAATGTCTTGTGCATCCTATCCGTATCCTATTATTCCAATATACACATCTTTGATTAATTGATTCACATACTAGTTTCTACATAAATAAGTTATACACTTAGTCGATAAGTTATACACTTAGTCAAGTTGTTTTATTATTAGTCGGGTCTCCACACGTGTCCGCAAGTATAATAATAATAATACTATAACTGAAGATGGCTCAAGTTCTTAGTGTTAGACCTTTCGGATTCTTCGGTTGACCGGGTTGACTGGTCCGTTGACCAGGTTGACCTCTGTTGACCGAGTCAACTGAGTTAACTCGGGCCTTGACTTCTCATCTTCTCCCTTTCTCCTCTACAATAGACTTGAACAACAACAGTACCCAAAATTGATACCTGGAACACATCCCGACATCACCACCTTAAGCTCTTAATCGGAATCCTAAACCACCACCCTCTACCGCTGCCGCCGAAGTCATGGCAGCAGCCTTCTGTCCCTCTATTTCAACCATCGACATCCATCATCACCTTCAATCTTAACCATAATCCCTTTCAACTCCTTAATCTATACTTAACTCCACAATAAATACCAACCACCACCGTCGCTTAACACCTCCACCAATCCTTAGTTACTGCTATCCGCCACTACAGAATCCACAACTATAGGTTAGATATTGTTAGGTTTTACCTTATTCATTGGAGATCTGAGGTGAAACTCATGGCCTCGTCATCTTCTTTCTTCACCGTCACTGTCGTCTTCTCTGTCACCCTATGAACCCCCAAATCAGGACTATAATCGGAACCCTAGTTAACACCCAGATCCGCCACCGTCGAACCACCACCACGAGCCATCGTCACCGTTTCTTCCTTTCTCTCTGCTTCTGTTCTCTCTCTCTTTCTCTCAATTTTCTCTCTTCTGTGTCTCTTTCTCCCTCGTGTCTCTCTTTCTCTCTCTGCTTTATGATGTGAATATGTGTGTGTTGTAGGGGAACGGAGCCGCCGGAGATGGTGGCCGGATCTCCGCCGCACGTCGCCGCCGTGGAGGGTGGTGGCCGGAGGCCCTCCTCCGGGTCTCTCTCTCTCTCTCTCTCTAGTATACATATGTGTGTGTTTTTATCAGAGAACAAAAGGGGTTGGGAGGGTGGTTTGGGCTTTTATACTTGTGTTTAATGAATGGTTTTCTCAAAACCATTTGTCATGCAATTGGTTTTGAGAGGTGAGGTGTCACCATAAGGGGAGGACAAGTGTCCTCCCTTGGTGACTCACCAAGGAGTGTTGGACAGGTTCGTTAACGGGTGTCGGTCCGGTCACATAACGGGTATAATATTATTCTCCTCGTTTAAATAATTATGTAACTCATCGGTTCGGCTTCGTATTTTACTACACATAATTAATGGTTCATTCGTTATAATATTTTTAGACACGAAAAATTTTGGGCCCTAGGTCCGGGGTATTACATTCTCCCCACGTTAATAGAATTCCATCCTCGGAATTATTTTTAGGTTATCCATCGGGCATATCCAACATATCCCATACTCATATTCAACGTCCGGGTCTATACACCCGTGCGTACATAATTCTTTTCATAAATTTAATCATAATTCATGTGACTTCACACTAAGCCTCACGCTACTTTTAAGTTTAAAACAAATGGTTCAAACTATTGACAATCTTAGTGTTGGTTCTTGGTTTGATTTTCAGTTTTATTTTCGATGTATCACTGGTGTTTATATATAGGGTGTACCGCAGCTAACCCACCACACCAATGATACCTCGTAAATTTACTGAAAATCTCCCTAAAAACTCGATAGAAACTTATTTAAAACGTATTTGGTTAAAAATCTTATGTGTGTTTCGGAAGTAACTAGTCCTCAAAATCTATATTCTGGTGTCGATTAACTTCCGAGATAGGGATCTTATATAAGACTACGTTTTAAAGTTTATATACTATTCTCGCCAACTTTTATACCTAATACTGTAGTTAATTCTATCTATACCATCGGCTATATTGTTGAATTCTTAAAGATTCAAAATTTCTACGACGGGTGGTGTACTGTATGGTGACTAGTTGTCAATGAACATGGAAAAAGTTAGTCATTCAAGCGCTTATTTTGTTCTTAAACATACTATTGGCGCACCACATTTGCTTAGTACCTTAAACCTTAGGTTGTCATATGATCGAATCGCTATCTCCAATTTTTTTTTATTACACTTTGATCGTATTCTTTTATTCTTGACGAATATTCCTTATAACAACTACTGCGTACACATCCACTCCCCCCGTTAGGTTTTATCTTATATAATTCTAACATGTTTCTTACGGATAAGTCATCGCTATGCTCAAAAGGTTACAAAACTAATCTAAATGTTTTAGTCTTAATTTAAGGGGAACACGAAACAACAAATGACTGATCATGTACTACATCTTACGGTTACCTTATGTAGTGTTCAGTCTTAGTTTCTTTGGGTCGCTTGGTTATAGAATCCATGGTGTACCTATATCTTTTAATGTGGTTATCCATATTCTATTTGATACTTGGGAATTATCTCTTCGACCTGTTATGAAATCATCAATCCAATATACTATATCTATCTTAAATCTGCAGAGACTGCTACAAATCAAGTCCTAATAAAGAGAATCTAACAACTAATGGTTGAATCTATACTTTGGTCCGATTGATAAAAAGATATTATCATACACTTATATTTATAAACACGCTCAAGCCATTTGAACCTTATAATAGACAATAGCTATTTGGTTGAAAAGCAAAACTTATCGGATTAGCGGGTAGGGGTCTAATCACCCCTTAAGGGTCCTAATCGTCTACCACATCAGGCGATTGTGATTCCTAATCGCCTGCTGCAGCTGCGCGACGCATTTTCGCGCGTTTAACCCTCCAAATCAGATCCGAAACATGTGTAAACACCCAATAACAATCATAACACATTAACAAACATATTTCAAGCAAAACCCCTAAGTTATCATCATTCTAACAGTCCCGAATGCGAGCGTTTTCCCAAAATAGTAAACTTAACATGTAAACATCACATCAACATGCAAGAACTTGCCCTAAATAGCAAATATCCAGATTTCCTCACGTAACAACGTTGTCCGATAGTATCCTACTGCTCTAGCATCATCCTAAAGCAAACCCTAACATCATACGATCAACAACACACCTCATAAAATCCTTAATCATTCAAAACCATCCAAATGGGTCAAAATATCAAACATCAACAATACACAACCAAAACCATCCAAACTCCTAGGACATCATCATACTAACTCATAACAGCCATAAACACCTTAATAACACAAGAACAATCATGTTTAAATCCTAAAAATCCTACCTTTAATCACATATAACACATACAACATGCATAAAGGTTTGGGTTTGTTTAAAAACGGTTTTTAATGGATTTTCAAAGACAAAAACATTTAGAAGTCAGGTCTGGACTTTTAGGGAACACAACATAATCATTTAAAGGTTTGGGGATGAAGAACACACCTTGGATTTAGGAGAAAATGATGGGCAAAGCTTGGAAATGGTTGTTTTGATGTAAAAATGAGTTCCAGAGGGTGTTTGTGAGTTGGGATAGGTTATGGGACGGCTAGGGTTGCACAAATGGTGTTTTAGAGGTCAAGGATGGTATTTATAGGCGTTTCTAGTCGTCAAGTGCAGTATGGGCGATTATGCAGCCTTATTAGGCGATTAGCAGCCCTAATCGCTAGTAACCACTAGCGATTAGCCCTACTCGCCCCCTAAGCCTGCCCAATCGCCCCCTAAGTCCCCATAATCGCCCTCATGTAGGCGATTAGTAAAGCTTGGAAATGGTTGTTTTGATGTAAAAACGAGTTCCAGAGGGTGTTTGTGAGTTGGGATAGGTTATGGGACGGCTAGGGTTGCACAAATGGTGTTTTAGAGGTCAAGGGTGGTATTTATAGGCGTTTCTAGTCGTCAAGTGCAGTATGGGCGATTATGCAGCCTTATTAGGCGATTAGCAGCCCTAATCGCTAGTAACCACTAGCGATTAGCCCTACTCGCCCCCTAAGCCTGCCCAATCGCCCCCTAAGTCCCCATAATCGCCCTCATGTAGGCGATTAGGACTCCCTAATCGCCTACAGGGTCTGGGTTTGGGTATTTGGCGCGTTAAACCCTATTTTAACATATGTTACCACGTTTTCACATACCGACAAGTCACATAATGATTATAAACACATAATACATGAAAACAAACACGTTCACACTCGTTCACAAAATTCCCGGGACTCGAGACCTGCGTGTGTTAAAACCCCAATGATGCACGACTCGACTCGACTAACCCTGTCATGTGTAATGTATGCACGACTCGCTAAGGTAGACTTACTGAGTTTTCAAAAAGTTAGTTACCGGAGTTTGCCGGGTGTCACATCATCCCCCTGTTGAAAGAATTTTCGTCCCGAAAATTTCCCGAAGTCGAAGAGAGAGAACAATTAAGAAGAAAGATTTTCCGGGTCGTCACATCATCCCCTTGTTGAAAGGAATCTCGTCCCGAGATTCTTTCGGCTTCAACAGTGATGCGTGTCGACCTCTGTGTGTGCCCAAGTAACGTTTTCCCAAAACACAACGAGTGAAGGTCGTGAACCAAAACGTGACAGTAACAACCGGGAAACCACTTCCCCAAGTGTGAATATAAGACTAGAGACCCCCCGATCGAAGGCCTACTGGAGACTACTATGATCGGTATAACTAACCCACCGGTACCGTCCAAGTAGCATCCCCAAAGGACCCTCATCGACCCAAAGAATGAGAAATAGAGACCAAACCAAAAAGAAAACACCCGAAGACACGAACGCACAACGATGCGGATAAAAGTAAAACCAAAGTGTAACAAGAGATAAGAGAGAGTATGTACGGGTAACAGTGTCTGGGTCTTCCTGGTTCTCCCTAGCACCGATCACATAAGCATGAGCACGAGTAATCCGACCACCGCCTTCGTTGTCTCCATCCTTCCCTGCAGTCCCTGTGCCCCCTTGGTTCAACTTTGGACAGCTTCGCTTGAAGTGCCCTGCTTCCCCACAATGATAGTAACCCTGGTTCCCCTGTGGAGCAGGGGTAGTAGTAGCAGTAGTCTGAGTCGACCTGGACGAAAGGTTGGCCCTACAATCCTTCGCAAGATGCCCTGTCCGCTGACAACGCTCACAACGAAAACTCTCACAAGTACGATAATGATGAAAACCACAACGTCCAACTTAGGGCTCTTTCCAGCATAGCCTCCCTGTTTCTGATCTGACGCTGACCCTGAAGCTTCAGCCTTCTTTGCCGCCGGTTGTCGCTGAACCACCGCTGAACTCTTCTCCACACTCTCCTACTTCCTCTTGTTATCCACCGGCGCCTTCACCGAAGAGCCTCTAGGAGGCAAGACACCCTCAGTAATCTTCAAGTTGGTCATCTTAGTAGCCGACCGCAAAGCCTCAGACATGGTAGTGGGATCCCTCGCAGACACCAACCCAGCAATCTCTGGCACCAAACCCGCAAGATACTGCTCTATCCTCCTGTACTCTGGTGTCGATAAACCTGGACACATCACTGCTAACTCGTTGTGCTTGATCGTGTACTCCTCAACCTCAGAACCCACCATCTTAAGATTCCCGTATTCCTGTTCCAACCTCTTGATCTCCTCTCGCGGGCAGTACTCATCCTTCAACCTACGCACGAAGTCCGCCCAAGGCATGGCGTTGGCCTCCCCGAGACCAAGTGTCTGAGTGACGCAGTTCCACCACGTCAGGGCAGGTCCTACAAAAGTCCCCGAAGCAAACTTCACCCAATCCACTGCTGGAGTCTCACATAAAGTAAACACCGACTCAGTCTTCTCCAACCACCTAAGTAACTCCACAGCTACCTCCGTACCTTGGAAGCTGAGGGGCTGACAATCCTTAAACCGCTTATAGGCAACTCCCGCCTGAACCGGAGGAGCGGCAGCACCCATGAAAGTCTGCTGGGCAGCCTGAAAGGCAGCCAGTGCAACGCCCAACTGTTGCTGCATCATCTCATTGAGCTCATCATACGTCAAGGTGATGTTACCACCACCTCTACCCCCGCCAGTGCGGCCTCCACGTCGTCCCCCAGTACGTCCTCCAGCGCGTCCAGACATCTTCTGAGAAGGACAAGAAACAAACACTCAGACCCATCACCAACGCTAAACCAAGAGAATATGAAGAGTCTAGGATCGGGTTCGAATGTGACCATTAATCCCAACCCGAGATCCACCAAGTCTTCCATGCATTTCATCTTATGATTTCATGTGCACCCGAAATGATAAATTGCTCTACATGGTCCTCAAGGCGTGCCCCGAGCTCGAACCTCAAGTCACCCGGTACCCACATCTAGAAAGATATAACCAACTCAAAAGATCAACAAACAAGTTCCTTCGACTGCAACCCGAAGAAGAAGATAAAATGAAGCTAGGAATAACCAAGAATGAGATAGATAATATGACACTGTGTGGTAAGGATACCGACACCCCGACAAGGTTAGTATGTTTATCAAAAGACACGACTCAAATGTATGTGACCGTCTAGTGTGTGAGACTCGGCTATAGTCTAGACTCTACATGCAGTCCTAGTTCACTATAACCATTGGCTCTGATACCAATCTGTCACACCCTCAAATTTCCACTTGCGGAGTTCTACCGCGAGGCGTGGGACACACCAGGATCCAAGTCAACGGTCACAATAAACGACGTCTAAATGTAAAAACATACGTAAATAAAAACCATGCATAAGATTAAAACCAACATCTGAAAGTGCGGAAGCATTTAAAGTTTACAAGTCATGAGTAACTAAAGACATAAGTTCAAAAGTTTAACATAAAGAGACATGCATAAATGACCCTAGATGCGAGTACGACTCCAGTGCGACTCCGTGCGCCTAGTTGACAGCTGCTACCTTAGCGACCTGAGAAAACATGCTAAAAGAGTCAACATATAATGCTGGTGAGTTCACCGGTTTTATTTAAACGTTTAAAGCAATCCTTTGAAAACCGTTACCGTTGCTGTTACTGTTACTACTATGCTTGTGAGAACGCTAGCTAGGCACAAAATAATAATACTAATATGGGTGAAACCATTGCTGACTATGCCCGTTCAATGACCCTTAATTCCTATGGACTACCGTCATCACCGGTAGGCCTTGTGTGTTTAGAGACAATATGCACCCGCCCGGCCTCCAGCCGTCGAGTGGGGCTTGTCAGTTCCCAATAGCGCTATCCACATTTCCCCGCCATATTCCCATGTTAGTGGTTTCTAAGGGACTTTTTGATGAACCGTATAGTAATAGGATGTAAGCCATAGTATAACATGAAAATGAGTCATAAAAGAGTTTTAAGCATGTTTCTCCCCCGAAAGCAAAAACCGTAAAATGTGGGGCCGTGAACTCACCTTAGGTTGCGTCTTCTGTTAATGAGTAAACCGTTTATGTGATATGATAGCCCCAACTAGTGGCGACCTATCATAAGATATGTGTCAAGTTAGACTAATAACCCGTCGGGTTCATTAGTCCCTAAGTCCAGTCCATGGCCATTATGTGTTTGAAAAACGTGTTTGACCGACAACCAGACTACGTAACACAAGACTCGACATCCCATTGGTGACCCGACATTCCACGTGTTCATCTCATACACCAACATACACAAATCATGCAACTTAGTACTTAACACGTGTTAAAGTTCAACGAGTCTAACACATAGGTCAAATAACGCACAAATAAGTCCATACACGTGTTACTATGATACTAGGCATGTCACGGGGTTCCTAGCATGTTCCTAGGTGTTAAATCGGGTCTCGGAATGTCAAAATACACTTACAACAACAGTACACGCGATTAGGAATTTAGCATGCAATTAGGAAAAGTCAACTGGGGATTAGGACTGGTCAACAGGCGATTGGGGTGCTAATCGCCTACCTTATCAGGCGATTAGGGGTCTAATCGCCCCTTAAGGGTCCTAATCGCCTACCACATCAGGCGATTGTGATTCCTAATCGCCTGCTGCAGCTGCACGACGCATTTTCGCGCGTTTAACCCTCCAAATCAGATCTGAAACATGTGTAAACACCCAATAACAATCATAACACATTAACAAACATATTTCAAGCAAAAAACCCTAAGTTATCATCATTCTAACAGTCCCGAATGCGAGCGTTTTCCCAAAATAGTAAACTTAACATGTAAACATCACATCAACATGCAAGAACTTGCCCTAAATAGCAAATATCCAGATTTCCTCACGTAACAACGTTGTCCGATAGTATCCTACTGCTCTAGCATCATCCTAAAGCAAACCCTAACATCATACGATCAACAACACACCTCATAACATCCTTAATCATTCAAAACCATCCAAATGGGTCAAAATATCAAACATCAACAATACACAACCAAAACCATCCAAACTCCTAGGACATCATTCTACTAACTCATAACAGCCATAAACACCTTAATAACACAAGAACAATCATGTTTAAATCCTAAAAATCCTACCTTTAATCACATATAACACATACAACATGCATAAAGGTTTGGGTTTGTTTAAAAACGGTTTTTAATGGATTTTCAAAGACAAAAACATTTAGAAGTCAGGTCTGGACTTTTATGGAACACAACATAATCATTTAAAGGTTTGGGGATGAAGAACACACCTTGGATTTAGGAGAAAATGATGGGCAAAGCTTGGAAATGGTTGTTTTGATGTAAAAACGAGTTCCAGAGGGTGTTTGTGAGTTGGGATAGGCTATGGGACAGCTAGGGTTGCACAAATGGTGTTTTAGAGGTCAAGGGTGGTATTTATAGGCGTTTCTAGTCGTCAAGTGCAGTATGGGCGATTATGCAGCCTTATTAGGCGATTAGCAGCCCTAATCGCTAGTAACCACTAGCGATTAGCCCTACTCGCCCCCTAAGCCTGCCCAATCGCCCCCTAAGTCCCCATAATCGCCCTCATGTAGGCGATTAGTAAAGCTTGGAAATGGTTGTTTTGATGTAAAAACGAGTTCCAGAGGGTGTTTGTGAGTTGGGATAGGTTATGGGACGGCTAGGGTTGCACAAATGGTGTTTTAGAGGTCAAGGGTGGTATTTATAGGCGTTTCTAGTCGTCAAGTGCAGTATGGGCGATTATGCAGCCTTATTAGGCGATTAGCAGCCCTAATCGCTAGTAACCACTAGCGATTAGCCCTACTCGCCCCCTAAGCCTGCCCAATCGCCCCCTAAGTCCCCATAATCACCCTCATGTAGGCGATTAGGACTCCCTAATCGCCTACAGGGTCTGGGTTTGGGTATTTGGCGCGTTAAACCCTATTTTAACATATGTTACCACGTTTTCACATACCGACAAGTCACATAATGATTATAAACACATAATACATGAAAACAAACACGTTCACACTCGTTCACCAATTCCCGGGACTCGAGACCTGCGTGTGTTAAAACCCCAATGATGCACGACTCGACTCGACTGACCCTGTCATGTGTAATGTATGCACGACTCGCTAAGGTAGACTTACTGAGTTTTCAAAAAGTTAGTTACCGGAGTTTGCCGGGTGTCACACTAACCGACCCAACAACTTCAGTAGTTTAGTATTATATTGTTTTGTTAAAGTCTTGGATCAAGTTTCGATGTAAAGCCTGTTGTAAACATTATCCTAAGTATAATATCTTAGGATAATATCTTCGATTACTTAGTACAACAGTCTTGTATGTTTGTCTATAAATAGATGAGCTTGTTCATCTATTTTTAGTATGTGACTTACTTCGAATATAATTGAAAAACCTTCGAGGCTTTTAAACTTATTATCCATTTCACATCTGAGAATCATAACTTGTATTTATTGCTTTATACATTCAATTGCTTATTGATTCTCATAAATCGCTCAGTCAAGGGGGAGTAATAACTCCTGTTAAAAGTGATAATTTAACCTTAGAACATTTACTATTCCGCTGTGCAATAACTTTGATATAAACTGCAAACATATAAGTGTTCTGAACTGTTTTAAAGAGGCCACTGATCCAACAATTGGTATCAGAGCTCTGGTTTATCTGATCAAATATCAATCTAACAAATTGAGAATCAGACACAGGCTCTTATTGATATCCAATAAAGGATTAAAAGGTTCACTTTTTCATCCATCACTTTAAAGAAGTATTGACAAATCCAAACTTCTTAAAAATGGACCCTTATAACACTGGATCTGCCAATAAACCTCCTATGCTGGTCAGAAATGAATATAACATCTGGCAAAGAAGGTTGGCACATACTATTTCTCAGACCAACACTGGTTGTTGGAGGTCTGTAATGTTTGGACCTCACAAACCAGTTGTTGCTGATCCAGAAGGTAAAACTAAGAGACCAAAAGACCCAAAAGACTACACTGAAGAGGATTTCCAAAAATTTGAGCTAGATGCAAAAGCTTTTTCTATGTTGGCTATGGCTCTCCCAAACGAAATTTATGCTGGACTTTTACATTGTGAAAGTGCCAAAGAGCTGTGGGATTGCCTAAAAGAACAGTTTGCAGGAACTGAAGAGGTGATAGCCAACACTAGAGAAATCCTGGCTCAACAATATGAAACTTTTACTCACGTAGATGGTGAAACTTTAACACAACAGTTTGAAAGATTTTCTTCACTCATCTCTGAGTTAAAAATTAACAATCAGACCTATTCAAATGCATCTATGTTACATAGATTTTTAAGGTCTTTGCCTTCAAAATGGGAAACTTATTCAATAGTCCTCAGATCAAGTTCAGATTTTAACACCCTGAACCTAACTAGGTTACATGGAAAATTACTAAATTTTGAAAGAGAAATCAATCAAAAGAAAAAGTTACAAGAATCTGGTAAAACTGCTGATGACTATACTCCAGGTAGCACAGCCTTATTAGGACATGACTCACCATCTTGTTCTAATAATTTTGGATCTTTTGACCACATTGACTTAACTGTTGGGATCTCATCAGATGGATCTTTCCCAGCTTATGACAATGAAGACCTAAGTAAAACTGCTGATAACATGTGTTTTATCATGGATGACTTAAAATATTTTAGCAGTGATGACTTAGAAGAAATGGATATTTTACACCAACTTGCCTTGTTAAGCATTAAAACTAACAAATTTTATAAAAGGTCAGGAAGGAAATTTCCAGGACTTAACAACTCAACAAAAGTTGGTTTTGACAAATCAAAACTGAGATGTCATAAGTGTCAAAAGTTGGGACACTTTGCAAGAGAGTGTAGAAGCTCTAGCTACAACCAACCCATGTCTGGAAATCAATTTAACCCCACTTATAATAGGAATAATGGAACTCAAGGGAGTGCTCATTTTGTACAGGCATGTAGAGGACGGAATTTGACAAAAACACAGGATTATATGATCATACAAGTTGCTAAACCAGGTGCGGAAACCCTAGCTTAGAACAAACTGATATAAACTCAATCAAAACACAATCAAGATCATTTTAAATGCTTTTCATAGATTAACTTGTTCAAATAAACGTTTACAGACTGATAACAGTTAATCTAGACCTCAAACAGACAATCTCAAACCTCTCAGGAACACACACACAAAACACACACTCTCTATGACTCGTTATGCTTTACAAAAACTTGAAATCTATTTATACTAGCTGTACGTTCGCCCAGATGAACTGGTCGAAGGTAAGCTGTTTCCACATTCGCCCAGATAGTCTGGTCGAATGTGTTCTTCTGTGCCTTCCTGATCTTCATTCGTCCATGACAAAGTACCTTCGCCCATTCTGTATTCTTCCTTCGCCCCTTCTGATACTCATTCGCCCATTAACACATGTTAGTATCTAATCCTTAGTCGCAAAACGGCATCTACAAACTCCCCCTCGACTATTGATTAGATCTTTTTCTATCTTCATCCATGGCTTTGTTTAGCAGCTTGATTCTCAGAATACTCTTCTGCTCTTTCGTCATTTCCGGCTCTAACTTTCTCTTTACCGGCTTCGACACATTCGCCATCTTAACTTTCTTGCCAAGCTTTCCTTCCAGATTACTTCCAGCATTAATGTCATAAGCAAAGCAAACACCCACAACTTGTGTGTATTTTCTTGCTTGATCTGCATCGTTTGGCTCATGATGAATCGGATTATAGAATAACATGATGATGTCTTCGAAGGTGCAATTGATCAGCCACATAGGATCAAATACATGCACATGCTTGTATTTATCCTTTCCATCTCTCAACACAATCACCGCTTCTGCCTTCCTCCAATCATAATACCAAAATATGAAGTCAGCACTGAAGTGTTGAGGCATAGGCATCAAAGGAATCTTCCTCATAACTTCAGGTGCCTTATATATCAAGGTAACCCTTTTCAACTTGGTTCGAGGATCAATATCCCTGTGAACTTTCCTCCGGGGATACTGAGGCTTGAATCTATTCCATCTCGTCCTACTTTCCCAAACCAATTTGTCTGCACACCAACCGACATGTGAATTATTCACTGAAGCACCAGACATAGGGAATCTGCATAAATCTCTAACCGCCCAGTACGGTAGAGTTAGCAAGTCAATGAATCTGTAGAAATACAAGATCCCTGATTCCCACTTAGCAGCTAAACACTTCAGCCTGCCTAAGTATGTCCACCCAAGAGCTCTTCCTCTGAACTTTGCATTATGGAACCTATAAAAGTTTCCTTGAGCTTCAGGCTTCGGTCGGTTTTCATCCATTAATCTTAGTTTCTTCAAATACTCCTTCAACTCATCAGACTTATTTGAAGATTCTGGCAAATCAGCTCCAAGTACTTTTTCAACAAACTCAGCACTTCTTTTCCTTGCCTTTTTCTTAGCAGACGTATTATGCCTTTCAGTAAAATCAGGAAACACCACGTCTTCATCATTTTGTCTGAAGTACTGTGGATATTCCTCATGTGTAATATCCTCTATCTCAACTTCCTCAAATTCAGGGGTTTCTTTATCATCAGAGTGAGTTCCAACATCCTTTTCAGGAATAGGTGGAATCGACTCATCAACAATGAATTCTTCAAACGTTTTCCCTACTCTCTGTGCAAGTCCATCCAGTATCTCCTTTGCCACAGAAGCAGGTACTTCCCCCTCTTCAAGATCTGGATCGTTATATTCCAACTCATAATGCATATCATCTGTTTGGAATATTTCTGCAAAACGTCCTGTGAACTCAATGGTCCACTCTCTCTTCTCTAACATGTCTTTGTAAACTTGTTTTGCATCATCAGATAACGACCTCACCTTCTCATTCCAAAACACAGTCTCATCATCTACATTCTCTCCCTTCTTCTTAGAACTAGACTCACCTGTGTCTTTCTTCTTCTTAGAAGGTGGTCTTTTCTCAAAAGTAAACTTAGCAGAATCATCACCTCCATCATTATCATCACTGCTACTACTATCATCATCCTTTTGACTTCCTGACCCTTCAGCATCATCATCATCATCATTGTTATCCGATTTTTCATTCTCATCATCATCCTCATCCTCCTCTTTATCAGATTCGGATGGTTCAAAATCTACTTGTTCAACTTCTTTCTCTGTATCTTCTTCACCCTCCTTCAGCTTGGGTGCTATATTGTACAAATCATTAATCAGATCACTAAGGCGTTTGTTTTCAGCTTTCAGCTCTTTGTTGTCTTCTTTAATTGCCTTGTATCTGTTCTTATTTCTCAGAACTTTACCTTCAAGCTTCTCATTCTTTGCTTCAAGCTTCTTTACCTTCTCATCTATTTCATCTTGATTAGATTTAGAAGCAACAACGATCTGAAGCATTTTCTCTTCATTCTGTTTAAACTTGGCAATCTCAGCTTGTTGAGCCACAAGCATCTTCATCATATCATCCATTCTTTTATTCATCTGCTTCATCACTTCATCATCCACAGTGATCTTTTTAGACTTGGATTTAGACTTAGATGGCTCAACATCAACTTCCTTTCCCTTCTGAGGCTTAGTAAACATATCAAGAACATTATCCAGGGCAATGTTGAACTTATCCACTGGTAATGTTGTTGCCTCCACAGTCTTTTGCTTCTTAGCTGCTGGTGAAGATTGTTTAGATGATGTTCCAGCATCCGGTAATCTCTTTCCTTTCAATAACAAGTTCAACTCCTTCTCTCTGAGTTGCTTAGTGCTTGTCTTCTTAGCCATAGACTTGTGTTTGGGCTTGGGCAAATTCACAACAACTGTTTCACCCTCATTCAACTCATCCAGATTAACAGTCAAAACTTCATCTACAGCATCAATAGATTGCTTACCCTTATTAGCTTCTTCTATTGATCTATTCAGTGATTCAGACTCACCAACCAAAGTGGCCTTTTGTTTGGTAGTCCTGACATTCTCAGCATCCGAATCCCATTGTTCTTCAGTTTCAGTCTCCTCAGAATCAACAGACTCCTCATCTACCAAACCTGTACCCTTCTTTGCAGTAGTCTTCTTCCTCACTGCTTGTTGTTTTGAAGTTCCCTGATCTGTCTTTCCCTTGCCCTTCCCTTTGGCTCCGGGATTGACAACTTGCCTTTTCCGTTTCGTGCTTGCATCAGCATATACAAGTGGATCATCGTTGTCACTGTCACTGTTAGGATGCCTTGCTAGATTCTTTCCAGGATCCTCATAATCCTCTCTAGCCAAAGCTCCAAATAACCTTCTGAAAGGTGGTCTATCTTTTTCCGGCACACCTTTATAACCCTTCATTCTTGCTAAGGTTCTCACATTCATATGATCCATATTAAGTATCTGTGTAGGATCCTTCTTCAAGTTTGGATATTTGTGATCGAAGATCATCATCAGAAATCTCGGATAAAGCATAAAGTACTTCTTCTTCAAACCCTTCAACATCTCCAACATGTGGTCTAAGATCATCCCAGCAACATTGAATGGCTTATTGAGAGTCAATGCAACCATTAACGAGCTTAAACTCTTCCTCATCACGTCATAACCCCCACTAACACATCCAAATACTATTAAAATGACGTGAGCAAAATACTTGAACTGCACGCTCAGCTTGCTTTTATACATAGAACCATCAGTAATCGGTCCTTTGTATTTCATTCTCAGGAAGCATGCTTTCTGCTCAGTCCAGGATAATTCTCTTGGATCCTCACTTGTTTCAAACTTGATCTGGAGAGCTTCTCTGATATCAGCTTCAGTGATGAACATCTCCATTCCCTGAATCTTGCTTCTGATTATAGTCTGATTATCAAAGTAATCATACTTGGCATTGTTGTAAAAGTCCTCAACTATATCCTTGTAGATGATAGTTGGTGTGGCCAAAGTATAAACCACTCTGCATCTCTTCAAAAACTTTATAATCTCAGTGAACTCCACATTCTTCTCCACATCTCCAAGATACGCACAGCAATTATGGGTCTTCTCAAACGGCCATTTGCTACTGCTAGATGATCCTTCTTCTTGCACAATCTCTGGAATAGGATCAGTCACTTGAGTCTCCACAGGAATCTCAACATTAGCTTGTTCTTCAGCCATCTGAAATAAAAAATCAAAATAAAACGTCAAAAACACAAAATCGACAAAACTTGAAAATTTTTGACTTTTGGATTTCCACATTCGCCCATAAAGATCTGGTCGAATGTAGGTTTTTTATGGTCGAAGGAATACAGTTTTGGTCGAATGTAAATTGATTTGGTTAAAAACATTCATTCGCCCATTTTTAATGTTTCCTTCGTCCACTAGTTCTTCCTTCGTCCGGTCGATGACCCGAAGGTAGAAACTGTTTGAACCAAAAATTTAAAATTTTATCAACTCTGTTTTCAAGCCCTGATTTTGATTTAAATCTGTTCTAAATTGGCCGACTAAGCATCGCCATTCATCAATTTCCCTAAAACATCATTTTATATCAGTTTTTATGAAGAATTAGGGTTTAAATGTATTCAAACGATCAATCACCCCTTAATCACTGTTAATATCCTAATTCTTGTTACACTCTCCCCCTAAAACTGATATGGAATGATTATGAATGAACAATAATCCCTAATAAACACTGGAAATGTTAGAACTCTAAAACCCTAAGGCCGAGTATAAACCAAAGGATTCTGGATTCAATCCTTGACCATTACCTGTAAAATTGGTATGAAAACGATCAGTAAACACTAGGTAATAAAATGCACAAGCAGAGGAAACAAAATCAACAAAGTCTTGTTATCGAAGAAATTTTGAAAAAATGGAACTGTTTGGTCGAACCTGTTGTGGCTTATTTATAGGGTTGTACCTTCGCCCGTTCACTCTGGACGAACGAACCAAATATCCACCTTCGCCCCTAATAAAAGGCACGAAGGTAAACTGGTTTTACCCGAACGTAAAATTTGTGATAAAACCACATTCGCCCAAAATTGAAACGGCCGAACGTAACAAAAATCCCACATTCGTCCCAAATTAAGGGCGAATGTAAAATGGGAATTTTGAAAAATTTTGCCAAATTACAAATTCGAATCCCGTTCAACATTTTTCAATCCGTTAAGCATCCAAAACACAAATATTCACTTTTTGAATGATACAAAGCCCAGATGGTGTTGTCAAATCTCAGAAATTGACTATCAAGCATCCCCGGTTATCAAAAATAAAGCAGAAATGCAAAAATTTTGGATTTTTCTGAAATTTATCAAAACATACCTAAAATCTTTTTGGATTTTGTATCTTTTTGACATTAAAAGTAAATTGCAACAAAATAAAATGCATCAAAGTAAATGAAAGCAGTAAACATTTTGTGAAATCCAGTCAGAGGATCATATCAGTTTTCTGAGAAATCTGATCACAGCGTTGATCTTTTTGTTTAATATTATCATTAGAAACAGTATGTGATACGGCAATTGCTGATATTGTGGTCCACGTAAGCTCACATGCAGACAATTACGCAATGCTTTAAAATGATACGAGTTAGATGTATTAGACTAACACGATGTGGTGCCCACACACACGACATACTCCCGTATCAAGTAATTGCACAAAGCTTCGTCGTAACGCGTGATTATGCCAGAGTTATCCGTAAAAGTTACAAAGTATATAGCACAGAGGTGTACAGGTCAGCAAATGAATGCAGCAGAGTAACATGTGCATATACACTAGGTTGAGGCTGATATTAATCACTGATTTGCATCAGATGATCAATACGATGTAATAATGATCTATGATCAATTAAAACATAAAGTTCCTCAATTCGGTAACTTCCGGTTTTGGCAATTAAGCTCTTTTAGCAAATATTCTGATAAAACTAGGTCCGTAAATCAATACGACAAAAGTTTATCAGAATATCCCGGATAACCATAACATAACGACCCGAAACCTCAGATTTTGGCAATCCTATCAAACGAAATTACGGTACTAAGACCATATGCCCATGAGGTGTTCAGCCACGAACGCGTAGTTCGTTATGTTTGTATCACTAATGCACGCAATATTTAGTCTACGAAGCCTATCAGCATATCACACGTAATCAACACACGCCTCATAAACTATACAATTCTTTAGCCTGTGTCAGATTCCCACTGATGTACTATCATTTCCTCTGTTTTACCAGGAAATCATTTTTGATTTTCTAATTTTTAGGTCTTTTTGAATTTTATAATGTTTTTGGCTTTTCTGATAAAATGGACTCCCCCTAAAATAAAGAACATATTTTTGGATTTTCATTTTTCTGAAAAACAAAATAAAACAAAATTTAAAAGAAACAATCCACTCGAAAGCATCAACTTCTTTGAGGATTAAACAATCCCCTCGAAAGCATCAACTTCTTTGAGGATTATGATAGTAAAGAGAAATTCCCAATTAGCAAAGAGAAATTCCCAATTAGCAAAATATAAAAACTAAAAACTAAAAAGCGATAAACCGAGGTGCCGATTAGTCCTGTTTTTCCTTTATATTGTTTACTTTTAAAAGATATTCAAAGCGTGAACGGTCAAAGGCTTTAGTAAACAGATCTGCACGTTGGTAGTCAGTGTGTATTTTGATCATATCGATCAATTCCTTAGCGTAACAATCTCGGATAAAATGATATTTGATCCGGATGTGTTTCGCTTTAGAATGATTTTCCGAATTTTTAGTTAATGCAATTGCGGCTTCGTTGTCACAGTAAATAGGAGTTTTTAGAAACTGCAAACCGTAATCCACCATTTGTTGTTGAATCCAGAGTACTTGTGAACAGCAACTCGAGGCTGCAATGTACTCGGCTTCACAGGTAGATTGTGCTACGGAAGTCTGTTTCTTGCATTGCCAGGTAATTAACCTGCTCCCGAAAAACTGGCAACCAGCTGTAGTAGATTTGCTATCTTTGTCACAGCCGCCCCAATCTGCATCACTAAAAGATATGAAATCAAAATTATCATCATTAGGGTACCAAAGTCCTTTTGAAGGACAACCCTTCAGATATCTAAGGATACGCTTGACCGCCGTCAGATGACTTTGTTTCGGCTTCGATTGATAACGGGCACAGAGACACGTTGCGTACATAATATCTGGTCGAGACGCCGTCAAATACATCAGAGATCCGATGATTGCTCTGTATGTAAAAGGATCCGTCAGCTCCCCCTTAGCGTCCACTCCAATCCCGTGATTGGGTTGAATCGGGGTATCCATTGGCTTTGAGTCCTCCATCTGGAACCGGCTCAAGATGTCGGAGACATATTTCGTCTGGTGAATGAAGATCCCGTCGGGTCTTTGGTCCACCTGCAAGCCTAGGAAAAACTGCATCTCCCCCATTGCGCTCATTTCGAACTTTTCCTGCATGACAGATTCAAACTCCCTGCATAAAAGCTCGTTAGTTGAACCAAATATTATATCATCAACGTATATCTGTACTAGAAGCAAGTCATCTCCCGTCTTTTTCGTAAAGAGGGTACAATCGACGAGGCCGCGCTTAAATCCTTTGGTGATGAGGTATGTACTCAGCTCCTCGTACCACTGCCTCGGAGCCTGGTGCAAGCCATAAAGAGCTTTGTTCAGCACGTAGACCTTATCCCGGTGGATTGGGTCCTCAAAGCCTGGTGGCTGCCCGACATACACCTCTTCCTTGACTTTCCCGTACAGAAATGCGCTTTTCACGTCCATCTGGTAAACTTTGAATTTCTTATAAGAAGCAAACGCGAGGAACATCCGAATAGCTTCGATTCGTGCTACCGGTGCATAGATCTCATTATAATCAATCCCTTCGATTTGATGGAATCCCTGCACGACCAATCTGGCTTTGTTCCGAACAATTACCCCACGATCATCCTTCTTACACTTAAACACCCATTTGGTGCCAATCTTCTTTCTATCCGGCGGCAAATCCGTGAGCGTCCAAACTCCCAATTTCTGGAATTGTAATAACTCCTCCTGCATAGCTTCAACCCAGGCATCATCCTTCAAAGCGTCCTTGTATGTCCTTGGCTCTACCTGCGACACATAACACGCAAACGACCAATCATTTTGACTACCAGATTGTTGAATTTTGGCATATAAAGCTAAAGCACCAAAACTCTCTGGCGAATTAACGCTTTTAAGCTGCCCTCTGGTCATAACACTACTTCCAGGATCACCGATAACTTGCTCCAGCGGGTGAATACGATGAATCCGAGATTCCGGATAATCAGGTACTTGCACTCCCGTCTGAACAGTCAAGTTCTCTACAGCATCCAGATCATGACCCGTATTTGATGATGAAGCCACATCATTAGTTGGAGTTGGGTTCACTGGCGGTGCCTCCTGTTCTTCAGCTTGATCAAGAATAGCTTCTTCAAATTGTTCATCTTCAGATTCTGAAGTGTCTAATGAAGTTGAAGCTTCTTGAAATATCTCTTCTTCTTGTATAGGAGCATTGGTATCATTAGAAGCTGGTAGGGGGTTCACGGTGATCGGACGCACCAACGGTGAAGTTGTTGCATTTTCACACTCGTAAAGTAGTCTAATGACAGCTTCTTCAACCAAGCTATCTAGATTGAATGATTCAAAGAACTCTTTGTAATCAAACATCCAATCAGGACCCGTGCCTTGAATATTTTGAGTATATCGTTGAACTTCCACGTTAGCCCAGTCTTCCACACGACGAGTTCGCTTGTTGTATACCCGTTTGAGAGGGGTTGCATATCCAACAAAGTAACCCTCCTCGGCTTTAGGACTAAACTTTTCGCTTGGATTCAACATAGTGCAAGGCGCCCCGAAAGGTTCTAGATACTCTAAGTTTGGCTTTCTTCGGTGTAACAGCTCATAAGATGTTTTACCAAACTTCTTCACTGTTAGAACCCGATTAAGTGTGTAATTTGCTGCATAAATCGCCTCATTCCAGAACATTACTGGAGGATTGAATCAGCGAGCATTGTTCTAGCCGCTTCAATTAGAGTCCTATTCTTTCGTTCAGCAACACCGTTCTGTTGAGGGGTGTACGGAGCCGAATATTCATGATGTATTCCTTTGTTTTCACAAAGTTCATCCATCTTGGCATTTTTGAACTCCGTCCCATTATCACTCCGAATTCTCTTTATCTTCACATTGTAGAGATTCTCCAATCGAGTGAACAGAACTTTTAGATTCATAAAAGTGTCGCTTTTATTCTGCAAACACATCACCCATGAAAATCTTGAGTAATCGTCAGTGACGACTAAACAGTAAAGCTCTCCAAGATGACTATGACGCTTGACCGGTCCAAAAAGATCCATGTGCAATCGCTCTAGTGGCATCTCAACAGAGTTAACCTTTTTCACTTTGTGGGACTGTTTGTGCTGCTTCCCCTTT
Organism: Ambrosia artemisiifolia; assembly: GCA_032199755.1. Classification (NCBI taxonomy): domain Eukaryota; kingdom Viridiplantae; phylum Streptophyta; class Magnoliopsida; order Asterales; family Asteraceae; genus Ambrosia; species Ambrosia artemisiifolia. The sequence continues at coordinate 49,479,594 of CM063517.1, read as the reverse complement.
TTACAACTCACACACTTGTCATTCAAATGGAAATGTTTCACATTTACTCCCTCGACAAGTCCATTTCTCACAAGTTGATTCATTTTCTTCAGATGAATGTGCCCCATCCTTCGGTGCCACATTATCGATTCTTTCTCAGTCGCCTTGGACAAAAAGCACGTTATTTGCCCCTGTGATGTCATCGCCTTGGACATATCAAGAATGTATAGATTGTTGACGCGAGGTGCCTTCAACATTATCCACTCTTTAGGAATTGTAAAGCCCGGTTTCAAGATATAGCAGGATTTGTCATCAAAATGCACAGTAAATTTCTTGTCACATATTTGACTGACACTCAACAGATTGTAGTCTATTTGCTTCACATACGATATCCGCTCAAAACTCACTATCCCATTGCTCACACTCCCTTCCATCGTGATATATCCACCTTTGTTTCCCGCAAACGCTACATACCCTCCATTGATGTTCTTTACGTCGAACAACAACGCAAGATCCCCTGTCATGTGGCCTGAAGCTCCACTATCAACAATCCAAAGACTGCTAATAGGGCCAGCTGAAGCTCCCTGCACACAAAAAGTAAATCATTTAGTGCTTTCGGGGGACCCAAGCCTGAGTCTTGGGTCTTTCAACATCAGATTTCACAATGACATTTTCACAAACATTTTTAACAACATTTTGATCAATCTTTTTCTGATTGCTCAAAAGTGTTTCCTTTTTCTCATTAACCTTCGAAGATGAGGCTCCTGGAGTACCATTGGGTGTCCAAGATTGTTCAGTCCTTTTCAGGATACGAATCTGAGACTATGGATTCTCAGTCGGTTTCTGAACATTGTTAGCAAAGGTAACTTTCTTGGTAACCTTATCTGATTTAACAGACTTAGGTCCAACATTCGATTTGACAATCGGTTTTGGTGAAACCTTTTGTCTATCAACTGTTGAGTTCACCACAGGCTTCCTCCACGAGTTTTCCATCGCAATCCGATTCCTTCTATCATAGTGCATTGGACGAGTGTTCCTCATTTGAAAATTGTTTTGATAATAAAACGGTTGTTGTTGTTGAGGAACAACTCTCCTATGAGGTGGCACATAATGATCAATCGGCTTTCGCATCGAATTCCTCACTTCAACTTCGTGCCTCTTGTGCCTTACATATGGGCACTGAGCAAGTAAATGCCCGCGTTCCCCACATTTAAAGCACGCACGGTACTCTTCAAAAACATTTGGAGCATTTGGTTGAGCAAATGATCTAACAGGGTATTGATCATTATACTGATTATTTGATCTTTGTAACGCCGGTTGTAGTTTTTGGGTTTAACAAACTCTGTGACATGGACCTTTGGTTCTTGAGGAACATCCAAGTACAACTTTTTCAACAAAGCTGGTGGAATTTCATTTGTTCTCTCATGTTTAGGGAACCAAATAGTACTTTCTTGCCAAATCTTTTCAATTTTAGCATAATTGGCATTTTTAATTGGAAAGTCCTCGTCAGAGATGATCTTATCGGATCCTTCCATCCGATAAAACACCTTGACAGGTTTATCACATTGTTCGTTTTTCTCATTTCTCTCAAGATCTTTCTTAACCTCATTAAGATCTTTCTTCACAACATTCTTCTCAGACTTATTCACATGATGAATGTTTCTCATTGGAACAATTTGAGATGATGAAACTGGTTCATTTGTAATGATGTGATTTTCTTTTGGAATATCACATACATTAACAGTTTGGTTACAACCAATCTCATCACTCTCTGAATCTGAGTCAACACTTTCAGCAGTAACACCCTCATCATTGATTCCCAAAATCGGTCTAACATCGGAATTTGGATCGCCTACACTTGAAGTGTTAGATTCATTTTCCGATGCTGAATCAGATTTTACCGAACTCTCCGGTGTCACTTGGTGACAATTGTGGTTTTCAAAAAGAACCGGAGATGGTACAGCCCGATAATTGGTTGTTTTGTCATCAATGATGTGGTCTACCACATAAGCAACATTCTTGTAGCTTTCTAACTTTTTGTTTACTTTTTCAGCAAAGCATTTGATGGCGGCCATTTCTAACTTGGTGTTTTCAATTTCATTAATGTAGTTGTTAATTGCCAATTGTTTTAAAGACAATGTGTTTTTCAAGTCAGAAATGTCCTTTTTGTAGCCATCTAATACTTTGTTAAAAGCATTCAACTCTTTGCGAGTAGATTGACTGTTCATGATAGCACTATCACGTTGAATACGGAGTTGTTTAACCTCCTCAGTCAATCTATCACATCCACCACAATACTTTTCACTAGTATTATCAGTACTAGATGCAGAACTTACAGGTTTTGGTGGGTCAGTCATGGCCATTAATGCGAAATGAGCTTCCTTTCCTGCAAAGAATCTGGAATAATCAATCTTTGTGAAAGCATCATCTGCAATGCACGACTTCCTAGTCATCAGAAAATCTGCTTCTGCAAGTAACTGATCAATATCTTCATCAAGAGAATTAACACTGGCTTCCGTATCCGAGTCACTGTCTGAATCAGAATAAACTGATTCACACTCCTCAGGAATGTCAGAAACAGTATCAATCACCACTCCTGAATTAGTCTCTTCATTTTCAACCTCAACATTCACTTCAGAATCAACCTTAACAGGTTCAAAATCCCCATCCATCTCAACCTCAGACTCATCACTAACAACCTCAGTTTCAACCTTCTCCTCCATCGTCACAGAATCTTCAAGATCAACCTGATAGGCAACACACGCCACATTTCCCCCAGTGGTGATTTCCTCAACACCTATCTGAATGCTCGACCAGTCAAACCTCTCATCTTGTTGAGTAACCAATGCTTGATTGGTATTCTGTTGTTCAGCTGGTGTAGTGATTGGTATGACTGTTCGGTTAGTATTGTTTGGTGTTTGGTTTTGTGTCTGGTTTGGTGTGGTTGGTTGTCTATTTTGGTTGTTATTAAAGTTGTTTTGATGGTTTTGGTAGTTGTTGTTTTGGGAAGAAACTTGGTTTTGGTTTTGTTGACGGTTCTGATAGGTAGCATTAAATGGATTCCTGTTACCTTGTTTCGGTGGCTGTGTGCATTCACGTTTAAAGTGACCTTTACCCCCACAATTAAAACAAGTCACTTTCTCCTTATTGAACCCGTAGGTTGTATTAGGAGAAGTTCCCAAGTCGGTTCTACCTGTTTTCTCAATAAACTCAGTTGCTCTTCGCATAATGCTCGCAAATGCCCATTGAATATCAATTAGTTCCATTTCCTCCTTATCAATTTGTGCATAGTCTTCATTGGTCAAGTTGTTATTACCAATTTGACTAGCAACTAATCCATTATAGGAAGAAACCATTGCAGAGACTAATGCAATGTGTTGCTGAGCAACTTCAACTGTCACATTTCCAAGATTGGAAGTCTCCAAAACCACAGTTGGTTGATTAGGTTGGTTCATTGGTTGTGGTTGAGTTTGACCAGCAGTGTAAAAAGCTGCTTGTTGTTTTGGGGAGAATGGTGGAATGTATGAATATTGATATGGAATTTGTGGTTGTGGTTGTGATAAAGATGAAGTTTGTTGATGGTAATTAATGATGGGTGATTCTACAGCATTGGATATACAAGCAACATGTGGTGTGACTAGCCCTCCAGAACTTGTGCTTGCTGGAACTAAAGATCCTCCAAAGTATAAGTTTGGATTCTGAGGAATCTGTGCTCTCCTAGCTTTCCTCTTCTCTTCCAACTCTTTGTTCTCCAGCTTCTCAACGAACTCTTGAAGAGACCAGTATTGAAAAGCATCCTTCTCCTTTAGAACATCCACATGCTGATCCCAGTTTGGTGGTAATGCTTCAGCAAACTTGTCCACCTGTTTTGCCATAGGGATCTGTACACCATAGCTAGACAATTCAGATATTAAATGATTATATCTAGGAGTTAGTTCTTTCAAAGTTTCATTTCCAACATAAGAAAAATTCTCAAACTCCTTAACAAGTTCTTCCATTCTCAAATTTCGAGTCTTCTCATTCCCATCATGCTTCCTTTTAAGCATATCCCACAAAGCCTTAGAAGTTGTGCACGTTCCAAACTGATGCAAAAGATCATTTGTAATAGCTTGCGTCAGTTGAGAGAACGCCTTCTTTTCCACAGCAAACTTTTTCTTCTCATCCTCCGCCATGCTCTCCAATGGCACTGGTTCACCCGTGTTCTCCAGAACTGGTGGTGTGTATCCTTTAGCTATCATGTTCCATGCTTCAGCACCTTCTACTCCCATGCCTTCCAAGTGTATCTTGAACTTTTTCTGCCACTGATTGTATTCCTGAATCTCCATGAGCTTCGGTGGCCGAGTCCCGCTACCTGAAGATAAATCACTAATCAGTGTGGAAATAGCATTAGTAGTTTGAGTGTTTACCACCGCTGCAGCTACTCCCCAGTAGTCAGACTGTGGTACTGTAGGTGCACTCTGAGTCATGTAGTTAACCGGCTGCGAAGACTGTGTGCTCGTCTTCTGTGCTGCCACGGTCCATGGGTCCATAACCTGCTGTTGTGGTTGTGTAGTTGCTGGTGTAGGAGTAGTCTGATAACGCCACATAGTCACGCACTTCGAGAAAATCAACACTTAGAAAATTTTCCAAAAAAAAAAAAAAAAAAAACTTATCCTAGGTTCGTCCACAAAGTTTTAGGTTCGTCCCTTTTAACTCAGGTTCGCCCAAAAATCTCTCACCCGAAGGTAAAATTCACCAGAATGTAAAAACTCACAGACACTATACTACCTTCGTCCAAAAATTTCTACGTTCGTCCGTTCCTGAAACACCTTCGTACCCCCGATCTATCGAAGGAACAAAAAGTTGCCCGAATGTGAAAAATTCAAGTGAAAACCTCTAGGTTCGCCCCAAAACTTCTAGGTTCGCCCAGAATTTCTATCTCCTTCGACCTAAAACACTCACGTTCGCCCACTAACCTCAGGTTCGCCCATATCTCAGTTTTGAAAAACGGTTACACTTTGAAAAACGGTTATTTTGATCTCTGATTTTCAAAAGTTTGTGGATTTGATTGATCTTGATCAGGTTATGTTTCGGAGATGATTTGGAACAACTTTAATACTTGGAATTTTGAATTTTAACCACAAAATCACCTCTAATTCTTTCAAAAACACACAAAAACCATTTTTATATGAAAACAGATGTGAATTGATGAAAATTATGTCCAAATCAGCTCTGAGTTTATCAATTTGTTGTTGTATGATCCTCTACGCTCTGATACCACTTTGTAGAGGACGGAATTTGACAAAAACACAGGATTATATGATCATACAAGTTGCTAAACCAGGTGCGGAAACCCTAGCTTAGAACAAACTGATATAAACTCAATCAAAACACAATCAAGATCATTTTAAATGCTTTTCATAGATTAACTTGTTCAAATAAACGTTTACAGACTGATAACAGTTAATCTAGACCTCAAACAGACAATCTCAAACCTCTCAGGAACACACACACAAAACACACACTCTCTATGACTCGTTATGCTTTACAAAAACTTGAAATCTATTTATACTAGCTGTACGTTCGCCCAGATGAACTGGTCGAAGGTAAGCTGTTTCCACATTCGCCCAGATAGTCTGGTCGAATGTGTTCTTCTGTGCCTTCCTGATCTTCATTCGTCCATGACAAAGTACCTTCGCCCATTCTGTATTCTTCCTTCGCCCCTTCTGATACTCATTCGCCCATTAACACATGTTAGTATCTAATCCTTAGTCGCAAAACGGCATCTACAAGGCACAAGCTCCACAAGTACAATATGTTCATATGCCTGCTCATCAACAGCAGCAAACGCCTCCTTTTCCAACTGCTCAACAACCTGCACAAACTCAACAACCCCCTCAGCAACAAAGTTTATTTACATCAGGGTATGTTGACTGGAGCAGTCTTCCTTTTGACACATCTGAATGCAGTCAGGATGCAGACAACAAAGTCTATGATGTCAACTGGGGAGAACCTGACAATGGCAGAAAGAACTTTGCCTTAATGGCTTTTGAGGGATATTCCTCCAATTCTGCACTCACTCAGGTATCACAATAATCTCTATTAAAGCTTTGCCCAAAATCTTGCAAAGAATCTTTTGCTTTAATAAGGGAGACCAATGTGCATTTACAAGGCAAAACTAATGATATGGAGAGAAAATACACCCAAATGAAGTGTGATTTAGAAAGAAAAATTGCTTTGAAAAATAAAGAAATTTCTAAATTAACTGATAAATCCATAGAAACCCAGGCACAAATTAAAACCATGATAGACAACCTAGGAAATGTCAGAAAAGAGCTTGCTGATACTAAGGTTGATTGTGAAAAATGGGTTGAGTCTTGTAAAGGGTACCAAATGCTGCTTAACAAACAAACTGCAGCAAATGTTAAGTTTGGCATAGGGTATACCCACACTGAATCACCAACAGATTTCTCCCACAAAACTGATAATGATGGGATTAAATTGATTCAAACTTCTGATATGGAGGAATGCACATCCTACCATCAGAACTTTCTCAAAAATGAAAGTACTGCAGAAGTTAAAACAACTGACAATAAGCCATCAGTAGATTCATCTACATCAGGAGTTGAGACCCTGAAAACTACTGATGACCTATTTCAAAATACTGATATTGTCAGTAAATTGCCTTCCAACTCTCTTGCTTTATCTAAAAGGAAAGAGAAGGCAAAAGCATGTGAAATATGTGGTCTGTTTAACCACATAACTGAACTTTGTAGATACAGAAAGGCAAATCGACTCAATAAGAAATATCAACAACTGATTGTGGGAAAACAAATAAAACAAGATTTTGAAAACACTTTCTTTCCCAACAAACAACAATCAAGTAAAAACCTTTCTCAGAATAAGACTTTATCTCAACAAAAGTCCTTTTCTCAAAGTTCATCTTCAGAAGTTACACCTAACTCATCAGTAGTTTCACAAACTACTGAAGTTAAAGATTTGATAAATTTGGTTAAACTTCTGATGACCAAAGTTGATGGTGGTCACCAAAAAGAACCCACCATTGTTCTTAATGACAAATCCATTGCCAAAAAGACATGGATTTCAAAAATTGGTCCTCAACAAGCTGCACCTGTTCTCAAGAGCAAACCCAAAGCCAAATTGGCTTGGGTTGCCAAATCTAACTAATTTGCTATTTTGTGCAGAGGGTCTCCAGAGGTTTGAATAGCATATGGTATGTAGATAGTGGAGGCTCAATGCACATGACTGGATGCAGATACCTGATAAACAATTTTATCAGTCAAAGAGAAGGATCCGTGTCCTTTGGGAACAATGCCAAGGGATATGTTCTAGGATATGGCAATGTATCCTCAGGCAATATGCAGTTTGACAAGGTCAATCTGGTTGAAAACCTTGAGTACAACTTGCTGAGTGTCTCACAAATGTTTGATAAAGGATATTCTTCCTTTTTCACAAAGACAGTATGCAAGATCATATCACCAGAAGGCCAAAAGTTGATAGAGAAGATCATTGAAGATCATACTTTGTTGAATGCCAAAAGATGTAGCAATGTCTATGCAGTGGACATTGAAAAAGACAAAGTATTGAATAACACTGCCTATTTCTTCTCAAAGGCATCAACTTCAGAAAATGATCTCTGGCACAGGAGACTTGGCCATGTGAACTTTAAAACCATCAATAAAGTCACTAAAATGGGCTTGGTCAGGGGTCTACCTTTGAAGGAATACTAGTGTAAAGAACACTGTGTTTCCTGTCTTAAAGGTAAACAGCATAAGTCCTCCTATAAGTCTATTGAAGAATAAAAAACAACTGCATGTCTTCAACTACTCCATATGGACTTATTTGGACCAGTCAAAATTATGAGCCTTGGTAAGAAGAAGTACTGCTTGGTCATCATTGATGACTACTCAAGATTCACATGGGTCTTCTTCTTATATTCCAAGGATGAGGCAGCTGAAATCATCAAGTTCTTCATTCTATAAGTAGAGAAGCAATATTATCTCTCTATCAAAATCATCAGGAGTGACAATGGGACAGAGTTCAGGAACAAAACTCTGGATGAATTCTGTTTGTCTAAAGGGATTGTTAGACAATTCAGCATTCCCAGAACTCCTGAACAAAATGGTGTGGTAGAAAGGAAGAACAGAACTTTAATAGAAGCAGCCAGAACAATTTTAGCTGATTCAGGCCTACCTTTGTACTTTTGGGCTGAAGCAGTCAACACAGCTTGTAATGTTCAGAATAGAGTCCTTATCAATAAGAGACATACCAAAACTGCCTATGAAATTCTTCATGGCATAAAGCCCCTTATCTCCTTCTTCAGGGCTTTTGGATGTCAATGTTTTATCCTCAACATCAAAGACTCTATCTCAAAATTTGCTGCAAAAGTTGATACAGGTTACTTTCTTGGTTACTCTCCTTTGAGAAAAGATTACAAAGTCTTTAATTCAAGAACCAAGATAGTTGAAGAAACACTGAATGTCAAGTTCAATGAATCAAAACACACTCTTATTCCAGCAAATCCTGCTGAATTATTTGACCTTGACAATTTTCATTTCGGACCTGAAAAGACTGTTGAATCATCCAAACCTCCTCAAAATGGTTTTCAAGGATTTGAAGATGATAGTCCTACACCATGGACTCCAAACACAGTCAGCAGATCAACTTTTAAACCTTCAGAAGTTTCAAAAGCTTCTACTTCAGGAACTACTGATGAACAACTTGAAAGTACTGATTCAGCTGAACCTAAAACTCCTGAACCTCAAACAACAGCTGAACCAGATATTATCAATCTCAGTGGTTTATTTGAAGAAACAGTATAGCCATCCTCTAGTACAGGTCTACAACAATTGATTGAACACAAGGATCATCCATTGGATCAAATCATGGGTGATATTGCTTCAGGGGTACTAACAAGAAACCAGCTCTCCAACTTTTACTTTTTCTCAGCATTTATTTCTCAGTTGGAACCAAAGAAATATCAAGAAGCCCTCAAAGATAACAATTGGGTGCAAGCCATGCAAGAAGAATTGCTTCAATTCAAGAAGCAACAGGTTTGGGAAATCTGTCCCTTACCTCCAAACAAACACCCAATTGGTACAAGATGGGTCTTCAGAAACAAATCAGATGAAGCTGGTATGATCATCAAGAACAAGGCAAGATTGGTGGTACAAGGTTATTCTCAAGAGGAAGGGATTGACTATGATGAAACCTTTGCACCAGTTGCAAGACTTGAAGCTATCAGGTTATTTTTAGCTTATGCAATTTCCAACAACATAAAAGTTTATCAAATGGATGTCAAGAGTGCATTTTTGTATGGAAAATCTGTAAGTGAACAATACTTACTGGTTGTTGCAATTGACATAACTCCATCTGCATAGCATGCCAAATCTACTCATTAGTTGGTTAAATATATGATACATTAATATTAGAGAATATATTATTATAGATTATTATATTTTGGTATTATCTTGTTTTGCTCATAACTTGATAATACGATCTTTGTTTCACACGATCCATATATTCAAGAAATCGTCTCGACAAGCCCAGCATCTAAAAATTATTTGCGTCGACAGCCAATGCTGCCCCTTCTGCCAGCACGCACTTCTGTGCGTCAGCTCGTTCGTTTCTGCGCGCTGTCTTTACGCAGCTCGAAACCTTGTCATCGAAACTCCGTTTTCTTCAAATAACATATCCACGCGATCGCGACAACATGATCTTTCATCCAGTTCAATTCCTGCCTCCATCTGGCGCCGACGCATCCGTCATTGGCCACAACAGTCGGCTGTTAGTTTCTGATTCTTTACCGGAACCGCGAACACCTCACCGTCTGTTGTACCACTATCCTCGTTCAAATTATAATACTCAAACATCGCAATAACCTGAACCACTCTCCTCGACATGCCTCACGGTTAGATTCGAAATCACCACCACCGATTAAACCTTAAACGATGAGAACAAGCAGGTGCTCAAAAACCAACAACGAAACGATAACTACATGATCTAACAGTTAACTAAACTGGACTTGCTTGAGGAGGGACAAAAGGAAACAAAGAAAAAAAATATAACTCGATGTCGGAACCGTGCGCACATCTACAAGCAAGGTTTGATGTAAGAGTTTTCCACCATGTAAAGATTTACATAAACTCCATGACAAGGTGGGTTGATGATTTCCTCAATATTGAAGATACTACCTGCTCTACCATTAAGAGATAGCTCAAGTTTCAAGTTAGAATTTCAAAAAGATCCGAAAGAATAACCAACCACTTACTTCTGCACTCCCTAACTGTTTTACAACAAATAGCATGGTAATGTGTAGTACAATTAAAACCATCAGGCATTATAACTTCAATTGTAAAGAAGTGTTATAATCTACATCAGCTCTGGCAATCATGATGAGATGATTCAGAATCAATTTACCTCTTACACTCTACTTAGAAATGGCCATGGTCGTCACCCTTTTAACACCAGTTACCATCCACAAGTCCCCTGAAACAAATCAAAACTAGGGTTTAATCAGAAAATAATATAACTACAATATACCTTCTTCCCCTTTGCAGAAACCATGTTTGCTTCTCCGTTATCTGTAAACCCATTGTTCAAAAGTGGAAACCCTAAAGACTTGATTTAGAGATGAAAATCAGAGAGTCAGAGAGGGGGGATTAATTTTTTGGTGAGAAAGAGAAGGAAATTAAAGGGACAGCGATGAAAGAGTGAGGGAATGAGCGGGAAAATGAAACTCGGAAATTGATTTTTGGTGAAAGGGGGAGATTTTAATTTGTGTTCTTGTTGCCTGGGAGGGAAAAATTTGGGGGAGATTTTAGGTTTTAAAGAGGGAGAGACTTTTAAAGGGATTGATCCAAAATTTTGGTGGCATAAATATAAATAAAACCCACATAAAATTTTGGTGGTATATACAAAGTGCCACTTAAAACTCCATTTAGTGTCATAAAATGTTAAACGCCACAAAAGTGTATGCCAAAGAAATATGGATATGCGAAGTGCCATTAAAAATATGAATTATTGGCACGCCATTAAAAACATATGAACCAAATGACATTTTTTTTGTAGTGAACTTAGTTAAAAAAATGATATTAGTGGTACATGATTAAATGTCACTAAAGCGTGTATCAATCAATTATGGCATACTCAAAGTGTCACTAAAAATCAAATTTGTTAGGCTTAATTGTCATTTAAATTCAACATATGCTCTGTATATATGAATGCAAAGTGCCTTCTTGTCTCGTTTCATGTAATTTTTTTTAATTGTGCAATTTAAGGCATTTACTTCTTGTTTACTCACTCGTGGAAATAGAAATTGCAACATCACTTGTCATATTAGTATAGGAAGTTTGTCTAGTATCATGATAAGAAATTCTAGTGTGTTTTGAAATAACAAGGATATAGAAGTCTGTCTAATATCAGGATAAGAAACTCTATTGTTATAAGAAGCCTTAGAAAACTTAATGATTAGCACAATCAATATTTTTGTTTGTTTATGAAATTTTGTATTTGTTGAATCATTAGCTTATCTTCAATGGAACTAGATTTCTTTCATGATTGTACCATTGCTAATCTTGCTTAATTAAATTTCAGTAGACCTGGTTTTGACAACATTACCTTACTATGAGGTCTATAAACTAGATTAAAATTTGGCTACTTCAAAAAAAACATTAACTAGTACATTTAGAGTCTTTGTAGATGGTCTATGCTTTGCCATTGATAGAGTACTGAAACCTAAATTTATTGTATATCTTAGTTCACAGATTATCCGTTGTTCCATTTTATTACCCTTTTGTGTTTTTAAGATATAATATTGTGTTTTGGAAGGCTTGTGAGACTTCTTTGTTAACTGAGCTCATTTTTTTCTTATAATTTGTGTTCTACAGATGCTTGAGATGATGAAATATTTCACTACAGTATAGATCTTAAACAAAAAGATCACTCAAAACGACTAGCAAAATTGCCCCTAAGCTCCAAATCTGGTGCAACATTCAGGCATGCATATTATCCAGAAGCCATTTAAGTTGATTTGGAAATTGTCTAGGCATTAAATTCTTAAATGTTTCTTCCAGTGGGTCTGAAGTATCATTCTCAACTTTGCATAGTGTTGATTCCTTACAGGCAGATTTTATTTGCTTTTTCCAAAAGGTCAGCTGCTGTCCCAGTTTTTCTTCTTTGTGGGATTTTCTAAGAGCCGGTGTTTCTGTTATATGGCCTAATAATAATATCATTATTATTTGTTTGCATGATTGGTTCTGCAGATGCTCGTTATGAACATTCCGGTAAGTGTTATCTTAAATTCTTTAGAAATATATTTGAAACCTCTGCAATCATTGTTCATTTCTAATATTGTGAATATTTGTTAGGCAATTAGATAAATAGCCAATTGTATCTCTATATATTATTATTAAATGAATCAGACTTGAAAATGTATCAAGTTTCATGGTATTAGAGCTAATTAATTAACCTATCCATTATCAAAATGCACTACCCTTTTAGCCTAATAAAGATCTACATATTTCTTTACACTATTAATTTTGCTGTCAACATTGTATAACCAATACCGAACCATAATTTTTGGTTTAAAAAAAACAAAACCAAATCGTCAGGTAATAGTTTGGGTTGGTTACTGGCTTATTTCAGTTGACCAGTTGGTCATCATGTAATTGTAGTTGACCAAATTCACGAATAATATCATGCCGGTGCTTTTTAGGATTAATTAATTTGTTCACTACGTTTGTACAGTTAACTCTTGTATCTTGTGTTCATTTCATTTGTTTTGCCTTTTTTAAAGGGAAGTCAACAAATAAAAGTGGGTATAAAAATATAAAAGAGAAGTATCTCAATTACCATTATTTAACTCATATATCTTAAACAGAACAACCCCATTGCTAGATGGCATATTTGTTTAGGTGCTATGTTAGTGAACCACTAGAATGTTTGTGACTAGTGACTACATGATCACCGATTACAATTGACTTATAAATAAGTCGTCTGGTTATTGGGCATGGGATTTTAAAGGACGAATAGTAGGATCTTGATCTAATATTTCTAATATTCGGGTATAGTTATAGATTGATTATATTGGGCAACGCGTGGGTTCCTGCTACTTTATATAGTTATACCTTTAAGTCGGCATCTTTTCTTTCGTCTAGTTTCATCTATTTTGCATTATTGATGCTTGATTATATTTTGCTGTGAAGATGCTTTCTGAATCATCATCCCAAGGTTACAAGGAATTTCAATCTGAGGTAATTAACAGATAAAACTATCTTTTAGGAATTTCTGCAGCTAAATGAGCTAATTCCTTTGCAACAAGAAGATAATAAGAATATTTTGTCAACAGGTAAAGCTACTCATGGAAATCCATCATTCAAACATAAATTCACTTGTAGGGTACTGCGATGACAGCAACTACAAGGGAATCATCTATGATTTCATGAGTAATGGGAACTTAGAAAAGCATCTATTTGGTAATTAGTTGTAGTTAATCTGTCTTCCTAAATTAAAGTATTTATTTATTTGTTTAAAAGCATCAATTGTCCTATGTATTAGGCTAATTGCTTTACATTTCATTTGAATGATCAGATGGAAGTCCAAATGTGTTGAGCTAGGAAAGGTTACAAATTGGATGTGATGTAGCAGAAGGTTAGTAATTAATCTGGTTACTCGATACTCGCTGTACTGACTGGGTTTTCTTTCAGTGTCAACTGCTTAAACAATTTTAGCATATATGCATGGCTCTGTTTTATAGGGTTAGCATACATGCATCATGGTTGCGGGCCACCAATAGTCCATAGATGTGAAGTCTTCAAACATATTGTTGAATGAAGGTTTCCAGGCAAAGCTGGTTGATTTTGGGTTGTCCAGAGCTTTTCCTACCGAAGATGCGTTATGTCTCATCAGCAAAAGTTGCAGGTACTATTGGATACCTTGACCCTGAGTAAGTTCTTCTCTTCAACCATTTTCACTTTTTTGTTAACTGAAAGATAAATTCATTGGAATATTTAAAGCTCACATGCAGTAATATTTCTCGAGAAGTTGGTAATAAGAGCTTACAACTTCTTGTTGAAATGTAAAATGCAGGTATCACAAAACATACAATCAACGCTGCTGCTGTAATAAATGTTGTTGCTGTTAAACGCTGATGTTGCCGTTGTAATTAAACGCTGGTGCTACTGCTGCCGTAATTAAACGTTGTTACTGCTGCTGTAATTAAACGATGCTGTTGCTGCTATTAAACGCTGTTAAACACTGCTGCTTCATCCCAGGCACGTTCAAGCTGACCCTTCAGTTTTCAGAAGATTATCCAAATAAGCCACCAACAGTGCGTTTCATTTCTCGAATGTTTCATCCCAAGAGTTAGTGGTCATCATCCCAACAGAAGCTTTGAAGCCAAGTCTATGATAGTGGAATTCTCTCCAAAAAGAATGTTTTGACTTTTTGTGTAACTATTTGAAATTTGGGATGTGTTACTTATTACATATTGTTTTGCTAACGTTTGAAATATGTTTCGGATTGAACTTATTATTGATGTTACAATACTATGATTTCTACATTTACAGTTTTTATCGAACTTTTGTTTTATATTTAAATTGTAAATAATGTGATTTTTGTGGTATAATTATGTGCCACTAAATAATGTACATATATATATATATATAAACGATTTTTACCGACACAAAATTTGTGACATAAAAGGATTTTTATATTGTGGCAAAAAAAAGTGTCACTAAAACTAATATAGATATGTAAGTAGAATCAATTTTTAGCGGCGCAAAATGTGCCACAAAAGTAAAATAAGTGCCACTAAAGCCTTAAAAACTTTGTGCGGCAGATTGACAAAGTGTCACTAAAAGGCTTTAGTGTTAGCTCTTTTAGTGACACTTTTTTTGTGTGCCGCCCATTCATATGTGGGCTTTTAGTGACACTTTTTTGGCCTTTTATGACATTTTTTGAGTGCCATTAAATGGCAATTTTTTTGTAGTGATTAGAGCATTTTAGTTATTACACTAATGAATTTCATCCTAATTTAAAATAAATATATTATCATTCGGTTCTCAAATCTAGCCCAACTAGCTCAACTAGTGAACCAGTAAGAAGGCCGGTTTGATGATCCGGTCGTAAAAACATTGCATTAGTGTAGTGATGTATTCAGGCAATGGGCTGTGAGCGAACCAAACGTTCAACAAAAAGTTTGTGAGCTGTAGTGGGAAGTTCATTTGTGTTAATTCGTTTAATAAATGAACAAACACAAACAATAAATTTTGTTCGTATAGTTAAAAAAAAAGGAACATGAATAGATGCCACATTCTTTAATTTATGTTCGTGAACGTTCGGTAACATGTTGGTCCATGTATTTTTGTGTTTGATACTTCATTAAGGTTTTTGACTTTTTATTTCTAATTTAAGTACTTCAAAATTCCCTGGTGATATATTATATTAATATTACTTCACCTATTTTGTTAACTATTATTTTTGTAGGATTACACGAGTATTTCAAGTTTACTATGATAATTTCCTAATTTTATGGCACATTATTTTAAGGTACTTATGTGATAAAGATCATGTTAAGTATGTTAGCATAATTGGATTAGTATATTTTGTTTGGATAATGTTTGTCGTGAAAAATGTTGATTTTATTCGAAATTTCATACTTGTTAATTTGTGCTTGGTTTTGTTGATGAATGCTTATTTGTGTTTGCTTGCATTCCTTTGTTTGTTTGTTTGCTTTCGGTTTTGTCTCACACCTAAATTTAATTACAAACACAAATGAACATGAACCTACTATTTTCCTTAACAAGCAAACACAAACAAAAAATCTCATTCAGTAAGTCTTCATGAACAGTTCATTAACTAGTTAATTACTTAACAAACAAACACGAACAAGATCTCACTCGTGTTTGCTTTATTTATTTACAACATTATTCACACATAATTATGCCAGTTTTATGTCGGTAACAAAAGTAAAATTACAGAAGTCTTAGTATAGATATTTCGGCTTTCTATTGGTGTCCTACTATTTGTGTTTTAGATAAAGAGTTTTCATTGGTCACATGATAGGGAAAAATATTCAACAGATATGGAATAAATAGTCAAAGAAACCCTTCCATATTGTGATACTCGTATATGATGCATAATAGTCAATACATATCATTTAGTTACAACTAAGGGTGTTAAAACATATTTGAATCCGAAAATCTGATCTGAAATGTTCGATATCCAAATCCGAAACAATCCAAAATTTTGAATCTCCGAACTTTTTGATTCAGATAGTGATTTTAAAATTTTTCCGTTATTTCATATATCCAAAAAGATATAAGCTTCTTTTTATCTAATATCCAAAATACCTGAAAATATTTGAAATATCCGAATTATACTAAACTATCAAAAAATATCTAGAAAAATATCTGATAATTTTCCGAAACCATCCGAAATATCAGAAAATTATATTTTGAATATGTATAAAATATTAAATAAAATATATCATAACCAAATTGGATATTCAGATATCTTATTAACGATAAATTGGATATTCAAAATTATCCAAATTTTGAATTTTGAAAATTTCAGATACGGATTCGGATCCTAAATACAGGTATCCGAAAATTTTAGGTATCCGAATTTTCGGATTTTAGGTTTTGAACACCCCTGGTACAACGTTGGAATGGATCACATCTGACATATTTCAGATCAGGTACATATCAACGTTATACTTATAGGATGCGTATTGGCAAATACGCATCATATAAGGGTGAATATCTTTTTTTTTTTTTTTTTGAGTTGGATGGTTATGGGTTGGTTAGAATTGGATGGATATAAGGATTTTTAATAGCCTTTTTTATGACAATTTATTGATTTTATAAAAAGGTTTTGTTTACACTAAGTTAACTTATTTGTAAACTTAACTAGTGGTATCAAAATCGGCGCGTTGCGCCGGAAGGATTAGCATGCTACGCGACTGGTGTTTAATCGGTATTAGTCCGTTTCATTATAACACAAACACTCGTTAAAGCAACACAAAGAGAAAAAACAAATAAATTGAATCGTGATATGACACTCGTTATAGCAACAGAAATAGAAAAACCAAATAAATTGAATCGTGATACGACTAAAAGAGCATCAATCAACACATGACTTGTGTCGATCGAAAATTTTATCCTAGCGCGCGTTGCGCACCTTGTAATTTCCCTGCCTTGTCATTTGGTCGATTAAAAAAGAACTTACAGAAGATATTATTTAAAAAGGAGTGAATTGCCAAATCCGTCCCTGGGGTTTGGCCAATATTGCTAGATCCATCCATTTTGAGAATTTTCCACTTTTTTGCCACTGAACTTTACACTTCTGTGCCAAATCCGTCCAAATCACAAACCCAGTTAAAAAATTCTGTTAACTCGAGGGTATTTTAGTCATTTCACTCGAAAATTCTCTATAAGATAAGAAAAATAAAAAAGAGGGTTGCCAAGAGTCAAACCTGGGATACAACCCGGTCCATATCCTTAAGCAAAGACACACAACCACCTGGTCTGCATCAGATTTGGTATTTAATTCGATTTCGAAATGATTTTATATGATCATTAACCAGAGTCATCTTCCCCAACCTAAATCCTAAGAACCCTAATTCTCCAATTGATAATAGAAAGAACTCCTCTTAAGCCCAAAAAGCCTATTTTGGCAGTCCAATACTCCGATTGAACAAACATAATGTTACCTTTTGATTTTGATTGCTCGTTACAATATGAAGTATTCATTTGGTAAAATGGTATTTTAATTGCTTTATTTCTATTGTGTATGTGATTAGTCATTTCTATTGTCTAAAAGATATTTATCCAAATTCATCTTCTATAGTTCCAAATAACGATGTGTGATCCGTGAACAATGGAAGGAAGACGTTGGACATGCTTTTTGGATGATTATATAGCCGCACGTTCCTGTCTCTGAGCAAATGGTTACCGAGTGGTATTCTTTGTCCGAGGTTCTTGCCATGGTTAATTTGAATGAAGTTAAAGATTTTTGGACTTGGATTGGAAAACGCGATGACCCGTTTCCTGTCAAAGCTGTGAAACAATTGATGTTGATATCGGGTTTATTAGTTTTTGGTTGGGGTTAGGGTTTATGTGGGATGATAAGGGGAAGAAGATGAAGTTAGGCTGTTATATAAATGTTTATTATTTGCATCAAATTCCAACCAATACGTCATGGTCTAGTGGTTGATTATGTATGGGAGAACAGAAACGACCCAGGTTCGAGTCCCTCATGAACCGGGTCTGGTATTTTTTTTGTATTATTTGGTTTGTATTTTATATATTTAAATATAATAATAGGGGTGGGATATTTTTATAGGTGAAATGACTAAAATACCCTCGAGTTAACAGAATTTTTTAACTGGGTTTGTGATTTGGACGGATTTGGCACAGAAGTCTAAAGTTCAGTGGCAAAAAAGTGAAAAATTCTCAAAATGGATAGATCTAGCAATATTGGCCAAACCCCAGGGACGGATTTGGCAATTCACTCTTTAAAAAGCAACAAAAATATAAAGTCAAACTTAAGATGTCCAAACATGCGCTTTTGCTTTGCTGTGTTTCACAAATTGTGCAGCGACCAGTGACCAGTATTCACCCACTTTTCATTTTATCTTGTATTTCTCTAGTTACATTGCCCCTCTTTCCTCCCACTCAGCCTGCATCTTTGGCGACCTACAAGACCAGATCCGAGCACCACCAGCTGCTGTAACCGGTTACAGACTCAAAAATTTCGAGCCAGCACAAGAAGCACGCCTCAGAATACCCTACGCCTCCAGCCCTGAAGCGCCGCTTCGGGGCGCTTCTTGTAATATCACGCCCCAGCAAAAAAAAAGGTTTTCCAAAGAGCCTATAGCGCCTTACGCCTGATCGTTTCAAAAAAGCCGGACAAATCAAAGAGATGTCCCAGTTTACCTACAATACTCATCTACGTTCTTTATTTAACCACTCAAAAGATATAAAACAACTATGAAGTGTTACTAAACTAAAAGTCACAAATAATTTGAAAAGGACAATTAACCTACCATGGATGCAAAGGCATTGCCCTAGACATTGATCCTCCCATATAGCTCTTTAATAAATAAAGGTATTTCTTCAATTTGTCTGCAAATAAAGTAATGCAAGTAATTAAACGGTGTGCTAAAAAGCAACCATTTGGTAGAGAACTATACAACTTTGCAGCCTCGCGGATAATCAAAATAGAACCACTTCCGATCATCCCCACATACGTTTAAGTTTTGAAGGTCAATAAGTGGTCGAGTATCTGCATTGTGGACTCAATGGATCTTTTTTTCGATCCATGATTCAGGTTATATCTAAGTAATTGCTTCATAAACTTTATTTATTTATTTTTGAATTCATCAATTTGAAGGTAGAGGTTGCTAGATGACATCGAATAAATGTAACATGCATTGGAGGACAGCAAAGATAAAACACTCGAACCCATTTTGAACTCTTTGAATCTCACTATTTAGTTCATTCTATTTCATCAGAATGCAAGTGAATAAACCTGTCCAGTTCCTTATATTTATAATTTGAATTTACCTGAGAATTTCAAAGGAGAAGCACGAACCAAAGTTGACCAGTTTGTTGGCATTCTTTCCATTAACTTCAATGCTAAATTGTAGCAGATAAAGGTTGATATTTATCATCTAAATTTGCAGAACAACAGGTTGTAAGGCAAAAATCTTCCACCAAATTTGAGTATCCTGTTGCATGAAAGTTAAAACAAAGTCTTTCATTCCAGCATTTGGTAGATAGATAATCAAAAGCACCCAATTAGGTGAAAAACTAATCAACAAAACCTAATAAGAATATATTAGGCAAGATTTAATCATCAGTACGAACGAACATACAGGTTTACCTACAACCCTTATCCACCAAACTGAACCACTGCCTGGCGGAGAGCGACACTTGCGTTTGAGTCCAGGCAAAAAGGAACACTGGTTTGTCTCCATCTATCTCTCTGTAGTTCGTTTGTGCGAAGTGAGTTTGAGAAAAATTGAGGTCATTCTTGGACACACAACTTCCAGAAGCACACATCACAAACGATTAATGAGTATCTATTTTAAGGAAATACTAACTCTTTACTTGATTGCCTAAACAGAAATCATCATTATATATCCAACGCATTAACAATAGAAAGGCCACGCAACGCATAACAGACAATAAAATGCATATCATGTGGCAAAACAGTAAATCAAGACCAAGATTCCCTTAACAGAACTCATCATACTTATACATGTATATACCAAAGTTAGTTGATGAAGAATTCAAATACACCCAATGAATGCAAACACTAAGAAACTACATGTATACATCTAAGCTAGTTCATAAAGAACTCAAATAATACCAGTCATCAACATGTGTAGGTAATTTCTTAAACTTCAACTCAAGTTATGCAATCAGTACATATTGTTGTAGCAAAACAGAAGACAATGATAGAGGTAAAAACCTTTCCCATACACATTAGCATTCAAAAAATGAAGCATACAAACTTAAAAAAACAATGGAACAGTGGACCAACAATCAACAGGAAAAAACTCCAAGAAACACACATTTCCATATCTCTAATTCTTTATCCGTCATTCCAACATACTGACAAAATCTATCTAGCCTGAGACAACTCAAAGTAGCGCATGTCCACATTTTAACACCTGCAATGAAGCTTTTTATTGATCTTAGTGGAACCGTATGTCCAACATAATGCACTCGCTTGACACAAAATATCCATTCTATCAAACTATACCACATAGATAAATTTATAAATATAGAGTTAATAATCGCACACATACATCCAGAAAGTTACCATTAGAGTTGGCCCCATTGCTGGTCTGAAATGTAGCGCCTTTGCAAAGGAAACAATAAAAAAAATTAAACAGCCTCCAGTTTAATGACTCACCAAAATTGATGCAAAGGTCTTTCTAATGGTTTCTGTTAATCTGGAAAATAATCAAAAGGTCGAATAAAGATGAAAATTTCCCAGCGACATATGAATTAACCTTTAAATCTGATAAAAAAAACATATAAACAACTCAGTTAGTGCATCAAAATTTTAAAAACTATAATATTGTAAACATTCTACATGGGATTCATGGAATTACCGCAATCTTAGACGTTCCTATGGACCGCCTTTTTCCATCGGTTTGTTGACTTGCTAAAAAGCAGCATGCCTGTTATATTACTGCTCAATATAAACACATAAGTCACCAATCTATTAAATATTCTTGTTATTTAATTCCTTAAACATACACCTTCTTTATTTACCAACTATTCAAATCTCTGTTAATCAGAAAACAATATCTAAAACAAATCCTGCATTCCATGATTATCACATAGACCTGTTTGAGGTGATTTTTCAAGTATTCCTTATTCAGAATGTTGTCAACTTCTTTCTTTTGTTCAAACCAAAGGTAAAACCATGTTTTTAACAATTTCTTTTCACACACAAGCGAAAATATATAGTTATCTAGACCCCCAATTTAATCATATAAACTTCACTAAAAACTCATATGAAGGCTTCTGGTAGTGTTTATTTAGGACGAAAGTAATTACACCATCCATTACCGTTGGACCATACATAACCTCGGCGTCAATACCACCTTATTTCGATAAAACGTATAAATTTTTATGAACATATAAAGTAAATTTAAATAAAATTATTCATCAGTATGCAGTGAAAATAGTACCTCAGGTAAACTCTTTTTCTTGTTAACAATTGTAGCATCCTGACCCCTTTATTATAAACACATATATCAATAACCTTAACCATTCAAAAAACCTTAAAGTTTACATTATATATGTGCTAAGATCAAGCTTAACTGAAATGTTAACAATGTAGTACCTACATACGCGGGCCAACTGATGCTTCAACAATTTCTGGCAAAATAGTATATTTTCCATCTATGTAGTGAAGGCGAACCTGGATGTTGTTGCTCCCTACCTGAGAAACAGGTAACGGGTGTGCCAGACCTGATGTTCTTTTTTTTTAATAATGTTCTTTTACAAAGATCCATTAGTATCAGGAACAGGACCTTTACCTGCACCATATCACAATAACATCTTATCAGCATCTCAAACTACACTTAAATTAAGAGTATCAACTGACTTTCTAGTCCCTCTTTTCAAAGCTAACCAAATGACTGTAAATCAAATCATATATTACTCATTCCATAAAACAAACCGCATTTTGGTTATGTTTGGTGACAAAATAATTAAGGGAAAATAACTTAATTACAAAGAGACAGAGATTAACCAATGGGCTTACCTCATCAAATGTATATCCTTGACCAGCATTTCCAAAATCATATACGGGCCGTCTTCAGAACCTTTTGTTTGACCAGGCCGAGAAACAGGTAACTCTGCTGATCTACCCAAAGTTGATGCCACTTTTGTAGGGACAGAGCTGATTTCCTCAACCTTACAAGGCTGATGTTTTTGCACCGATGAATTTGTGCTGTTCCTTTGAGAAGCACCTAGGAATCGCAGTAGGTGTGTTGTGTATCCACCTGAAGAAAAAGCAAAACAGTAACACTGGTCACACTTATAGGTGTAAATGAAGATGGACCACTTATGGGAATAGGACTTGCATTAGGAACTGCATCAGAGGTCCTACTTATCTTAGCAATAGCTCCTTGTACCCATGCTTGGATTGGAGTGCTTGCACTACCATTTGGATTGCATTAGTTTGCGAAGAAGAAAATAATATTACCCTGAGGAGTTCATAGGAAGTTGCTAAGCTTTAATCTCCTCCAAAAAGGATTCTGATCAAAAGCAGCATAGGTCTGTGATGAGGCCTTTGACAGCATAGGTCGTACCTGTTGATAGAGATGACGACGGCGGAGGTGATTCCACCGTCTTCCACGCCTTCTCTCTCCCCTTTGTCGGTTATTTGTGTTAGGGGAAGAACATGAAGTGTGAATGTGTGTGTGGGTATTGTGAAAGAACGAAGAAAAGGTGTGTATGTGGCCAGGGGAAGGACACGTATGTCTGGCCGCCCATACAGACTTATCAGAGTGCACCACGTCCACCATCACATTCACCCAGTTAGAAATCACCCTTGCAATACCAGGATATTACCAACATGCCATCAAACTAAACAGCAAGACTCGAACCCGGGTCAACAACTTATAACACAAACCATTACACCACTACACCACAACACAAGATGTTAACAATAAGGAAACAAAACATATTTATCAACAAATAAAATCAGGACAGAATCAAAATCACTGTTCAAAGTGGTTTGATTATTAATGTATTGTAATTTTACGTAAATTTTTGTTAATTTAAATTACAAGAAATTGTATATGTTCAGTAAGATTTAATAAAACAAATATCATTATTTTTTTTTGTAAATTTAAATTAACCAACAAAAATTAAGTAAAACAAAGTTTTGCATATAAATAAAATGTATATAAACAAAACCTTTTTTATAATAATCAATAAATTTTATCATTTTGAATCAAAAATCCCTAAATTCATTCAACTATTTTCATACCCCCTATATGATGTGTATTCGTGATCAGTATAAACGGCTTATAATTGAAAGTGATATAACCCCACACCCTAGTCTTTATCATTGCCGCACTCATAATTTCTGAGATATTATATGACAATTCTGCCATAAAAATTTAGGGGACTAGATGTAAGGACCACCCTACCTCTTGTCGTGTAATATTCTTATTTTGGTTTGTTTTTATAAAATATCGAGTTTACGTCACTCGTGCGTTGTGACAGGTTATTTATTATAAAACTCTTTGACATCACTTTGTTTTCATCACGTATTTATTATTGACTAACGATCCTCAATTTTAAGGAAAAATGGCTAAACAATTTATTTTTTTAATCAAAACGACCATTTAGAATAAAATAAAAAACGAAAACACCAAGTAATTAAGAAAATAATATAAATTCCCTCTTATATGGCAGTTCTTTGCTATTATATAATTTAAAAATAAGGCTTAACGTGATAAGTGAATGAGATAACTTAGTTTATTATCTATTTATTTTTTTTCTCATCTTGTTAAACATATATTTTAGTACTTAAATCTAAAAAAAAAATTTAGTGTAATTCCTCTAGTAGAGTAATTACATAATTACTTTAATGTAAATTGTTATAATTACTCTAATCACCTAATTCTACTAAACATTTTTTTGCATTACTCAACTAAATTTTGTGTGGACTGATTGACTATTTTAAAACTAAATTTTGAAGGTAACACTATCATTAACCACTACCCTAAAATCTTTTTTTTGTTTATGTTGTTAAATAAAATAGCCATTCAAATTAAATTTACTACAATATATAATTAAAATAAGTACATAATTAAAATTATAATTACTACATAACAAAAATTAAAATTACTAAATACCTAATACAAAAATTAATGCATACCTAAAACTAAAATTAAGACATAACCAATTAGACATTTAAACAAACGATTACATAAATTAAAAACTAAAGAGGGAATCGGGCGACGAGCAGTCACGATCATTATCACGCCCATCCAACATTTTGTATCGATATTCTAAGTTTTCGGATGACGAACAAACCATTGCTTCATCTGAATCATCCCAAGACTAGTTTTGTAACTTTCAGCCCATCTTAGAATATTTGTGACTGTAAGAGTTCTTTGCATTGTAGGAGTTTTACACATTGGCAATGTAATAACATCTTCAACCCGTATGCACTTATTTGTAGTATAGTTATTGTGCAATTATAAACACAATTCAACTCTATCATAGTCGAATTTTCAGGATGTTGTGGCTGATAAATTTCAAACGTTGGAGGATTTAAAATCGGTGAATTTGTAGGCGGTGCGTTTGTAGTTGGTTGTTTGTTTGTAGTCGGTGGGTTGTTTGTAGTGCTGGGGTTTGCAGGTGGACGTTTGCACAGCGACAAAATGATCGTCAATGATATTAAGACCCCGTTCATTTAAGCGGAAACAAATCACCACAACCTATTTAAGATAAAACGTGGACAAATTTAATGAAATGGTAAAAAAAAATGGTTTAAATTTGATGTTATAATTTGAATAAAGATGTTTAAAATGGTTTAAATTTAATGTTATGATTTGAATAAAGATGTTTACATGGAGAGTTAAATTGGTGTTTTTTTTTCTTTTATTTTGCATGTACCCATTGGTTGAAGGAAAACGGGGGGGGGGGGGGGGGGGAGTGGATCGAACTTTCAAAGCTAGGTTGAGTAACCGTTGCTTATAACTAGCAAACGATACCCGCCCCCAGTACCCCTGCCAATGGCAACGGTATTGTTGTGGGTGTAGTAAGGTACCCATGCCATTTTATAGTAGCACCCTGCCCAGGCCGACTTAACTATTTTAATGGCCCGCACATTTTTTTCTTCTTTTGTTTTTAATACTCCCTCCGTCCCAATTTAAATGTCCTAGTTAAAAAAACACACATTTTAAGAAATATTTTGTTTGTGGTAAAATGACAATAATATCCTCAAAAGTTGTGATTGTGTTTTGTCTTTTATGGGCAAAATTGGAAATTACATTTCTATTTTTGGAAAGGGACATTTAATTTAGGACAAACAAAAAACGAAAGTAGAACATTTAAATTGGGACGGAGGGAGTAATACTTATTCTATACTTTTATCATTACCTTTTTCTCTCTCCTCTACTCACAAACACTTTTAAAAATATTAAAAAAATATGTAGGATGAACAATTTCTCCTCTAAATATTTTCTCTCTCATCTACTTATAACCACTCTATATAATATAGATTGGTATTTAGGAATTATACACCCCCTAATTAGGAAGCATACACTCTGACCCACATAACACATCAATAAAAGGTAGGGGTGAGCAAAATTAACCATAACCGATATAACCGAACCATAACCGACATAAACGAACCGATTTTAACCGATAACCAACATAACCAATGGTTATGGTTATGAAATTTCTATAACCAACCGAGCAGTTATGGTTATGGTTATGAAGCTTTGGTTAACCGATATAACCAAACCGAACCGAACTTATATTATTAAGTTTATGTAATAGATTTATGTTCTATATTAACTATATAGAGGTTTTTTTTACTATAATATAAGTAATTTATTAACAAAATGATATTGATGTAGTATTCTTTTTTTTTATGATGAATTAAACTTGTAACCAAGGGGTTAAATATGTTTTTTTGTTAATATCTTATTAAAAAGGATCCCACATTGGTACTTTAACTACAAAGTTTAGTCTTGATTAACTTATAAATAATAACCCAAGCTAAATCTATCATTGTAGGTTCTGAGTTTTTAAGACCCATGGGATTTTAATTTTATAATTTAGCCGAAACTTAGCTTTGGTTGATTTTTTTGGTTAATAACCGAAATAACCATAACCGAACCATAACCGAATTCATAACCGATTAACCATAACCGAAGTTTGGTTATGGTTATGGTTACGAAAATCCCATAACCGAAATAGCGGTTATGGTTATGGTTAATGGTAAAAACCGACCCAAACCGACCCATGCACACCCCTAATAAAAGGCTACCTCAGAATGTAAGGGCACAAGGGGCGCTCCACTGAAGGTGTTTTCACTTACTTATTTCTACCAATCACGCACTGCCATATCACTTCACCGATTTCCTTCACTGAAACACTTTTTTGTAGGCAACACTCCACTGATTCTTTACCCAATTATCAATTATTTTCACACATAATAATAATAATAATAATAATAATAATAATAATAATAATAATACTAATAAAATAGAAATATTAAAAATCTAGTAAAATGAAATGCTTACGTTAAATCTCTACTACATTATAAAGGAGGAGTGATGGCTAAATATGTCCATATTGGCAAACTTAAGATGGCATTTGAAAAGTCATATGCTTTAACCCTCAAATGTCATATAAATCTTCCCCAAATTACCCTTAAATGCATTAGGATACTTGTACCATAATGCATTAAGATGTTTGTTACAACCATTTTCCATTATCCTAAGTTAGTCTTATGGACCATAGAAATATGCAAAGTTATATTTTTGTAACATATTTACATATTAAAATAATTCAACTAACAAAAAGATTAGATAGTGTATGAAAATAAAAAAAATATATACGACTTGGAAAAAACAATTTATTGTTCTTGGCTTGAGGAACGGAGACTAAAGGGTCCTTCGACCAGCCCTAGCTAGGAGCTTTGGTTAAAATGTTAGAACCAATATGCAACTTTCAGGCTCAACCGGTCTAAAGGACAATGTTTTTTCATGCCGGGCTCTCGCACCTAGGCTT
This sequence comes from Ambrosia artemisiifolia, assembly GCA_032199755.1. Lineage (NCBI taxonomy): Eukaryota > Viridiplantae > Streptophyta > Magnoliopsida > Asterales > Asteraceae > Ambrosia > Ambrosia artemisiifolia. The sequence continues at coordinate 49,452,325 of CM063517.1, read as the reverse complement.
GTTTGTGCATTTCTAAAATGAAGTGTAACTGACTGGGAGATGTATACATTGGAATTTTGACATGCATTGAAGTTTTGAAGCAATATGTAAATAGATTTTGATTAACTTCATATTGGCTTTGAAGGATTTAACAAATTCTAAATCGATCCCCACACTCACATAATCACCAATGTCGACACCAAAGTGAATTCGGTACAAAATACATCATAATTAAATCTCATATCAGCCAGGACACCCGCAGCAACGCGCGGGCATTCACACTAGTTACTATAAGTTAATAAAGATAACTATCATAATTTAGTTTGTAGAAATTTAGTACTATGGTACTTTATTATTATATTTAGAAATCAAATTAAAATATTGGAAAGAAAGATGTACTGCTAGGAAATGACGTTATCTTCTTCTTTACACATCTCCCTTACTTCATACAACTTTAGTTGTTGGTCTTTAAACGTTGAATAAATCAGCAAAAATTTACGGTGAGCACCTTGTTACAATATTCTTCATAATGTAATTAATCTTTAATTAATTTTGTGTGAAAGTTTTTGCCACAGTCCGTTAACCAGCACGGTAACTAGAACCTGAATTTGGTTCACGAGACCACTACCAGCATGGGTGACGGCAGTGTTACCGTGCTTATAGTGGGTCTACCCGTGACCAATTCTGGTAACGCCCCATCCTCCCTAATGTTATACCCCTAAAATGTGATTTCACACGGGGTGTATGAAACTCAAAAGTCTTTTAATTATTTATTTCATTTTGTTAGTATCACATCCAAGATGGACCGTGTCTTGTACGTCTATGTCCTATGTTGAAAAATATTGGGTAATGTAATTTGTGACAATTATTATTTAATAAAATGTTAATAAATGAGAGACTTTTTATGTCTCTAATTATCATGAGAACTATTATTTAATAATTGATGAATTATTTTAATATCTTCATGTATCTATGTTAAAACATGAAACTTGTGTGCCTTATTTTTAGATGAGAAGTCTTAATATTGATACAAAAGAGAGAGATAAATAAAAAAAAATACTTGATGTATGTTTCAAAATAACGTAAACCAAAGAAACCTTAGCATATTTCTTTGTCTCAATAAATAAAGAGAGTACTCGTTAAACATCATCTTCACCTTTCAATATTTCAATACACTAATTATCTGATCTAATCTCGGGCACGTGGCCTTCTCCGGCAGTACAGGCTACTTCGGTTGTTGTACCTTGAGAGACAAACGCGTTTTTTTAGTAGAGACGTGAAATCTGTTTTAAGAAAAGCGTGTTGAACACGTGCCTCAGTCACAATCATCAACATTAGTTTATTTGTTTTTGCAGCCTATAAATATACAAAAGATCTTGTTGAAGAACAAGCTTAAGTCTCTATGTTTTGAAGATCTTGCCAAGAGGCTACAAGAAGATCTTGTTGTAGACTACACAAAAGATCATACAAGAAAACATGATTCATACTTTTATTGAAGACTACGGTTTAAATTGGTTAATTTATATTTGTTGTATTTCTTTCTATTTCCGTTTGGGTTTGTATACAGTGTTTGTGCTACAATTTCTCAAAATTGTGTAAATAGTGTATCTTTATAATTTTTTATTAATATTATTTTAATAAAACCATCACCCTTGTCATATAGCCTAATCTCCATGTAAGGGTTTATGTGATTTGCAACAATGTTTTTTGAAGCAAAGTTGTATAGCTTCTTAGACACGTTTAGGCAGCAACAGTGTTTTAGGAAGCAACAGTGTAGTTTCATTCTTTTTTTTCTTGCTAGCTAACCAGTCGACCATGATATGTTCCAAGTATTGTGTGAAAACTAGAATATCCAAACTAAATAATTGCGGCTGTACAGGCGGGACATGGGTTATAAATTACAACTAAAAAGCGGATTTCAAAGAAAACATAGTAAGACTTCGATATATTATATATAACGTAATGTTGAAATTTATAAATTGAATGCACGTTTTATATTTATATAGTTATAGAGTTGCTGCATAATTTTTTCAAGTATGAAGAAAAAAAAAGTGATAGAAGTTGTCGTCATCTTCATCATCTTCGTCATCTTGGTCCGAAATTATTGGTTGAATTATAACTTTTGTTTAGAGTTCGTACCTTAACCGTGAAAGAGAATAGAGTAAAGAAATCCTTGTGGTTGAATTAAACGTTTTGAAGACCTATAATGGGAGCACGGTTAGATTGTCGTGCGGCAACACTGCCGCCATCCCATCGGCAACCCTCGAAAACTTCACCACTCGTCAACAACTAACTAATCAACAACCATAATTTTGATGATTTTAGATGTGACAATGTGGGGTTGGATGGTGCTCGGCAACTTTACGGGGAGTGCCCTGACCCCTAATCAATACTCTAACTTAAACTCTAATCTCCTATTAGTTTACGTTTCATTTATAAATAAAACATTCTATAAAGTATTTGCTTAAAAAATATATCTTTAACACAATTGTTTTAACATTTTAAAAACAAAATATTATAAAATAAATCTAGCAATTTATTTTCAAAAGGATATATATCACATAATTGGTTTTCTTCATTCTTACCGTATTTGAAAAAAAAAAAACAGTTTCTTTTAAATAAAATCATGAAGTTCCTTATTTATTTAATTTAAAAATTAAATACAATCATTTACACAATTTATACTAAGCAAACGTTATATTAAAATCTACCGAATCTTATACATCTAAATTTGATATTAAATAAACTGTAAATTCAAAACCCTAAACCATACACCCTAAAAAACAAAAAACAAACACTAAAAGAACATAAAAAAAACCGCTGCCATGTGAAACAATATGTTGGTGCCACGTGATATCTAGTAAGTAGCATGAATACTATTCATCACGGTTGTAAAACTAATATTAACTTGGTGTATTAATACGCGCGTTGCGCATTTTTCACATGACGCGTTAATGCCGATTTTCCAAACTCAATATTTAAACAAACTTACTTAATGCTCAACATGTTATCATTCAATTCCGTAACAAATATGTTAATTCTAAATTCAACCAATATGATGAAAACCCACAACCATTCGACTTAACCTCACCCAGAAGCCATGTATTTAGTCATCATCAATGGGTACACAACAACCCACACAGAAGAGAACCGGAGGTCAAATGGTTATCTCCTAAAATTAAGTGAAACACTACCACCGATCACTCTCCATTTCTCTCAATTCAAGAACCGCGACTCACCGGTATAATCATTTCCATATGCCAAAGCCCCATCTTTTATAGTTTTACAGATCCGCCACACAGCAATCGAAAGGCTTAGCGCTACCGGTTGCAACGATTTGATTTAATGATTTGATCTTTACGTAACTATCTTAATTGTTATGAGATTATGGTATGATGATCTTCATATTGTAGGTTAGAAACCCACAATGAATCTTGATTATGATTATCCCTAAATTTTTGGACAAGGACCAAAAAAATATATATTTCAAGCTTGCAGGAATTGAACTTAGGTAAGCACCTTATAAAGAAACCAACTTAACCACCACACCACTAATACATATGTTGAAAGTATTTGAAACTAATAGGTATTTAACATATCAAAATGAATAAAAAATAATAAAGTTACTATTCAAATCAACTTATCTATTAATATAGTATAATTAATATGTCATCAAGGTTGTAAAAGTAATATTATATAATTAGTTAGAAAGTTTTTTTTTTTTTTGTCATTTAGATAAATCATCCAACATTAAAATCACTAAATAACCCATCAGATTCAAGAAAGACAAAAACATACTTATGGTGTAATTAGTAGGAGGTAATGGAATGGATGAAGAAAAATAGATCCTTACCATTCCATGAACAAATTTGGTTACTATGTGAGAATGGAATAAACTATTACTTGTATTTGGTAGGCAGAAAAAGACGAATAAATAAATTTGGCGGTGGTGAATGGTGTGGGGAACGGTGAGCGGTGGATGGCTACACTTTGATAAAGCGTCGTTTGAGAGTGTTCATCTTGTATCAGACGTTTTCTAATAAACGTATGCATGTTTGATATTATTTGGTGTGTTGAATCAAGCACGTTCATTGTATTCCACACTTTGTTTGTGTTAATTAAAATATGTTAAGAAGATTCTCCGGATTTGGGACTTACAATTGGTATAAGAGCCATTGAATCATTCAATGGCTTGGTTTTGATATCAAGAGATTCGAGAATTCTCGGCTGAATATTCAGTTTTCGATTTGCAACGTTATTCAAATTTTTGGTGTTAATTGACTTGTTGTGCTTTGGCAGATTAAGAGATTATTAGTTTTCGTGAAGAACAAGATTTTCATTCAGGAACAGGAAGATTTTGTGGGTTTGATCTTGTTTTCAAAATCTTAGAAGGTATTTGCTTGAATCTCAGGTTTGGTTGTCGTGAAAAGATTTGTTAAAATCTACTCAAAATTCAAAAAGATTTTATCTCCTAGAATTCGGGATCCTAGCTTGGAAGACAAGGCTTCGGGTTCTCAAACTCATGGTTTCTGGATTATAGGTTCCAAGGTTCACGGATTGAGATTCTCAGATTACAAGTTCTTGGGTTTCAGGGTTAAGGGACACTACTTCACGGATTGGATAGCGGTTCACGAATTGGACTTGATTTCACGAATGGCTTTGTGGTTTATAGATTGACATCAGGGTTCACGGACTGACTTTGTGATTCTCGGATTTGGTCATTGGTTCTCAAACTTGTTTTTGGTTGTCGAACTTGTTTTTGTGGTTCTCGGACTTCAATACTTGTTTTTGGACTTTATAGAATCTTGGATTTATAAGTTTCTTGGAATAAAGGGAATTAAGTTGGGGATTTAAATATTGTTCTCGAATTTTAATCTAGTTCTCGGGCTGGAAACTTGTTGAGTACTTTTCCGCCCCCAGTTTAGCCAAATTTCCCCACACCATTGTTATCAATAGTAGAGTCCTACAAATATACAGGTAAAAAACAAACATTTTTTTGGCAATCAGTTTTCGGCTACGAGATCGTTGTTTGCTGACTAAAACCGCCCTAATTTAAGTGTAAATGGATTCTAACACTCAAGTTATGCACACGACAAGCACACAGGTTCCCATGTTAAGGTTAGAGGAGACTTTTGCTAAATGGAAATACAGGTTCATTCTGCATGTTAATGGTAAGGATGTTGAAATTTAGAGAGCAATATGTAGAGATCCTACTCATATCACATATGTTATAGATGAAGAGAAGCGTATTACAATACTTAAACCTGAATCTAAAAATACTGATGAGGATTGGAGCCAACATAAACTTGATGCCAAACTGAATACGGGATCAGCTCTAGAGATAGCTTTTCGACTATTCTTCATTCATTATTTACATTTGCTAACTACATCTGTTGATTACTGGATTCAATGATTGTTAATCTTCGAGCAATGTGTTGATTAGTCAGAGTCAACTACTCATTTGATTGCTGCAATTGCTAGTATAGCTAAATAGCTTGAGCAAGCATATCTAGTCATCATCCATCTATGCCTCAAATGGGGTGGCCTTGATACTGGTGTGATAGCTGTTATTGTAGGAAAACTCAACCAATGGCAGATGTGTGACCCAATTTACACCGAAATCGATTACACAAGCTCAAAGCATGTCTTCAAGAGTCTGAATCGTCCATTCACTATGGCCATCTATTTGTGGATGATAGGCTATACTCATGTCCAAATGAGTACCTAAAGCTTTGCAAGACTATGGTTTAGTTAGGTTTGCGCATGTCTTAGTAATTTTGGGTTATCCAGTCTTTTGGGTTTGATTGTTAGTTTAGTAGTGGGTTTCGGCCTATTGAGCCTATGTAAATTGAACCGCCCATGATATCTATAAGTAGGGATTATTAGGTCTTTTGTGGTTTGCTAGTTAATTTGGTGTTTGGCTCTCTTGTATTCTGTGGTATACCAGACGAGTCCTAGAACTCATATGCACTTTGATAATACAATCTTTCGATTTCAAGTTTCTTTTTTGTTGTTGCATTCAATCTTACTTTCCGCATTCGATTGAGTGTTGTTTGATACCGTGAAGAGAGGATCTTGGACTTACACTTGGTATCAGAGCCTAAGAAGTCTTTCGAAGGCTCGGTTTGGTATCAAACGTGCAGATCAAGGAAGTTTAGCTGAGAAAAAGGTTGTGTTTTTCGATTAGTTTCATATTGATTTCTTATTTATTTTGTTACTAATCGGATTTTCTGTGAAACCTTGTTTATGTTTACGTGTTTTTGAGTTCACAGCATTGTTCATTCATTTTTTTTATAAAAACTAAAATTTGATCTAGTTTTCTGAAAATTAGGATTGTTTGCAAAAATTTCAGAAATTTTTGTTGAAATCTTTGAGTATCGATTGATTTAAATTTTTTTAAAAGATTTTAGTTTCCATACTTTGTGGTGAATTTGTTGCTAAACTTTTGCAGGTTTCCATATTCAAGGAACTTCCTAATTAGAATCGAGTGTCCGAACACTTGTTCGTGTCCGACATCAGCTTATGTGTCCGATAACAGCTCTCGTGTCTGACCTCAGCACTTGTGTCCGACCTTCAGCCTGTGTCCGACCTCCAGCTTGTGTCCGACTTTCAACTGTGTCCAACCTCAGCAACTGTGTCCGACCTCAAGCTAGTGTCCGACCTCCACAACTGTGTCCAACCTCTAAAATTGTGTCCTGCCACAACCTTGTGTTCGACCACAACCCCGTGTCCAACCATAACATTGTGCCCGACCCTAGCCTGTGTGTGACACCCGGCAAATTCAGGTTGACAACATTGTCTAGGTCAAAGTCTACCTTAGCGAGTCACGCGTATATTATACTTAATTGGGTTAGTTGAGTCGTGTTATGGTTCGGGAACTGTTAATTTAGTCTAGAGGATCATTAGATGTCAGTCTAGAGGATCATTAGATGTCAGTCCTTAACCAAGTGTACAAGGGGTGACGATTCGTAGAATCGTCAAAGCATAGGGAACATACAAGTCTCGAGTCCCGGGAATTGGTGAACGAGTGTGAATGTGTTTGTTTGCAAGTATTATGTGTTTACAATCATTATGTGACTTGTCGGTATGTGAAAATGTGTTAACATATGTTAAAACGGGGTTTAACGCGCCAAATACACGGAACCAACCCCTACAGGCGATTAGGGAGGCCTAATCGCCTATAGGGAGGCGATTAGCTTTGCATGGTAGGCGATTGGGACTTGGCTATAGGCGATTGGGGGGCTAATCGCCTATAGTGAAGGCGATTAGCAGCCCTAATCGCCTGTAAAAGCTGCATAATCGCCTGAAACGTACCTGGCGACTAGAAACGACTATAAATACAACACTTGACCTCCTAAACTTCATTATAACAACCCTAGCCGTCCCAAAACTCGTCCCAACTCACAAACAACCTCTGGAACACGATTTTGGATCAAACTACACGTTTTCAAGCCTATTACATCAATCTATCATAAACATAAGGTGTGGTTTTCATTCATGCAACCTTTATTAACGTTATTTTTGAATCCCTAATGGTCCAGACCTGTTTATAAACGTCTGTGTCTTCTGAAATTCGTTAATAATCGTTGTTAATTGGATTCTAACTATTATGCATGTTGTATGTGTTAATTATAATTAAAAGATAGGATTGTTGTGATTCAAAAAGGATTGTTAACATAATATTAAGGTAGTTACAGATTGATGATGATAGCATGTTGATGAAATCTGAGTAATTGTTCATTAGGGTTACGGTTATGCATGTTAATGTGATGTTTCATGCTACGTGTATTATTTTTGGGAAACATGTTTGCATTCCGGGCTGGTAGAACGATGTTAAATGAAGGATTTTGATTGAAACATGTTTGATATGGTTGTTTGATTGATATTTGATGTTTCCACACGTTCTGGATTTGATTTGGAGGGTTAAACGCGCGAAAAACCGGAACAGATGTGCTGAAGGCGATTATGGACCCTAATCGCCTATGCTATAGGCGATTAGGAGGCCAATCGCCTGCTAAGGCAGCCTAATCGCCTATAGCATAGGTGATTGGGAGCCTAATTGCCTTCGTTGCATGCGATTACGATCCTAATTGCTAGTTAAGTCCTGAATTGCATGTCTTACGACCTAATCGCCTAATAAACTCCTGAAATGCATACCACATGACCCTAATCGCCTATAGTAAGGGCGATTAGCCCTCATAATCGCCTGTTGACCCACGTAATCACTAGTTGACTTTTCCTAATCGCCTGTACTGCTGCTGTAAGTGTATTTTAGCATTCCGAGACCCGAATTGACACCTAGAAACATGCTAGGAACCCCGTATCATACCTAATAACTTGGTAACATGTGCTCGGACTTATTTATGTGCTAGAACTTGTTGGACTTTAACGTATGTTAAGTGTGATTGCATGATTGTATGTTTGAGGGTGCAAGTATAACACGGGGAGTCTCGGCTCACCAATGGGATGTCGAGTCTTGTACATTTGGTTAGTTTAACAGTCACAGTGTTTTCAAACGAACTTGGTTATGGTCTGGACATCTAGGGACTAACTAACCTACGGGTTATTAGTCTAAGTACTTGTAACTGTCATATGTTAGGTCGCCGCTTTACGGGGCTAGCATAGCTTGCTGATTTTATTCATAAAAAAAAAAAAAAATACGAAGTAACGCAACCTAAGGTGAGTTCACGGCCCCACTTTTAACTGGTTTCACTTTTTGGGGGAGAAAACATGTGTTAAACTTATGTTTTGGTAACAACTGTCATACTATGGGTTTCTATGGTTTACTATACGATCTTTGGAAGTCCCGGGGGAAACCATGAATGTGCGAGTTAGCACAACGGGGAAATGTGAATAGATCTATTGGGAGTGACCAACCCCACTCGTCGGCTTGGAGGGCCGGGCGGGTGCATATTGTCTCAAACAGGAACAGGTTTACTATTCGGGCACAACATCTGGTTTGCGAGTTAGTAATGGTTTTCCAATCGTAGTAGTGACAAAACATACGCCTAGCTAGCGTACTTTGGTTTACAATTTTATATAGTATGGACAGGTTGAACTTGGTACTCTATTTTACAAACCTGTGAACTCACCAGCATTTTTGTGCTGACGTAACTCTTACATGTTTTCTCAGGTCGCTAAGGTAGCACTACGGGACTAGGGCGCACGCGTCTGCACGGCGTCTAGTTAGGGTTGCAAGGTTTTTCAAACACTGAATATTTTGGATTACTTTTGATTATGTTTTGAGAATAAGCTTCCGCTGTTATTTGGGAATTTTAAACTATGTTTTTGAAATTGCATATGTTCATTTAGACTTGTTTATTGTGATCGTTGACTTGGATCCTGGTTTGTCATGCGCCTCGCGGTAAAACTCCGCAAGTGGATTTTGAGGGTGTGACACTGTGTCTGACCCAAGCTTGTGTTCGATCCTAGTTTCCTATTGGACTGGACATCTACTATTTGACTAGACATTGACAAATTTTGGACTGGACATTTAAACTTATTGGACTGTTAAACTTAAATTGAATTAAATGGATCTAATAATTTTAAGTTTTATTTTCAGAAATGGATCAAATTGTTAACCAGGCTAACTTGAATGGACTGAATGCTAATCAACTGCTCATTGCTGCCCAAGTGGACAAAGCAATGGAGTATGTCATTGGAACTCATCAGAAGATACATGTTCTTCAACTCGGAATGTCCTACTCCGAGTGTAAATTCAGGTTTATACAAGTAATGAAGATCAAAGATGCAAAGGCACTACGGTCTATCATGAATGGTCCTGATGATGATCATGAGAAGGCTGATATTGATGAAAGAGCCATTGCTTTCTTTTATCAGGGAGACTCACCTGAAGTCTCCATTAGAGTTCGTAATAATGCATCTGCCAAGGAGCTCTAGGAAGCTCTTGAAAATCTTTATGAATGAAATGAAGAGATGAAGGAAAGCAGCAGGGAAATGCTAAGGCAGAAGTTTAATGCTTTTAACCATATTCCCGGTGAATCACTAGAGAGCCATATTCAACGCTTTGTTGCTCTAGTGAGTGAAATGAAATCAAATGACATGGTGTTGGATAATCCAGTGAGTAATAAGAAGTTGCTTAATACTTTACCGAGGAACTGGGACTCGAATGTTACATTGATCAAGAGAACCAAAGATTTAGCACTACTTACACTGTCTGACGCCATTTCCTTGATCAAGTCATATGACCTCGATGACAAGCAACGTTATTTGGCCCATACTGCAAGCTACAATAATGCTATCCTTGCTTCTCCTAGCAACGCTCTCATGTCTCAGCAAGAGCATCAACATCCCTCACTATACTCTTATCCTGCTAGTGCATCTTCATATCCACCACTTTTTGCACCCAGTTCATCGTCTCATCGATCCGGTCAACTCTGCTTCATCTGGGGTTACTTCTGCTGCTGCTCCTCAACTTGATATCAAAATCCCAAAGGAACTCCAAGATAACTTGCATTTGTTTGTAGCGTTTATAAGTTATAGTGCATTCTTAAAGGGTCAATTGACTGGTAATGGGATTGGTGCTAGAGAGCTGATTGATGTCAATCTGGATGACGTTGAAGAAATGGATTTGACCTAGCATATTGCTATGGTGGTTCATAGAGCGAACAAGTTTGTAAAAAAGACTGCAAGAAATGTCTGGGAAAATCCGTCAAAGACCCTGGGATGGGACAAGAAGAATATACGCTGCTAAAACTGTGATGAACCTGGTAAGTTTGCAAGGGAGTGCACCAGGCCGAAGAGAGAAACAGCCTCTACACCTGCTTCTATACGAGCTGCTCCTATAGTTATGGCAACAGTCTCTACACTTGAGACTCATGCATCAGTCACTTGTACTGAATCATCTACATCTTGTCATCTACTCCAAGTAATGCTATGGTTGTACAAGAAGGAGCTGGATGGGATTGGTCTTCACAGGTTCAAGACTTGAAGATATATAACTGAAGATGATGTGCATAAAACACTCATGGCACAGATGTTTTAGACTTAGATAATTAGAGTTTTGTAAAATTTCGGTTCGAGTTTTAAAGTTTTGTAAATTTATTTGAGTTTGTTTTCGGTTAACGTAGATTTATTTGACGGGTAACGGTTAAAAAAAACCTAAAAATAAAAACAAATAAAAAATCCCACTACACTATGAAAAGAAGTAGCATCAATACATCAAACTGTTTTATTTTCAAAAATAGATTACGCGCGTAAACATGATTCTAGTACACCAGGAAAAACAAAAAATAAAATAAAATATAACTTGGTTTCTTAAATAACCAATTACTACTATTCAATAATAAAAAAAACACCTTTAAATGATAACATAATATTTATTATTTACAACATATTGAAGAACGTTTTATTTTCAAAATAGATTACGCACGTAAACATGATTTTTTTTAGCAGTATACATTTTTCAAAGTTAGTATAACTTATACTTTGCTGTTTGCACAAAAATATATTATCGTTCAAAATGAGGAGCACGCTTTTGCAATGTTATATTTTGCAACTTCGAAGAAGATGCCACTACTAGAAAAATACCCTTTAATGACACTCTTTTTATGACATACACTAATTTATGACATGCAAAAGTGTATGTCATAAAAAAAGTGTCATCTTTAGTAAAAATTGATAAATTCTTGACGGTTTTTTTTGCGCGTCAATAATTTTCTGTCAAAAATTAAAAATCACGACGGTAAAGATAGTTGCGTGTCATAGTTTATGTCATGAAAATTTAAGGGTGATGTTATTTACACAACCAACAAAAAACCCTAAACAACCTCTAGACGGGTCGTCGAGGCCTAGATGGGCCGTTAAGGGAAATTAGGGTTTCAGGACTACCCGTCCTGGCCTTGACGGGCCGTTTGTTTGCAGAAAAGACAAAAACTACGGGCCGTCCAGGCCCAGACGGCCCGTATAAGTACGATGTAATAAGTGATCAGTCTGAACTCCTGCAAAAGCAGGCAGTTCAGACTGAAAAGTCTGAAAAAGGTGCTTTAGGACGGGCCGTCTGGGCCTGGACGGCCCGTAGAGACGTGTTAGGTTAGGGCATTTACTCTCTCGACGGCCCATCTAGGCCTCGACGGCCCGTTGAGATTTCCTGATTTAACCAACACACGACCAGCTTCTTCCCCATTTCAACAAAACCTTAAAACATCACCACCACCAAAACCCTCGACCCATTTCGACTTCCCGGTCTCACGATGACATATTTAACAAGCTTTTCAACCGTTGACCTGTCTGAGAACGAGTCTTACGTCTCTGAAAGCGTAGGGTATGAACCCGAGGTTCAAGTTGGTGAAGAGGAGGTTAAATCCGGGGTTCGTGGTAATGACGGGAACATGCTGCCCGATCTCAACGAGGAATATGTAGAGGAACAGGAGTCATTTTTCGTGCCACCAAGCTACCCGCAGTACACGTACGGGAGTTACCATTCGCGCGGGAATCGTGCTAATGACTTAGAGGAAGATTATAACGGTTCTAACCCGAATGATGACAACCAGGAAGACGCTTATGAAGATGTTAACATAAAAGTTGAACCTAACCCGGATGTTTCGTATGAAACCGAGCAGGTGCGTTTATTTATTTACACTAGTATATCTTTACACGTTTTAGGGTTTGCTGGATTGAACTAGTATATATTTACAGTAGTATATAATTTAGAGTAGTATGAATTTAGACTAGACTCTTGTATAAATTTTCAGGTATTCGGGTCTGTTGAAGACATGAAACAATGGGCTTACGATAGAGCCCTTGCTAGCGGTTACGTCCTAGTGACAGGACGTTCTGTTTCAAAAGGCAGTGGAAATAATGCAAGAAAAATTAGGATAGACCTGAGATGCGACCGTTATGGCGAATACCATACTACAGCCACAGTAAGGTCTACGGGTAGCAAAAAGCTTAACTGTCCGTTTATGTTAATAGGGAGGCTACGCAAAGAGGGTTGGAAGTTGGAGGTTAAACACGCAAATCATAACCACGACCCTTTTATACATGCTGAGGGGCACGCTTTTGCTAGGCGGCTGACACCACAAGAAGAAAAAATGGTGGAAACGCTTTATTTTCAAGGCCTGGAACCGGCGAACATACATTTGGCCATCAGAGCACAAAACCCGGATAATGTATGTATTCTACGAGACATACACAATACAGTGAGCAAGATTAAACGTAGAATTTACGGCGATAAAACCCCAATGCAGGTATTATTATTAATTACTATTATTGTCATAGACTATTACTAATTTATGTTGTTGTTAAATATTAAATATTGTTATTATTATTGTTATGCAGATACTCGAGAGTATCCTGGTTGAAAAGAAATTTACCTACTTCACCAACCAGAATCCAGAGACAGATGTTGTTGAGAATGTTTTCTTTTCACACCGGGCCGAATGCCCCTGAGGTCCAGATGCCACACGTTGGCGGCGACCCACCGGTCGATATAGAGATGCCAGATGCTCCCATTGATGAGCGACAGCGTCCTGGCCGCGTTTATCATGCTGTCAGGTTGCATGATGACACGACCCAGGTACTTCAGCAGATCCTGGATCAGTTAGGGTCGTTGCGGGCTGACATGCGGTGGATGTTGGAGAGCGAGAATGAGAGACGGCGGGAGGCTGGTTTGGAGCCGCGTCCACTTCCGGGTTGGGCGTCCAGCAGTCAGCATGGTGGGGCGTCCACCAGTCAGCCGGGTGGGTCGGATCAGCCGGGTGGGTCGGATCAGCAGGGTGGGTCGGGTTAGACGGGTTGGTAGTATTTTGGTTGAACATTTGAACTCTTACTTTTATGTAAATTTTTGGAATATTATGCTTATTTATGTTTTATTGTTCATCTTGTTCGTATCTTGGGTTTTGTTTAGTTCGGCAACATAAACGATATTAGTTCATATTCATATACACAATTATATAAAAAAGATCAGATTATACAAATAAAAAAAATAACATTTATAAAAAACCAAACATTTATAAAAAACCAAAAACCAAACATTCAAACCTAAAACCAAACATTTAAACCCATTTTAAACATCCACACTCACTACACTTATAAAAAAATAAAATAATCATCACCTAATCATCACCTAATCATTGCCAATGATTACCAATGATTGTTTTGGAACTGATGCTTTTTGACGGGTCGTCCTGGCCTTGACTGGCCGTCGGGTTTAGGGTTTAAGCCCTTACACGGGCCGTCTGGGCCTGGACGACCCGTCTACATGCCCATTTTGCCCTCTACGGGCCGTCCAGGCCCTGACGACCCGTTGAGGGGTTGTGTGAATATAAACCCTAGTTGTGTGAATAACCGGAGCCAAATTTAAATTCCCTCACACTCTCTTCTATGCATCCCTAAACCCTCCCATCTCTCTCTCTCTCATAACCAAACACACATCTGCTCTCATCTCTCTCATAACAAAACCCACCTCTCATTCTTCATTGAGATGGATGTTACTGATCATGTTCGCTCCATACCCAGAAGACCGTCTCACGACCACCAGATGATGTTCTCCAGAAGTTACTGATTCACGCCTGACCACCACCGTCACCGTCACCGTCACCATCTGACCACCACCACCGTCACCAAACCTCCGTGGCTTCAGGTATTGATTCACGCCTCTTTGTTTTAGGGTTTTGTTTTTGGTCCTCTTTGTTAAATATTAATTGGTGTGGATAGTAGATCTGAGTGTGGTTTTGAAGATTGGTTTGAATATGTTCTTTTTGGAGAATATTTTTTGAATCTGATCTTGTTTATTAATTAGTTATGAACCTAAGAAGGTATGAATTCTTTTTCTTTTCATGCTGATATGTGTGGCGAAAATGGAGATGATTACAAACCTATCAGAAGAGGATCGAAAGAATATATATGGTTGCTTTATAATATTAATCTAGGCTTTGTTTGAATTTTTGTTTACTGTCTTGATTTTAAAAGAATCATCATCATCATACTCAGTTAATCCCACCTACAGCAAAGCAAAGCTAAGGTAGGGTCTGAGGGGGGTAAGATGTAGACAGCCTTACCTCTACCCCTAAGAATAGAGAGGCTGCTTCCAGTGAGACCCCCGGCTCGATGTGGTTTGGTATCAAGCCTTGGACATAAGGCACATGACACTTAGCAATCGGGACAAACCCGGTCGGTGCATGTACCCCTTTGTCTTTTGGCTATCAACGCCACCACATGATGCATGATTAACCGTCCGTCGTTTTTAACGTTATTTTCACGAAATTAGTAAAATAACGTTAAAACTAGTGCAACTTTACTTTTGCCCCCCGAGGGCCACACATATATACATTATATGCGCACACCATAAGTGGTTTCTTATTAAACCGATTTTGAGTGTGTTGAATACGATTTGCATTGATTAAGCGTGTTTGTCTTATGAGAGATTACTAATAACTCAAAAAGAATTGGGAACAAGGGACGCTTATGATTTTGGTTGTAAATATGGTGATAACTCAAGAGGAGAGGAAGGTGATTGGTTTGATTCCTTTGTTAAGTGAAGAGGAGAGTGAGGAATTGTTGGCTAGGGTTTCGCCGCCGAAATCGGATTGATATTAACAGCGACACATAACCATCCGAATATGGCGTTTGCGAAGGTGTTTTGTGGCAAAGCTGTTGAGGGATTTTTCGTCTAGGGAGGCGGCAAGGAGAGTGTTGGATAAGTCGTTTGAGACGAGTTTCAATGTGATGAAGGAGTCGTTGGAGGAGTATTTGAGTCTAGAGGTTTTTAGAGGGGAGATTAATGACTGTTTTGTATTTTGATTAAGCTCTCTCTTTCCCTGAAAAATCTTTCCTGGCTGTTTTGTATTAATATTGTTTATCAGTTCATGCATACAGTTCAAATATATGCGGCTTAACTGTTGATGTGAATGAATATAGGTTATCTGGTTTAACTGGAACTGACTATAGTGAAATAGCAATTGACCTTGCTCAGAGCCTTGCAGAACATGATGGATTTGCTAGCATAAAGTTCTTGGTATGATACACTATGGTGATGCTTTAATTTAATTCTGTGTCCTGATTCGTATCAATGAAGATGAATTGTATCCAGCTTATGAATGGAAATTTGACACTAGAGTTCTTTTTTAACTTCTTTTACATGATAAATCTTCGTGTGTTAAACTATGAAAATAGACTAAGTTATGTGTGGAGACTTGAGTATGAGGATATGAACTCAAATGAATATGTTTTTATGAACTCTTACTTTGATTTGAATTAAAATTACTCCACCAGTTGTAGTTCAAATGTGTTGAATGGAAATTACAACCGACTTATGTGTGAAGAATTTGCAAGCAACAGGTGGGATGAAGAAAACAAGATAAGAATAACCCTACGGGCGAATGTAAGTGCTTCTGCACCTTAAATTCATTATAGAACGACATTCTTTTAGCTGTTCATGTTTAAGAGTTTTACACTCAACTTATTTCTATTGTTATATAAGGGAGAAATTCAATAAAACTATGTGGTGAGAATTGAATAATTATGCAGTTAACTTGAGGAATTATGTATTGTATATTGTATATTTCTAATATAAGCTAGCATCTGTATGCATCGTCTACGAGTATTTCTTTTTTATGGCAACTCAAATGAGTTTAACGTGGACATACACCGATGAAATTTGTTTTGGGGATGATCTAAATCATCTAACATGAATCAACTAGAGTTCATGGTAAATTTGTGTTTTTTTCCACAATTACTGTTATTAATAAATTATTTATTAAATTTTAGATGGTAGTATTATTAGATAAGCTTATTGGTAGCTTCTTCATTATTATGGAATAGATGAAAGGTAACAGTTTGTAAATGGAATTATGACTGTTAATATTTTTTTTTTGGCTATTAAGAGAATTGGAATTAGTATTTAGTTTGGGTGTCACATGTTGGGTACTATTTGTAAAGGGAATTATGATGCTTTATCCTGGATTTATGTTTTACTGCAGTTTTTTTTTCTTTTGGAATTTTGATTGTTGCACTCCAGGTGTTCGTGTAAATGTTAGGGTAAAGATAGATCGTTGTGGAGTACAATATTTTTTACTAAAAGTGATTTATTGGTATTTGCCTGCTGTTGCATGTGTGTTTTTTATGCTTCGCTGATTCTTTTATGCATTTGTTAGTTGTTTTGCTTGTATCAGATTTTTATTTGATTTAGTTGTGAGGTAAATGGTAGTTGATACTTGTAATGTGGTTCATATTTTTGAATTCTTAAAAAGAATTAATATTTTGCATAATAAAAATGTGGTTCATTTCTATTTTGGTCTGCAGTCTTTTGGTGTTATTTTTTGACATTTGGATTATTAGATAAGTCAGCAAGAATCCACAGAGATGGGATGACTAATGTATTAATTTAATTGTTGTCTTAGGTTGGGGAGGAGTGGATGTTTACGCGGATGAGGATATGGATGTCATTCACGAAGAATGGTCAAGTTATCCCGCGAAATTTATTTTCAAGTGAAGTTTTAAGGTCTCGGTTAATGTACTATCGATACAATGTTTTGAATTTATATGTTGCGAAAATTTTTATTATGACCCATATCAATATATTATTGTATTTGATTTTGAAATAGATTTATTGAAATATATATATACCACACACACATATTTGAATCCAGAATAAATCAATAATTTTATTTATTTTTTATTTTTTTTGGAAAAAAAAGATGACACGCATAGTGTGTCGTAAACAGATGACACGCAAAAAAAGTGTCATAAACGCGTGTCATAAAAGATTGTCATAAGCGCGTGTCATAAGCAGATGACACGCAAAAAAGTGTCATGTTAAATTTATGACACCGCCATCATTGACACTTTTTTTTGTGTCATCAGACCCCTTTCTTGACACACAATGCATGTCAAGAAAGGTCTTTTTTCTAGTAGTGTGCATGGGCACAAGATTCCTGCCCTATTTTCCATTTCAAATTCTAGTCATTAAATATGTCGCGAAGACTTGGGTCAAATTTTCTAACATGGGAGGCAGTATATAAGAATTAGAAAACCAACATAATGGTATACATCTCTACAGATATACGAATCAACATGAGAGGCAGAGGCTCAGTGTCTCATAAACCACCAGCCGAGAAAGAAAAGCAACGCAGAGACCGTATGAAGGACCTCTACTCCACATTAGCTACTCTCCTTCATCTTCAACCTTATGTACGTCTCTAGCTCTACCCTTATATATTGTACGTGTATATATATATATAGTATTTAACACTTTTTTAAAATTATAATCGACTTGCGTCTAGCTTGAAAGCGAAGGGTTGTTTGAAAGCAGCTAGATTTGATTATGCTGATCGATTAATATATGGACCATGGTTATTATTATGAATGCACGGTAACATTTTTTCAGGGCCGTCTTCGAAAAATGTAAAAAAAAATTTGGGCCTGGGGCCACAACAATTAAACCGGGCCCATATATTTTAAACCCAATCATAAAATATAAAAACTCACTATAAAAAATCCGGGCTTACGGCTGGAAATCTTTAATGTTTGGCGTCGGTTGTGTAAACGGTAAACCCTTTTGCCTTTTGAACCCTCGTTTTGAGTTGGGTTTTCTTTCATAGGTTTAAAAATTTAGTGATTTTTCGTCTTATTAGATGGGTAAATGTTAAAAAAAATGATCACAATAGTCCACAACCCAAAAATATATATATAAAAACTAAAAAAAAAAAAACCGGGCCCTTAGGATTTTCGGGCCTGGGGCCGTCGCCCGCCCCGCCCCTATTAAGGGCCGACCATGCATTTTTTTAGTGTTACCCTAAATTTTTGTTCTAGATCCGCCTCTGCTGATCAGAACACCAGTGAATACGTTACATAAAATTAACAAAAAAAAACTACGAGGCGGGTTGATCCCACACCATATGTAGTAGGCTCGTCCATGCTTTCCCGTAAACTAACATTTAGAATGCTTACAGGAGAGCATGCCGTTGCCAGAGTTCTTAGATCGAGCGACTAATTCGTTAGTACACTTAAAGGAAAGAGTAGAAAGATTGAAGCATACAAAAGAAGAACTAGAAAAGGAAGTTAAGCATAACGGTGAGTCGAGCAATAGTGAACCGAGGTTAAAGATGGTTAAAGTGACAGAATCAGTGGATATGAAGTTAGAGGTTAACATGATATTTATGGTTGGTAACATGAAAATGGTGCCATTTGAAGTGTTGAGAGTCATAGAGGAAGGTGGTGCTGAAATTACGAATTCTAGCTTCAGTACCGTAGGCCACTATATCTACTGTACCATTCATGCACAGGTCTTTGTTTATCTTCACACTTTTTATTCGACCCATATAAGCTACAAGCCTACAATTATGCATGCACGATTGAAAGCTCCATCAAAAGTGCTTACACTCTTGTAATCTTGTTAAATTACGTACGATAGTTTTGTTTTAAATTATGTGGCAAAGAACATCCATTACACTCTTCTTAAATTACCGAAAGGAAATATATGACAACTGCCCCATTTTCATAACGAGAGCATTTATCAAGATTACTTTTTATAAAATAATAATTTTTTTTTTACTATTTTTTTTAAATAATTATTTAAAAGACAAAAATGCAGTTGAAACAGTTATGACAGTATCATGATTTTCATCAGGGGCAATCGAGGGCTTTATCGAAATTTTAAGAGAGATGATAAGGATTTTAGCGTATAAAATAACATGAAAATTTTTCTATCAAGTGGGCAGTTTCCCTACGGTTTCTACATAGTTCTGGCAGTGCAGCTATATTTA
Organism: Ambrosia artemisiifolia; assembly: GCA_032199755.1. Lineage (NCBI taxonomy): Eukaryota > Viridiplantae > Streptophyta > Magnoliopsida > Asterales > Asteraceae > Ambrosia > Ambrosia artemisiifolia. The sequence goes on along the minus strand of CM063517.1, from coordinate 49,432,622 downwards.
CTCAAGTTATGAAGAGTTAGTGCTTAATGTCCGATTTATTTTTAATATTGTGCAGGCTTTTCAAGCTCGATTAGGGTTTGATGCCAAACTAATAGAAGCGCAATTGATGGAGCTCGTTTACTAGCCTAGACGTAAGAACGTTGATATAGCCATATTTTGTTGTGTACCAAAGTGTAAATTTCTACGAAGTATGCAAGCATTCATTTGATTGCTACATGGATATTGACAACGTGAAATCATTAGTTTTACTTTTAGAGGGTTATTTGATGTGGTAATATTAGAGGTATAGATGTATTTTGTGAGTTTGGTCTACTAATTCGTATATCGTTGTGTTTCATCACATGTTCTTAGACCTGTATTTTGTATTTTATAATAATAAATTTATATGACCAAAACTAGAAGAAAAACTCTACATGTTTTCTCATTTTGTGACATAGGAAAGGCAGCAGTTTTTTATATACTACGTGCATTTTCATTACTTCAAATTCTCCATACATGAATTAATGGTATCCTAACTGTTTTCTCAAAGTTTTATCATACGCAGACAAAACCTCTGTCAAAGAAAATAATTGATATTTGTTGAGAATCTAAGATTAAAACGCAATACTTTTTTTATATATCATATTACTAGATCTTTGCCCGCGTTACACGCGGCTCACCAACGTACAATTATTTTGAGTGGTAAAACATATAAAAAAATGTAGCAGAAATATTTTATTAAGATTTAAAAGAAACCAATACACATTCTATTCAAATATCACTAAATATTTCTTTATACACCACATTTTTTGTTTTAGTCTTGACCTTCCCATCAGCATCTAGTATAAGTAACTTCACACCTTCCCATCGTGCCTCTAGCCTTCATAGCAACCACAAACTTCGATGCAATTTCAGGAATCATCTCATCATCCACGACCTCAACAACCAACCCGGGTTCGATCTCTTCCCCTCTCAACTCACATATATTATGAAAAACATAACATGCCTCGAGCACAACCTGCAAATCTTGAAGCTACATTTCAGTTCTTTTTAAGCAAAGATGCCCACCCCCTTTCAACCTTGCAAATGCATATTTATAAACCTTCAAAACCTCACCAAGATTTTCATTAAAAGAAATACAGAAATTCATATTAGCAAAAGGTGCATGACCACAATTCAAAGAAATGACAATCAGCATATGTAACATTCAAGTGCCAAAGGAAAAAAACCACATTCATTGATCACACAGAATACGCAAAAAGAACATTCAGTATACAATTTCTTTTTTCTAGATATTTGATTTCCACCAAAATACTATTATAAATGTCGCATAGCACTTCATCTTGAAAATATCATTAAGCGTTAAGGTCATACAAAAGCAACCTACTTTCACTCGGGTTCCATTATGGTTACATATAAAAATCACTTTGTTTTCCCAAACCATTTTTTTCTTTATAAATTTTATTAAAAAAACATTATTTGACTTCCATAATAAATGACATAAAACATATTCCATAATATCCGATACTTGATATTGGAATTCAAATTTTGAATTAATTTCCTTCCAAAATAAGTGGCTCAAGAATAGTAAATAATATCAAACTTTTAATGCTCCAGTCGGATTAGCCCGCCCATTAACAACATCCAAATCAACATCCAACTCAAATTTAGATCAAGCAAAAAAACCAACAAACATCCACGATGATCTTGCATCAAACATAATTAACATACTCATGAAGAACCAAAATAAGATAAATTTGCATGAACATATTATGAACAATATGAACACGAATCATCAAATCTAAGACTTAAAGAATAACTATTAGGGAAAAGAACCAACCTTTACAAACTCAATCAAATGTTTGTATAAGAAATTCTATACATATAATCACAATTTACACAACAAAAATCTAAAATGAAGAACATACTTCAACCTAACAGAAAATCCCCTTTGATAAATTCATGGTCTTAACTCCTTTTGACCCATTTGATTCTTAATACAATCCTAAAACATAAGTCGAGACCTAAAACATAAAGAATAGATCAAAAACTAAATCATAAGAATCCTTTCTTAGCTATCTCTAAAACATCAATTGAAACGTAATCATAAACCTAAAACATTCAACCTTAATACAAACCTAAAACATAAATGCAAAATCATTCTCAGTTGAACGATTAAATAGTAACAAACCATTAAAGTATTTCTTAAACCCTAAATCGATACCTAAAACATAAACCACTAATCAAAAACTAAATCATAACAATCCATTCTTAGCTTTCTATAAAACATCAATCGAATCATAAACCTAAAACATTCAAGCTAAATAGAAACCTAAAACATATTTCCATAATAATCATCAGTCGAACCCTAATCAGTCTTAATAAATAATAATCATTACTTTGATATACAACTACATAACCTAAATAAAACATATCAAAGCATAATAAATAAATCAAAACCACCTAACAATAACGTACAGTCAATAAACAACAAATTACCATTGAATCGTTCTTGTACCTGACATATAAATAACACATTTTCTTGAGAACGATATCGGAAGTAGCAGAGCACATGACCATCTCACGGATCTGCACAAAATTGAAACGGATCTGCACAAAATTTTTCAAAAAAAAAGCCCTAATTTTAATTTTTTCATTAACATTCAATTAAATTGAATAAAACATAATCGAATTAAATCGAATAAAACATAATCGGCAATTACCTGATGAATAATACGGTTGAAGATTATTAGGAAGAGACCTGATGGAGGATATCCACATACGCACATAAACATATCTTTAAAATCGAAAAAATGTGAATCTGAAACGTAATGATACAGGTTTGATTTAGGGTTTTGATTCTATAAATCCAAAATCTTATAATCGATAGAAGATAATAGCATAAAACATGCGACGTAATAGAAAAGATATTACCTGATGTTCGATTAGGTTGGAGGCTGCAAAAGAGATTCACGAATTGTTGAATGAGAGATTAGGGTTTGAATTTGAATGTGGATAGCGTGAATGAGAAGCCTCATATGTTTGTCAGATTTTGACCAAAATAATTATCATAATGACTTACCTAATTTAATTTAATTAATGACTTTTGCTTTTTTAAAAAAAGAAAATTTTATTAATTCTCTCAATGTGCCATGTGGCATCACCAATGGAGGAGAGATAATGGCTAGGGGGGGTAAATGAATGACATGTGTCCAAAATTGCTCTAAAATATTATATGTATAGATATATTAAGGGTTTTCAGTTCACATAACATGGCTACAGGTGGTGTGATTGTAAAACTTGTTTCCCGAGGGGGAGTCATGCACATAAATTATAAAGAGAGTCATATTTGGGAACGATTTTGTTGGTCACACAGGATCGATAAAGGGTTTGATGTTGTAAGAGAATTTGGTGTAACAAGATAATTCACTAACACAAATGAAAAGTTACATGATGTTCCATATATATACATTATGAAGGGTTGTGTCCCTTGCATTAACCGACGTGACTATTCGTTATAACTACCATTAACTAACTTAATAATATTAGACTTAGGATAAATAGGAAATCAATAATTATATGCCTTCATTCTCCCTCTTAATTCTTGATTTCCCTGAGGTCTTCAACTCCTATGAGACTTCGCATCTCGATGAACTTCATCCTTGGTAGTGCCTTTGTGAGAATATCTGCCTTCTGCAATTCTCTACTAATGTGTTCAACTTGAATCTGCTCGTTCTCTATACATTCTCTGATAAAATGATACTTCGTGTTGATGTGCTTTGATCTTCCATGAAACACAGGGTTCTTCATGAGTTGTATTGCTGACTTGTTATCTACCTTCAGAGTTATCTTCTTAGGTTCTTCTCCTGTAAGCTCACTGAGTAAGCCTTGTAGCCATATTGCTTGACATGCTGCTATCGTTGCTGCCATAAACTCTGATTCACATGAAGATAATGCTACAGTGTTCTGCTTCTGACTTGTCCATGTAATGGGTGAGTCTCTGTAGTAAAAGATAGTTCCTGTGGTTCCTTTGCCATCATTAGGATCTGCACCATAACTGCTATCACTATAGCCGATGATTCCTGCATCTTTTCCTTTGGTGTATTGGATTCCATAATCCACAGTTCCTTTAATGTATCTTATCAGATGTTTGACTGCTTTCATGTGAGTCTCCCTTGGTTTCTCCATGAACCTACTCACGTATCCAACTGCAAAAGTGATGTCTGGTCTTGTATGTGTGAGATACCTTAAGCTTCCAATAAGCTTCCTATATTCTGTTTCATTCACTGGTTCACTTTTGTCTTCTTTGAGGAGTTTTAGGCCTGACTCCATTGCATACTTAGTTGGATTGCAGTTCTTTAGTCCAGCTTCTTTAATAACCTTCTTGGCATAGGCTGACTGCTTCCATTGAATCCTTCCTTGCACTTGGCGTACTTCTATCCCTAGATAGTATGTGAGTGGTCCTAAATCACTCATCTCAAACTCGCCTTGCATTTCCTTCTTGAAGCTTGATATGTCCTTGATAGAACTTCCCGTTACTATGATGTCATCAACATATACTCCAATAATTATTGTTGATTGTCTTAAAGTTCTCTTGTATACTGCTTGTTCTTGTGGACATCTCTTGAATCCCATTTCCTTTAGAGTGTTGTTCAGCCTTAAGTTCCATGCTCTAGGTGCTTGCTTTAATCCATATAAAGCTTTCTTTAGCTTGTAGACTAGTTTCTCTTTTCCTTTCTTCACAAATCCTTCTGGTTGTGATACATAGACATCTTCCTTTAACTCACCATGCAGAAATGCTAATTTTACATCCAAATGATGTACTGGCCATCCTTCTTGAGCTGCTAATGCTAGTAGTAGCCTAATTGTCTCCATTCTCGCAACTGGAGCAAACACTTCATTGTAGTCAATTCCTTCTTGTTGAACATAACCTTTTGCTACTAATCTGGCCTTGTGCTTGGTGATCTGACCACTTGCGTCTCTCTTGACCTTAAATACCCATTTCAATCCAATTGGTTTCTGACTTGTGGGGAGGTTTGTCAGTATCCAAGTATTATTCTTCTCAATGGATTATATCTCACTTTCCATTGCTTTTATCCACTGTGGGTAATCTGCTGCTTCTTTGTAGTTTGCAGGTTCTTCATCATACGCTAAGTATAGATGTTCAAATTCTTCTGGTCTTAGAGCTTCTGTGGCTGCATAGATGTCATTGAGTGACCTAAGGAGTCGTACTGGTCTATGTAGTGAGCCTGTTGAGTCTTCTACTCCTTGTACACTTGATTCAAATGTCTGTGTATTTCTTGGTCACTCTTGGATTGTTATAAGAGTCCTGGTAGCTGCTACTGGGGTGAAAAGATCTTCATTCTCACTATTATGATCTAAGTTTTCCCCGTTTCCTTGATCTTGTACAGCTCCACTGTCTTGACTTCCAAATACTGCAAATATTGTCCAAGTTGGCTCGTTGTCACTTACTTCGTTCAAATAGGTGTCCTAATTCCATGGTTCATTTTCTATGAAATGGACATCTCTGCTGATACATATCTTTCTTTCCTCTGGATCATACATTCTGTAAGCTTTCGTTCCATTCTCATTTCCTAACTGTACCATTTTCTTGCTTCTGTCCTCTAACTTTCTCAGGTGAGGTGTGGTTATCTTCACATAAGCCATGCATCCAAATACTCTAATATGCTTGATATTTGGTGCCTTCCCATGTATTGCTTCATATGGGGTCTTTCCTTTCAATGCTTTGGTGGTAACACGATAAAGTATATAGATTGCTTGTCGTGTTGCTTCTGCCCATAAGTTTTGTGGTACCTTCATAGACTTTAACATACTCCTCGTCATGCTCATCACTGAACGGTTCTTTCTTTCTACTACACCATTCTGCTGAGGTGTGTAAGGTGCTGTGAGTTGTCTCAATATACCCTTTTCCTCACAATATGTGGTAAGAGCTCTAGATGTAAATTCTCCTCCACGATCCGTTCTTAATCTTTTGAGCTTTTGACTCGTCTCTGTTTGAGCTTCACTTAAGAATTTCTTAAATTTCTCATAAACTTGATTCTTTGACTTGAGCATATAGATCCACATGTATCTTGAGTAATCATCAACTATCAGGAAGAAATAGTTGTTTCCTACTAATGATGTGGGTGTGATTGGTCCACATAAGTCTGCATGTACTAGTTCTAGAGGTCTTGTGGCTCTAAAACTTGTTTGAGAAGGGAAAGGTAGACTGCTTTGCTTTCCCGTTAAACATGCATCACATACTTGAGATGGGTGCTCAATTCTTGGTATTCCACGTGCCATTCCTTTCATACTTAACTGTCTTAGTGAATCAAAATTCACATGTCCCATACGTGCATGCCATAGCCATGCAGGTGTGTCTATCCTCGCTTGTAGACATATAGGGCTTGCTATTCTAAGCTTCACCTTGTAGAGTCTATTCTTGGGTCTTGGGACATTAATCAATAAATTGTTGTAGGCGTCATATATCCATAGATACTCGTTTTCCATAAATACCTTGCATCCGGTTTCTGTCACTTGCCCGAGGCTTAGGATGCTACTTTGGAGTGTTGGAATGTAGTAGACTTCTGTAATAAGTCTTTGTTCACCATTGTTACATTCCAATAGTATTGAGCCTTTTCCTTCCATTTTGACACATGATCCATCTCCAAACTTTACACTTCCTGTTACTTTCTCATTCAATTCTGCGAAATAGGAGCGATTTCCTGTCATATGGTTACTTGCTCCATTGTCTAAATACCACATTTCATCTCTATTATCATCACTATGTTAGTGTTCTGGTATTATATCCTTCTCTTCAAGAACTATTTCACTTTCTTCACCAACTGCCATTAGTAATGTGGGATCCTCTTCTTCTTCCATTACTAGGTGAGATTCTTCTTGTTTGCTTCGAGGTTCTGGACATCTGGGAGCGATATGTCCTAATTTGTTGCAACTGTAACACCGTACATTGCTCATATCTTTCTTGGGCTTGTTTCTACTGTTGTTGTCATGACTTGTTTTAGTGAAACTCTTTTCACTCTTCTGATCTTGGTGGCCATTTCTGTCAAAGCTCTTCTTCTCAAATCTTTGACTCTTGTTGAACTTCCTAAAGTTCTGCTTACCTCGATTCTGATTGTAGTTCTTGAAATTGTTTTTATAAGGCCTTCTATCGTGCCTTGCAAATAACAACTTATCTTGACCTCCTGGTCCATATTTCTTCTCCTCTCTAGACTTAAGCCTTTCTTCATATGCTTTAAGTCTCCCAACTGCTTCATCAAGCGTCATACTATCGACATCTGAGTACTGTTCTATAAATGCGATAATCTGTAGGAACCTTTCTGGTACGGAGTCCAGTAATTTTCGTACCAAAGCTGAGTCTTCAAACTTTGTTCCTGAAGTCTTTGACTTTGTGCTGATTGCACTTAACCTACCAGCAAACTGGTCTATGGTCTCTGTCTCTCTCATTGATAACATCTCGAATTCTGTGCGTAACGATTGTAATCTTGCTTTCTGGACTCGGTCAATTCCAACATGTCTTGTCTTTAATGCTTCCCAGATTTCACTTGCGGTGTTATGGGATGCCACCTGCATCACCATATCTTCTGGAATTGCCTGAAATAGATAGGCTATCGCGGTCCTATCTTTCTTCACATCTACCTTTGAAGATCCTTCTTGGGGTTCCACTACTTCCCAGAGGTTATTGGCATTCAATATTGCCTTTACACGAACAGCCCAACTCGTGTAGTTCGTAGATGTCAACATCGGGGTTTGGAGGCTAAACGTGAGTGTTTCCTTGGTGACAATTCTCCCTTCTTGTCATCCTTCGTCATTGTGGGTTTCACCAGTGTCTTTAGTGGACTACTGTGTTTCTGTTTCTTCCCTATTGTCCAATCTCAATTTGAACAATCTAAACACCACGTCTGGAACTGGTTTGACTTTCTTCTTGTCAACCTTGATATTCTTTATAGATTTTGACGAATCCTAGTAGTATATAAGGCCTAATACACGCTACTTGGGTTTTCGCTAATGGGAATAGGCTTTCTCCTAGTGCCTAGAATATCAAACTATGTTCCCAAAATATCTAAAGTCAATCCCTTTGACTTTATAAAATTCTCCAAATAATTAAAACAAATCACTTTTGTTTTAAAAAAATATCGTTACTTAAAATTTTCCTTGAATTCGTGTGAGTCTGATACAAACAAACAAACACTGATTTTCAAGAAAAATATTATTAAAACCTTTCGGATAAAAACGGTTTCGCCTTTAGTGTGGTTTGACTTTAGAAAGTCAACACCTTCCTCCTTCTTTGTTTTTCCCACGAAAAAACCTACTACCCAACAATTTTCCTTTCTTTCTCGCGCCTTGTCTACTCTTCGATTCTGGATTTCTAAATATCCCAATGAATCGATATATCAATAAGATTCGAATACTAAAAACGAATCAACAAACTTCTATATAATCGAATAATCATCTTCTACGTTAAGTGTTTGTTCGGTGCCGTCCGAAACAAACAATCTTAATCCAACGTTTAAAACGATTTGTGCAATCCGGTTTCTCTTTGAAATTTATTCCCGAGACCAACTTGATTCACAGAAATGAAATTTCTGAAAAAAGTTTTCAAAAGAAAATTTTGGCGGGAAATCGACTTGTCACGTTTTTATTAAACAAGAACAAAGGATTCTTGTTTCTATGAACCAGATTTGGATTAAGACTATGAATTCGATTATAATACTTAAAAGGAAGGGGCAGGAATATGTAACCGTTATGATGCGCGATTCCTTTTTCTGAATTCCGAACACTCTTATCGGAAAACTTCTTCTTCTTCGCCGGATTCCTCCTTCTTCTCCGGTGAGAAACGGTTACAGGTTTAGTGAATTCCTTTATCTTCGATTCTGTTTGGCGTATGAATGTTCAGAAGCCTTAATCTTTGATACTCTGTTTCTGTCCGATTGAATTCCTTTGTTCCGATGACTATGTTCTTCCGAAGAAGATGAAGTTTGATCGGAAATCTTAATAACCGCTCTGATGCCAACTGTTGGTCACACAGGATCGATAAAGGGTTTGATGTTGAGAGAGAATTTGGTGTAACAAGATAATTCACTAACACAAATGAAAATTACATGATGTTCCATATATATACATTATGAAGGGTTGTGTCCCTTGCATTAACCGACGTGACTATTCGGTATAACTACCATTAACTAACTTAATAATATTAGACTTAGGATAAATAGGAAATCAATAATTATATGCCTTCAGATTTTAACAATTGGTTAGCTTAACTTTTTTATAAATTACGTTCATGGTCCACCACCATGAAGCCCAACAGGGGTACAATCAAAACAATTCTGAAGAGACATGTATCGGTGCGTGTGCAGGGATCCACATCTCCTGCAAAAACATCATAATAATCAAAGAAAACTTCCATAAGGTCGCGCATAAAACCTAGTGCGTGCCAGTTCGCTAATGATTATTTTCGGTACCTGTACCATACCGAGTTTTTTCCATTTTTTTGCAGTGGTACTGTCTGTACTGGTAATGGTTCAGTACCAAGGTCATCTCTATTCATTACAGCTCAATCTAGCCCTTTAATTTCTAATGTGCTTGACAAAACCTATAAAATTTAAAATTGACGCATTTGATGTGTGTGTTTGAAAAGAAATTAATTGAGAATATCCTTTTAGAGGGAAGTTTTAAAATGAAATATTTTGGTGGGAGTTTTAGGTGAGAAATTAGAATTTTGTAGCTTTAGAGGGAAATTGAAATTTTGTAGTTTTGGAGGGAAATTATAGTAGGGTAAAATGATCGAAATTTGGTAATTATAAATATGAATATTGTCTTATATTTGGTCATACATATATTTTTTTTCATTATAATTTTTATTTCGTAAGAAAAAAAAATAGGATAGTGTGGCTGATTGTTATATAAAGCAATATGAAATTTTATAATTTAATTGTACTTGTCTTTTACCTTTGGTAACAAAATAGTTTTCCTCATCACATTTGATACCATTTCGTCACACAAAAACAAACAATAATAATAGTAATAATAGTATTGCTATTAGTTATGTAAAGTCACATAAATTTTTTTATCTTTAAACGTGGCTATTGTTTAACCTTTGGTCACGCATATTTTTTCCATGAAGCTTCTAATAACTTCGTCACACAAAATAAACAAACTGATGACAGTGTGATGAATGTTCATGTAAAGCCACATGAAATTTTGAATTTTTTAGTGTGGCTATTATCTAGCTTTTGGTCACAAAGTAATATATGTAGCTATATGTATTAGTTTTTAGTCATACCATCAAACAACTATTGTGGTTGTAGATCACATTTAGCCACACTTTTCTTGTGTGACTACTAAATGTCACAAGTTTTTTCTTAAAGTGTGGGATAAGGGTTCAACTAATGTGTTTTTGGTTACATAAAACAAATATTGTAGCCGTAGATCACAAATGACCACACGTTTTCTAATGTGACTATTAAATGTCACATTTTTTTCCTTAAGATGTGGCTAAAGGTTTTGAACTGCAATGCAACTGTCACATAAATAAATAAGATGTGTGGCTAAAAGTAGGCTAGAATGTTTTGAAATGTGATTAATGACCTTTAGCCACACATTTAATCAAAAGTGTGACAGGGCGATTTTAGGAAATGTGTGGCTAAAGCCACATTTTGGTGTAGTGTACACATTATTATATATACAAATATACACAGTAAAAAAAACTTCTAAATTTTGGTCAAACTCTAAGAACCTATAGTGTTTACAACTTTTAACGTAACCGTATTTTACATATTTAACTTATACATCACAAAACTATAACAAACTATACTCTCTACTATTTTTACTTTTCCCGTATTTGACAAAACTTTGGATTAAGGACCCACTTTTCTTGTTCAGTGCGCACTGTTGGCTTGATTGCTTTTGGTGGATGGGGTTCATTCGTCATGGCGCATTCCTTGTTGGCCAAGACAATGGCTACTCCCATCGAAGTGGTAAATCCAATTGCACCATGCGGAGGTGATGCAACCATATTGTATGTTGCCATGGAGTCGTGCCCTAGAATAATTTCATGCTTGAATCGTGTTGTTACCACCAAAAATGTCATGCCATCGTTGACTGTTAGCTCAAATGTGATTTCCCCAGAGGGTGAACCACTTCGTTTGAGAAACCCATGATCGGTGAATTTACTGGGTGCAAGCGCGCTTTATCTTCATCATCCAACAGGTTGAAGCATTGCTCGTACATGATGTCCGAGTTGCTTCCTGCATCCATGAATTCTCTTGTGCTTCTGTAATGACCAAAGATGGCTGTTATGATCAGGGGGCGGGCGGACGATGGTCCTCCTCGGACAACGGGGAAGCATACATGTTGTTCCTTCCACCCCACAACCGGATCGGTTTTTCTATTGTTGCGCCTGTGCCTTCCTCCCTGGATCAACATGCTGATGTTCTTGGTCTTCTTTGTTTGGCGGACCATCATTTTGTGGTTTATACTACATGTTTTTCAACAAATGTGCCAACTTTCTGGACTATTAAGCCGTTTCACGGCGCTTTTCAATTGGAAACATGCGTCTGTGTCATGGACAATGTCTTGATGGAAAGCAGAATACTTCGCTGGGTTTAAACCCTCTCCATTTTTGAGCTTCTTTGGCTCAGGGAAGTCCACATTTTCTGTTGCTAGTACTGCACATGGGTCGTTGTTAGGGGAGTCCAAGAGTTGTGGCTCCGTCTGGCAGACTTGTTATCTTGAGGCTGCTTTGCTTTCTATTCGACTGCCTCCGTAGGTTTGGATTATGTTTGAGATGACCCTTAAAGCCTATTCCAAACACATCCTTTCCCTTTAATGTCATGTCTATTGTTTTTGTTTCTTACAGAAGGGCTTGTGCGTCTTTGTACTATGGCACACAGATTCTACTCCACATAGTTAGCTCTTTTTTGGTTCACGCATATAATTTGGCCGCATTCATGATTTCATCCAAGGTTTCTTGCATACCTGTCTTCTCTGTGAGGGTGCAGATGAGTTCATCACATCGCACGCCCTGCTTGAAGGTTACTTTCAGGAGTTCATACCTAAGAGGTCCAATTTGGAGTGCCTCTTTGTTGAACATGGTGATATAATCCTCAATGGCTTGATTCTCATATTGCGCACATGTAGGATATCAGTTGAGTCGTGTTCTACCCTGCGCTGCAGACTGAAGTGATTTGAGAACTTGTCAGTAAGCTCTTTGATGCCATTGATTTGCCCAAGTGGCAGGTTGTCGAACCAGACTCATGCAACACCCATGAGGGTCTGCGCAAACATGTGACATCAGGCTGGTAGGGTCCAGCCTGCTACCTTTCTCGTAGTTTCAAAGCTTCTTAGGTGGTCATCATGGTCGCGTGACCCATCATACTTGCCTAAGTTTCTTGGTCTTTTTGTTTTCAATGGCAAAGGGGTTAGCGCAATGCGCGGAGTGAACTTAGATTTCTCACTGAAAGATGGAGGGTAGTATGGTTTGGTAAGGTCCTCTTCAGCGGAAGATTAATCTCCTCACGCAACATTGTTGACATGGAGTCCATGCGCATGTCTCTCACGCATGGTGAGGGGCGTGAATGGCTCTCAGAGATTAGGTAGGCCCTTCCCTTATCATAAGATAGCTTTTGAGACATATCTTTAAGCTGTTGTTCTTGAAGCATCTGATTATAGTTGCGTTTCAAGGCCTCATTTTCCTGAATATACCACATCTCCGGACTGACCATCGACGCAACATTTTCAGTAGGAGAACCTTGGTTAGCATTCTCAATGACGAACTGAAATGAGGGAGTGGATTGGCCGGTAGCTGTGGATGGTGTGTTGTTGTGAGGATCTTCTGTTTGGTTTTCCTGTCCTCCCGAGTAGTGGAAAAATCATGGCTTAAGAAAGAAAGAAGGAAAAAAAAAGTTTGCTGTTCTATATTGCTCAATTCGGATGACGCCAATGAAGAAACACTGGTTAAACACGTTAGTATACAAGCAACGTAAAGAGATATTTTATTGATGTATGATCGGATGATTATACAATACTCGAATATAGATGAATATAAGTATTTCGACTTTAATCTTTCTTTCCTAGCTTTACACGATTTCTCTAAGTTTTTTTACATAAGAAATGGAATGTCCCTCTTTAGAAGAGAGGGGTATTTATAGTGCTAGGAATCATCTTGTGATTGGTTCTCTTGAGAATGACAACTGTCTCGCGCGGGCCCCACACGGTTGACAACCGTTAGGGCATTCATGTCACAACCCGGCCACAGGGGGCCTGGACGAAATTACAGTTTGGTACGACATTCACGCGAATGCAAGCGACAGCGGAAACGGTATAAAAATTAACTAACTTTATTAATGTAATTTATACAATTTATTTACATAATACAATCTTGTTAACTACACCTAGTCCCTGATCGTACTTGCGCGGTAATATCTATGGTTACTCGATCATCTTCTGGTTCGTCCACTGGTTGTGACTCCGAGTTGCAATCATACATTCTCCGTATCTCCAATGTCGGTACCTGAACACATGCTTAAAATGGTTTGGGTCAACAATAATGTTGGTGAGTTCGTGTGTTTAGTTACATAGGCGCCCAAAATAGTTTATCAAAACAGTTTCATTTATTCCAAACAAGTTTAATAGTTTTCAACTCGTTTACCTGGTTATGGTGTTACAGTCCTAAAAGCTGGCCACTCAACCCTTGGCACCTAGCCCATGCATAACCATGTCTAGATGTAACAACATAAACTATGCCCGTTACTGTCATAGCTCTCAACCTATGCCCTGCCCCATAGGTTCCCCAATGGCAAAATATATGCCGCAAAGACCCGTCGGTCTCAGTGGGGGTTTCCGGGTCTAGGCCGGACCACTGTGCGTAGGGATTCCCCAAGTAGTACTACCCATATATTAAGTCGGCTCTATCGTAGAGTTAATGAGTGCCTGGTTCAGTATGCATAACAAGCAAGCAGGTAATCACGCTCTGTAAAACTAACACCCATAACAATGTACAAAACAGTTTAAAAGCATGCGTCACCCCAAATCATTTATAAAAGTAAAAAGATGGGAGTTCACAAAACTCACCTGGTAGCATAGCTCAAATTATAAAACCGGATGTTCAGTACCGGATACTGACGCTCTCCTGGTTGGGCCCTATGTCAACACACAGTTGTTACACCCTATGTCCTTTAGACCAAACCCAGTTAAATAACTCAGTTAAGTTGGTCATGTGCCCCTCATGTGAGGGGCAATCCTGTCTTTTCACCCTTAAAAGGACAATCTGTGTAATAATAATAATAATAAGGACAATCTGTGTAATAATAATAATAAGGACAATCTGTGTAGTAATAATAATAATAATAATAATAATAATAATAATAATAATAATAATAATAATAATAATAATAATAATAAAATAATAATAATAATAATAATAATAATAATAATAATAATAATAATAATAATAATCGGACCACCCTCACCCTCATCTAACCACCATCGTCACCATCATCGGACCACCTCAAAAACTCATCAGAAAACCCACCTTCACCACATTCTAAGTCGAAATTGGGAGATTGTAATCTAACGGAATGAGAGACACATCTGTGTGTAACCAGTTAAAAATGGATCAGACATCAACATGCAAATTAGTGAATAAATTTACAAAAACAAAACATGTAAAAAAAAGTAGGAGAACATTAATATTTCTAAAAAAAAAGGCTAATTGTATTGTAAAGTACTTTACATGTTATTTACAATTAAAACTATATTACTAAAATAATAATTCAATTTCCTAAACATAGAAACCATTTAGGAACTCCTGGGCAGGTTAAATCCATTTATTTAACCGTGGTCAAAAGTTCAACATCAAAAAAAGTCAACTATGGTTGAAAGCATGTAACATTTACATGTGCTTAAGAAGATTTTGTTATTTTGTCGTACAGGAGTTGTCTAAAAGCAATTCAATTTTTTTGACTAACAAGTAACCTGTTAGTGATGTTGTAATGCATAAAGATGATTGTACGAAGACTGTAAACACCCTCATTAAAAGGCACCCATGCTATCACATTCTGACCTATAATTTTTTTACTTCGAAGGAAACAGCAAAAAGACACATGGGCAAAAAAATGACTAAAGAATAATTATCATAATTGCATCATATAACATAATGAATAAGCAAAACACCTCACATAAAGATAAGAACAGGACTTTGTTAGAAGGTGGGTTTTCTGATGGGTTTTTGAGGTGGTCCGATGATGGTGACGATGGTGGTCAGATGAGGGTGAGGGTGGTCCGATTATTATTATTATTATTATTATTATTATTATTATTATTATTATTATTATTATTATTATTATTATTACACAGATTGTCCTTATTATTCTTATTACACAGATTGTCCTTATTATTATTATTATTACACAGATTGTCCTTTTGAGGGTGAAAAGACAGGATTGCCCCTCACATGAGGGGCACATGACTAACTTAACTGAGTTATTTAACTAGGTTTGGTCTAAAGGACATAGGGTGTAACAAGTGTATAAAACAAAGGACATAAGGAGTCAAAAATTCGAAAAAAGGACATAGGATGCAATTTCATGTATAACTAAAGGACAATCTGTGTAATTCTCTCATAATATTATTAGTCTTTGGTTTTTATTCGTAATGGTCACGTGTGGGAACGAGCTTGATCATATGGTTCATATTTATGTTTCCTTTCATTATAATCATCTAATGTCTATGTCCGAATCTTAGTTGTCGAGTCCATACTCTATGTGTCAAAGGTCTAATAGTTGTTGACTGATATCGGTTCCATTTTATGGGTTATAGTGAATATAAGTTAGTAATGGTTTTACATATTTATGCGACACATATTAGTTTCCGTCTAGGTCGCGTCTTAAGTCTTGATATCTAATTCCAAGTATTTAGTAATAACTCTTTTGATGTCCTAAGTGTCCCTTGCATCAAAGGTCATAAGGTTCCAATGTTCCATACTAGCTAAGGTTTATGCGACTAGTCCAAACGTCCGTGTTTTATATTATATCGTCCTATTGTTTTTATATCAAGTTCATATATTATAACTTTCCATACATTGTTTATTATCCAATATGTGTCCCCATTTTCTTATCCGCAACTAAGATCCAATGTCGAGTCTTAAATATTATATCTAATAAAATGTTCAAGTGTGGGGCGTCAAATGTCCAAATGCTCAAGGCGTCGAGTCTAAGCCTTCCAATGTTCATGGTTCGCAAGTTATCTATGCTAATGTTACTAGTCCGAATGTCCAAGTATCCGATCCAACATATATTTGTATTAGTTATACTTTTAGAAATAGTTCGTTTATTAACTCGTCAAGTCCCACACGCTTTGTATAATTAAAATATAAACAGGTTGCTAGTCTGGTTATACCTATTGCTCGTCTTCGGCTCGGGTTTGACCCGGTTGACTGCCACACTGACTGAGTTGACTCACTTGACTTATGTTGACTGAGAGTTTGACTTGTCTCCTTGACCCACATGTGACCAGTCCCCTTAACCCGAGACCGAACCGTTCATGTTCGACTACTTCTATCCATCCTTGACAACACTATAACCCATCAACACAACTCCATCCATACCCGCTAACATCCACCCTCGAATTCCCACACAATCGACTATCGGACCCATCATTCGACAACTACCAAAGCTCCATCACACACCACTACCGAGCCATCATCACCGTCACCTATAACCACCTTAACCCACACCACGATCACCATCGGATGTCCACTGCTAGACAACCACCACTGACCCTCTGCCATGGACCAACGAGACCACCGTCTGGAACCACCATATCAGCAATAATCATCACCATCAGTTGATATTATGGAAGAAAGGGGTTTTGAGGTTACCTTTGTTTGAAGAGGACACGGTTACAGGGGCGGCGCCGCCGCCAGAGCCACCACTCGACCCTTCCTCTTCGTTCTTGGTTCTCTCTTGATCTGCTTCTCTCTCCTCTCGGATCTCTCTCTTCAGCGTCTCTCTCTCTCTTTCTGCTCTTCCTCTTTCTACAGATCTCATTATAATAATGGTGAAGCAAGGTTGCAGGGTGAGGGTGTGGTTGTGGTTGTGGGGTCCTGTCACCGGAGCTCCGCCGGAAGAGGAGGAGGTCGCCGGTCCTCCTCTCTCTCCGGCTCCCTCTCTTTCTCTCTCTAGGTTGGTGTGGTTATGTTGTACAGATGTATGTGTGTGTTATGTTTTATAAAAGAGATAAGGGTGGGTGTCATCAAGAAGGGGAGGACAAGTGTCCTTTCCCTTGGTGACTCACCCGATCCGTTCGGGTGCGGTTTGGGTTCGTTATCGCGTATTAGCTCGGTCTCTTATTGCGTCACATGATAGTATCGTTTATATTATTCGGTTTGATTTTTAATTCCGTACATAATCGTCTTGCTTAATTTATTTACTCCTAATATTTATTTAGTTATCATCATTTATTATAAAACGATACTAAAACGCGAAAAATTTTCAGGGGTCTGACCCGGGTTGTGTTAGGATCTGAGTTTCTTTGTTTTGATTGTTTAGACAAATATGAAATAAGTGAAGTGAGATATAAATGGAAAGTGTGACGTGTGCGTAACTATACATATTTTTCGATGGATTTTAACACACGTTTTGCTTTAATATTTATAAAAATGGTTTCGACCTTAATATTAAAACACACACAATAGGGCAAGTGTACCCTGTCATATATGTAGTAAGAACAGATAAGAACCAAGTATCGATCCATGGACGCGCGCAGAGCAATTGTACTAAAACTCTATCACCGAGTTTGTTTAAATTCTAACATATGTAAATATGTAACTAAGACTCCAAATAGAAAACATAACTATATAAACTATAGTACGCCAATCCTAGCGTGTCATCTATATATATAAATAGAAATAAAGGCGTGATCAACATTCCCATTTTCCGACAGTTAGTTTCCCTTTCGGGTATCCTAACATGACAACTATACAGAAAGCTAACACGAATACACACGTTAACCACTTCAAGTCGTTCAT
Organism: Ambrosia artemisiifolia; assembly: GCA_032199755.1. Taxonomy (NCBI): domain Eukaryota; kingdom Viridiplantae; phylum Streptophyta; class Magnoliopsida; order Asterales; family Asteraceae; genus Ambrosia; species Ambrosia artemisiifolia. Next base: position 49,414,594 of record CM063517.1, on the reverse strand, counting down.
TAGCGAGCAGCTGATATTATCTCATGCAGATCTTCTAAAGATAAGTTAGTCATCTGTTAAGAGTATTCTAACCTCACTAATTCAGGAAAGCAATACCGAATACACAATACAGCCACCTAAACTAGCATAAAGTAGAGCATTTCACAACCTATTCCATTTTACCAACTTTGAACCCAGATCTACTAAGATCGCTATTTTTACCAAAATAACTACCAGAGATCATCAACCGTGTCAAAGACTGGTAACGACACCATTAGGCTTTCAAAACCCTTTTACGTGCCGGTAAGCATTTTTAACCGTTATTCGACTGACTTTAACCAAACCAATACCCGGTTACAGTTTCATGGTGTAAACTATTTAACAAGCTAACTAGTCTACTACCGGACGATTAAACGGACGGTTTTTCAACATTTATCCGCCTAACACATTCGATAATCGCAAAAGTCATCCAAACACAACTATCAATCCAACAACAACGAAACAAGGTTGCACTATGATCATCAAGATCTAACCATGAAAAACGCCAAATTCATACAAAACATGATTACATACTAAGGATCGTTTTTTCTACTAAAGATTACTAAATACGAATACTAGATGCTAATGTACTACATAAACAACACAAACAAGTTCTAATAAACAGATTTGAATCGATAAAAGCTTAATAGATCAAACCAATAAAACTTGAATGTGATGGATTGGATGAAGATAGATGATCCGGATGAGTTCCCGAGCTTGTTCTTCGGCTTTGCAGCAGTTCACCAGTCCAGAAAATCGCCCAGAATCGCCTCCAGAATACCCAATAATTGATCAGTGAGGTCTGCTCTGTTTTTATAACAGATTTTGATTTTGTGCACGGTCGTACACCTAAAGTGCACGGTCGTGCACTTTAATTTTCCGAGCTGACGTGCAAGTGGGCAAGTGAATGGGTTGTTTCTGGAAATATCTTGATTTTGTGCACGGCCGTGCACCTAGGGTGCACGGTCGTGCGGGTCTGTGGTGGCCGAGTGCTTGGAGTGCACTGCCTGGTGCACTGGCAGTGCACTCGAGGATTCCAGGTCGCACGGGCTCGTGCATGGCCGTGCTGATCAGGGTGCTCGAGAACCTGATGTGCACCAGCTCGTGCACTGGCAGTGCAGCCTTCTGTGCTAGAGCCAAGTGAGCCTGCACGGGCGTGCAGCTATGGTGCACGGCCGTGCACCATTTCCATACTTAGCTGATTTTTGCAGAAACTTTCCGTCTTGTCCGGTTTTCCCTCGGTTTCTTCGACTTTGCTCGTGGGACGTCGTTTAGGACCTGCAATAAACATATGAACACTACAAGAAATTTGGGTATTTACCCACACATAGTATGTGTAGGAAAAACCATAAAATGTGTTAGTAGTTATGTTTACCTACACATAAATTAAGTGTTATGATGTGTAGACTCAGCACTGTAGATATTGATCATTACCTACACATTTATTATGTGTAGGTATATAGCAAGCTATACCTACACATATATGTGTGGCTAAAACCAATATATATGTGTTGGTAAAAGAATAGCAACTTGTTAGATTGAGGTATGACGTGGCAGCTGACGTGGCATCCAACATGGCAGCTAATCATGTGTAGGTAAATGTAAAGGATGTATAGATATTGATCTTAACATGTGTAGACATTGATCTTAACATGTGTAGAAATAATATATATTCATGTGTTGGTAAAATATTCAAATGTGTGGATAACAACCACGATTTATTTAACTAATAATTTTAAATGTATACATACAAATACAAAAACAGTTATAGAAACATAAGCGACCAAATTAATGAATTACATACAAGAAAAATACACCTAAAAATCGAGATAGAAAATTAAACTAGCATCTTGATGTTAAAAGTGCTTGAGTCGCTTCGTCAATTATCACAAGATCAAATGAAATGCCATCTAATTTTTTTGACAATGAACCAGTGAGAATTGTTAAAACGACATCTGCGTTTTTTATAACATCTGTCACACCCATTTGTTGTCTCTAGCGTTCTTCTTTAGAAAGCATCTTGAGCTCCTTCCTTATGTTCTTTTTTGTGTTTCTGTCTTTAACCTTCAACAATTTACTATTCAGTGCCTGTAAAGTCACCAGATTCATCAAAAACATAAAAAAAATACATCATACTATTTTTGGTCACAATACTCGTTTTCTGGCCGCCTCACCTCGAGGCGCGCGACTCGGCCGTTTGTTTTAAACTATGGTTCTTACTATGAGAAGATGGGAATTAGAGTAAATAGTGAAATTTAGTTATAAAAATTCTACCTCATTAGCCACTTTCTCAATGTGTAAAGGACTACTTAAACCTTCTTCTGGTATATCATCAAAAGCAATTTATCTTAATATTCAGGAAAAAAATTAAAGATGTAACTGGTTTTAGAGGAAAATTATCTACCTTCAATCGATAAACAACGCATTGTCCAAGTGCAGGGGAGCCTAAATCATCCTTGTTTGGTCTTAGAACAACAACATCATGAGTCCCAAACTGCAACAAAAATAAGAGACCATCAAGTTTATGAAACCGGATAACAAAATATATTAATGCACATCTCCAATAAAGAGAAAATGCCACACAATGAGTGTCAGTGTGTGGCAACCGTTTTACCTTGTGAGATGGAAGAACGTCTCATTTGTTTGATTGAAGTTCAAGAAGAGTTTTGCCCATCAACCTAGTCTACAATAAGAGAAAATTGTGAGCATAAAAAGATACAATTGTCAATAGTTTTCACCGAAACATGAAATTTTAGTTCGTATTCTTTTCAATAGAGCAATTAAATACAAACCTGAACATCTACACACTTCAGATTAAGAATAGTGGATCCTCTCTTTGATGCAGACTCCAAATTTCTATTAGCACCAGAGCTCACTGATGTTGATATCTCAGCTTCCTACAATGATAATAAACACATAATGTAACGGTCACTAGTTGCTAACAACACATGATATAAATAATGAAAACCAAAAGGTATTGTATAATACTGATTAACTATATAACTATGCAGTAACGATATAACAATAAACTCGAGCTAATATCTTCTCTCTAAGATCAACAACACAAAAATATTTTACCAAAACATTAAGCCAAAAATAATATTATCCAAACCCGAACGTCACAAGTCACGAAATAATCATCAATACGACTTAGGTAGCGTAAATGTTTAGCCAATAATATTCATGACAAAACAAGAAAACATACTCTTGGAATCAAAATAACATATAGTTAATAAGTTCAAAACACGAAGTGTCAAACGAAAATAACCAATATTATGAAAACCTCGATCGATCCCTAGCCTCCTCTCTTATACTCCAATTGTGATGTGCTGCTGCTGAGATTCTTTTCTTGCGGCTCCTCTTTCTTTTGGATGTTGATATTTTCGATAATAATATCCCCCTAGCGGCTGTGTATTGTTCCTCGAATATATTATTATCCACCTCCAATTGTATTACCCCGGCTGTGAGTTATTACTGGCCCCTCTCTGTCTCTCCCCGCGCTGTGAATGAAATGAGTAATTCGTTGGTGCTTGTCCTTCAGTAAGTAGTTCGGATGGCTGGGTAGGGTTTTCAAAATCTTTTTGTTTTTTTGGGCCGTTCACATTTTCAACGAGACCTTTGTCTCAAAAATTTTTTAACTAGTTTTTTTTTTTTCTAGTCTTATTATTATTATTATTATTATTATTATTATTATTATTATTATTATTATTATTATTATTATTATTATTATTATTATTATTATTATTATTATTATTATTTAGTAGTATACTCCAAGCTCGCTCCGGGTGTTCTTGGCTCGGCCAAAATTCCTCGTCTATGCTCCAACGTCCATGAACATTTGCTCTCAACTGTTGGTGTCTCGATTAAAATTCTTTCATTTTGAGCTCATTTTATCCGAACATCTATAAAATAATAAAATAAATAAATACATAATAAAAACGACACGACACGAAACGAATACAAACCTGACCAAAAACTATACAAAATACATTGGAAAAAAGATGTGTTTTGCAGAAAACTAAAATAAAAAACTATTTATTTACTCATGTATCCAATATCCACATGTATTGTACAATTTTTTTAATATGTGTAGCTATTTATTTTGTCACGTCATTTTTTAAAAATAAAATAAAAAATTTATTTACTTAGCGAAAATTTTCCTACACATATGTAGATAATTTACCCATATATCAGTTCTTTACACATATGTAGATAATTTACCTACACATAACGAAAATTTTCCACATGTGTAGGTAATGTATCATTTAACTGATTGCAAGTTTTTGGGGGAAATTTTCCCACCAACACCAAATGTAGGTAAAAGCCATTACCAACATATATTAAGTGTTAGTCATTATGAAAAAAATATTATCAACCATTACCCACACATATAATAACATGTGTAGGTATTTACCCACACATTTACATGTGTAGGTAAATTATGTGTGGGTAAACATCCCAATTTCTTGTACGGTTAAGTACCGAATTCGTGCAATTATGGTCGAAAACGCGTAATTTGGGAGTTTAATCGGGGATTTAAATATGTATATTTTAACGTATATCAAACCTCCCCACACTTGAACTTTGCTTGTCCTCAAGCAAACATCAAAATAGAAATAAACGAAAAACTCGCCAAGTGGCAATAAAGTCAAAATATAACCTGTACAGACGATAATAGACAAGCCAACAAAGATATATAAACACGTGATAAGATAACTAAAAAGCAACGACTCGCTTCCGATCTCCAAGCACGCAAACCCGTACACGACTCACAATGTTCACACACACTCGGTTTTATTTATGATACATACGTGTAATGTGTATGTGTAAATCGCTCCATTGCCAAGACAATGAATCGTGCAATATCATAAGCTTGTCAAAAGATCTAATCTTCACCAACTAACGTGTGAAAAAGCACAAATCAAGAGGTCTTATGAGGGTTGTAATGTCAGGCAGGGGTAAGGGTGTGGAATGGAAATATAAACTGTAACGAAAAGGTTAAAACTCGGCGGTTAAGTCTAACTAAATTGAAGCAAAAACCACTATACAATACATACGCGAACGTAACCGCATTTTATTCAAATCGAGCTAAACACAAAATTTTTAACTTTAAAGCTCTAAAAACTGCTCGATCACTGCTAACTCACCCTATTTTAGGGTGTTCTATTTTTATGGAATTTTCTGGATTTTTTTTATATATGTATATCTAAGATATAACTGATATTGGAACACGAATATAAACAACACACGGGCTCTAAATATACAAACCCGAACCCGAACTATTTACAACGCAAAAACGAGTCAAACATTAACCTAAACCGAGCATTAACACAAAAGGTTTAAAAGAAAAAGGCTAAATTTGGGTAAGTGGCGAAATAGTACGGTAAACAAGAAAAAACACGGGATTAGGTTCAACATGGTTAACTAGGGGATAATGTTTGTGTGCGGGAAAACAAATAAAACGAAAAGAAAAGGCTTAAATCAAAAGGTTATCCTAAATGCCTCAATCATGTTCGTACAGTCTCACACGTTTCTGATCTAAACAAGTATGCTAATGACAAGTTCTAAATTACACAAAACATCCGGCTCACTCGAAAGCATGTCAAAGAAATAGTAATATACTTTAAGGCTCAAATGCTCACATAACCGGAAGGAAATGGGTGCAAGTGTACGAATCTAACACGCTCGTATCTCATCTGTTTGTCGCGCCTCAAGTTATCTTTATCAAAAATTAGTTAGGCTTGTATGAAAATATATATATATATATATATATATATATATATATATATATATATATATATATATATATATATATATATACATATATGTACTAAAAAGGTTTTTTTTTTTAGTTATATATATATATACAAGAGGACAAACAATAAGATATAATCCCCCCCCCCACATGTGAACTTCACATTGTCCCCAATGTGACAATAGAAAGCGTTTATGAATTAGCTATCTATAGTGGGAAAAAGGAGAATAATACTCCCCTAGTGTCGAAGAAACGTCCGGGTAAATGGACGGCATGAGCCCCGATAACGCTCGCCAGGTACCTGCACAATCAACATTCTCGACACAAACAAACTCATCAAACCCATTCATCCACATCCACAAAATAAACTAAAATACTGAAATATTAAAGAAAAGAAATAGTTCAAACATAAATACTAAAATGTCTTGGGTACGCAGACCCGAAAGGAAAGTACTGAAAGCATAAATAAATAGAGTACTAACAAAGCATGCATGAAGTGGCTACTGGGGGGGATCGTCCCTCTGGTGCTGGCTGGAACTTCCTGGCTGGTCGCCAGGAGCACGGTAAGGGAACAAGGGAGGATGGCCGAAATAACCCGGATGCACCTGCTCTAGCCCAGCAAACAGGTACTCGAAAGTGTGCCTCACATCCTGCTGCACTCTATCCATGGTGGACCGCATCAACTGCTGGTCCTGCCTAATCTCTCCCTGCTGTGCAACAATGCTACCCATGTTCAGTTCCATCGCCTGGAACCGCTGATAAAACTCCGGGTATGTGGGGATGTCTGGAGGCCACTGCTGGTCATGGTGCTGGTGCTGGTGCTGAGGTGAGTGGTGTGGAGAGATTGGGGCGTCACCACTGCCCCCTGCGTTCTGCTCAGGCATCTCCTCGTCCTCATCGTCCACCTCCTCTGGAACTGGGTCCCACACAATCCCCTGGCTAATAAGTCGTGGACCATCATCTGTGTCATGTATCAGGTTCTGAGCCCTGAGTGATCGAAGGTCCAACATAACCCCATTAGTAGCCAATGTCAATGTCCCCCTAACCTCGTCAGTCAAAAGCCCCAATGCCTCAGCGATCTGGGTGACGTATTCCCCGCCATGAATCTCACTCCCGTCCTTCGTGCCCCCGGCATTCAGGAAGAACTCAGCCATCCGTGCGGCTAAGTTCATCTAGGCACCTTCATAAAAGTGGTATAAAAATATGAGATCAGGAGTGGGACAGTTCCCAGAACTGTCCTTTCGGCCACATATGGTGTGGCTGAAAACATGGTGCATAAGGCGGAGAAGCGGGTCCCTGATCCGAGTTGCCTTGGAAGACCTCGGATTGTAAGGCGTCCCATCGGCAATCGAATCCTTAAATGCAGCCCGCTCGTCAAGGTCCGCGAAGCTGTGGATCCCACAGAAGTCTTCTGAGTTGGTTTCCAAGTACTCGTAGATCCCCAGTCTTCTCCCCAGTCGCGCCACCGACCAATGGTACCAATTCCCGCATAGCCTAAACCGGATGTCTTTGTCGTGGAAGTTCTTATACACCCTTCCTTCGGTTTTTTGTACTTAAAGGATGATAAGAACTCAATGGTGATCTCCTTGTAGACCGGCTGATTTATGTTCAGCAATTTCGCCATATTTGGCGAGACGAACCCCTCGTATCTCTCACGCTGTTTGAGCGTGGTCAGCAGATCCAGATTGAGACGGATAGGAGTACCAAAAGAATTCCGGCGGCCCCAAAGCTTAAGGAACTTGTCGATGCACGTTGCCTCTCGTTTGTCGCGGTTGTCGAACCCGAGGTAGGGGTGGGCGTTGTCCATCTGCATGCAAAAACATATACAAAACTGTTAGTACACAAAAAATGGAGGTCCCGGATGTCCAAAACGGTCCTACGCGCATTCTGACCTGAATCTGCTTCTGATGCACGGCCGTGCGCCTTGGCTGCACGGCCGTGCACCCTTGGTCGTTGGTCAGGTCAGAGGCTGCACTACCTGGTGCACTGGCAGTGCAGCCCATTTTCTCGGCACGCACGGTCATGTGCACGACCGTGCATATGACCGTGCAAGCCAGTGCAGCTCTTGATTCTGAGCTGCACAGCCAGTGCACGAGCTGGTGCACCTGACCATGCACGGTCGTGCAGGTCTGGTGCACGGCCGTGCACGGGTTCCAGATTTTCAAAATTTTTTCTCTAAAAACACCCAAATCTGTCATATCTTTCAAGAAAACTCAAACTAACAACGATTTGGGCCTGGATGTGCACGGCTTTACCAACAATCACCAAAAAACTACACTAATTTAGACTAAAACAAACCAAAATCTAAGGGTTTATTAAATTTTATGAAGAAACCCCCAAATTTTGCCCTAGAACAAGAAACAAACATAGATCTAAACTAAAAAAGCATAAAACAAGTGCAATGTTATGAAGGGGATCATACCTTTGTTGATTGGAAGGAGAAGAGCGAAAGATTTAGCAAAAGATGATGATATTCGAAGGTTTTTTCGCAGGTTGGAATGGGGGTGCGGTTGGGGAGTGCAAGATTTAGGGTTTTGAAAGTTAAAGATGCTTATATAGTCCATTTCTGGGCTGGGCCTGTTTGTCGACTGTTCGCGCTTCATGGCATCCTTCCCGCTTTGTTCACAACCGGTACGAACCTGCACAATACTGGAAACAAAGTTAAACTAAGAAAAACAATAAATAATTACACTAATTACATTTTTACCCTTTTGGCGCGCCCATACACGCCGCGCTAGTTTTATTATCGAGTTGCTAGCAAGACTCACTTCCCCACACTTTATGAAGTGCGTGGGGCGTAGAGATCGATTTCCTCTACGGATTGGTCAACCGGTCCGTCAATATATACTTTAAGGCGATGACCGTTGACTTTGAAAGTCAATCCCTCTGAATTCTCAATCGAGACAGTCCCGTAAGGATATACCTCCTTAACAGTGTACGGTCCTGTCCACCGGGATTTCAACTTCCCTAGAAAGAGACGCAGGCGCGAGTTATAAAGCAGGACCAAGTCGCCTACCTGAAAATCTTCTCGGCGTTTCAGGCGACTGTCATGCAACCTCTTTGTGCGCTCTTTATATAACATCGAGCTTTCATAGGCTTGCTGCCTAAGCTCTTCTAGCTCATGGATCTGTAAGAAACGGGTCTCACCGCCGGTCTTAAGATCCAAATTCGCCGTTTTAAGAGCCCAGAATGCCCTATGTTCTAACTCGACATGAAGATGACACGCTTTGCCATAGACCAGCCGAAAGGGAGTCGTCCCGATAGGCATCTTGTAGGCAGTTCTAAAGGCCCACAGCGCGTCATCAAGCTTGTCAGCCCAATCCTTGCGGTTCTGATTAACCGACCGCTCAAGGATTCGCTTTAATCCGCGGTTAGTGACCTCCACCTGTCCACTTGTCTGGGGATGATACGGGGTGGATAACTTGTGGTGGACACCATATCTCGCCAATGCGCGATCAAGCTGCGCATTGCAGAAATGCGTACCATGGTCACTAATCAGTGCCTTCGGGGCACCAAACCGCGCGAACAAGCTCCTAACAAACCTCACAACAACCCGGGCATCATTTGTGGGTAAGGCTTGCGCCTCGGCCCACTTTGATACGTAATCTACTGCCACGAGTATATATCTGTTGCCCCGTGAGGAGGGGAATGGTCACATGAAGTCAATGCCCCAAATGTCAAAGACTTCACAGACCTGGATGGGATTCTGCGGCATTTGGTCGCGTGCCGATATGTTCGTAGCCCTTTGGCACGAATCACATGCACCAACCAATATCTGAGAGTCACGAAAGAGTGTGGGCCAGTAAAACCCGGAGTCTAACACCTTCTTCGCAGTGTAATTGGCTCCATGGTGCCCTCCAGTGGGCCCTTCGTGACAATCGCGCAAAATCTGCGCCGCCTCTACCCCGAAAACGCAACGGCGAATCAGCTGATCCGCCCCGATCCGGAACAAGAATGGGTCGTCCCAGAAGTAATGCTTGAGGTCCGCAAAGAACTTCCTCTTTTGCTGGTGCGTTAATCCTTTGATAAGGATCCCGCACGCGAGGTAGTTCGCAAAATCCGCGAACCATGGTGATACATCTTCCACCGACTTGACGCTCATCAAGAACTCGTGGGGAAAATTGTCATTAATGGTATCCCACGCACAGTTCTCGGCATCATCATGCTCGAGTCTGGACAAATGATCAGCGGCAACATTTAGGGCACCCTTCTTGTCCTGAATCTCTATATCGAACTCCTGCAGCAACAGGATCCACCTAATCAGGCGCGGTTTTGCGTCCTGTTTGCTAAAAAGTTATCGGATCGCTGCATGGTCCGTATAGACAATGGTCTTCGACAGCACCAAATATGATCTAAACTTGTCGAATGCAAACACTACCGCTAGAAGCTCCTTTTCAGTCGTGGTGTAATGCTCCTGAGCATCATGAAGAGTCTTACTAGCGTAGTAGATCGGGTGGAAGTGCTTGTCCTTCCGCTGTCCCAAGACCGCCCCTATCGCGAAGTCACTCGCGTCGCACATGATCTCGAATGGCAGCTCCCAGTCGGGTGCTTGACGTGCTTGTCGTGGTACACGTAAAATTTCCCAATTACAACTAAAGATAGTGGCAAGAAGGTATCGAACACAGGGAGTTTGTGGAATGTGTGTAAACTAATAACTTTGTAAATTAACTAATATTTAACTACTAACAAAATTAAAGATCAAAGATTGTTGATTGTTTTGGATTTAGACTTAATAAAAAGAAACTAAGTTACTGATTTAAGATGGGTTTTGTTCTTCAAGTTAACAAGCAATGACCATCCCTGGATCCATTTTCCTTAAACCTTTATGCAAAAGTTCCACTAGAAAGAGTTACATAGACATAACTCGTGTTTAAACAATTGTTGTGATAAAAGGGAACAAAGTACTCGGATTATAGCAATGCGAGGTTGTTTCCCGATGACCGATTAATCAATTATCCAACCCAAATCCTTCCCGCAATATCCCGATTGTTAGCAACACCAAGAACGTACGATTAAGACTAGAAATTGAGAAATTGATTAACTACTACAAGCAATTGTTCAAACACCACAATAATCAAGCAAACATGTACTAAATTATCGTTCTAGAAATGAAAGGAACAAACATAAAAGAGTTTAAGAAAAACTTCACCAAAAGATGATCATCAAAAGTTCTAGCCAAGCATGGTTTGATGACTCATCATCACAATCAAAGAAATGTTCATACGAATCAAAAACATAAACCAATGTTTGTGATAAGTCTCCAATGAAGATCCTCAGCCAAAAATCGCCCACAAGATGTTTAGAAACGTTCACAATGGAAGAGATGATCAAAAGGCACCATAAAGTGGTCTTTAAATGAAGGAGTTACAAAAATGTGCAGAGGCCACCGTACCCCTACGGTCCCACCGTAAGGGTACGGTGGGTTACAAATCCTGACGGCCATTCTTCACTGCCCTACGGTGGCAATATTTGTGTCTTGCAGCCACCGTAACCCTACGGTAGCTACCGTAAGGGTACGGTGGACACTTAGAAAAATCATCACTTTTCTTCTTGCATTTCACCTCGTCCCGATGCGTTCCGGTCCATTCCCAAAGCCCGTATCTCGTCATTTTTAGCTCCTTATTACACCTACAACCAAAGCAACCGTAGTCACCCAATTCCAAGCAATATCACGAATAAATGTGGATAAAATAAGCATTTTAACACTAATAAAGGGTGTTCGTTGAACCACCCGTCACATCCCCACACTTACCCATTACTTGTCCCAAGGAATCTACTACAATTCAATTTCAAAAATAAGCGATCATTTCGAAGTCAAGTTTAATGTGCAATCCTCGTACTAACCCATCCTCAACACCCCAGTCAACACACCCCTCACAATATCTCTCCTCTCGGTATCAAGTAAGCTCTAGCAAGGGTAAGCTAGACACACAAAAGGCAAACGGGTAGTTGCACAACCATAAGCTTGTACCTAAATCAATCATCCTCCTAACATGAACATGAGTATAAATCAAAGGGACTTAACGGTTGTAACTTGGCTAAGTGTGAAGGTAGGGAATAGGATATATATATATATATATAAGTAGCGCAAACTTTACCCGGTCTTTTTATTACAAAACAAACACACACGAACAAAGAAACACCACTATATACAAACACATAACATAACTTTTCTTGCTTTTTTTTTCTTTTCTTTTTCTCTCTCTTTTTTTTTTGCCAACCAAATTACATAAACAAACTAAAACATACTAAACTTAACACTTCAATAATACTATAACCACATAAACAAACTAAGCGCAAAAGACCGGGTCAAGTTGGGTAAAATTTAGGAGCTAGTTTAAGGGTCATCAAATAATAGGCTTTAAGGCTCAAAAATGGGCAACTAAATGTCCAAACCCCCGCCCCTCTCGCTACCTTGCTCATATATATAATGTATGAGGTCCAACCCCCCAAAAACCCACACTCGCACTCACATGATGAGGCCACCTAATGCCCTTATCATTTTTACACCCATGCCCAATCAAGGATTCAAGCTGTATTCAAGCACAAGTTCTAATGCACCCCTACCCGTTGCCACTCTCACAAAGGAATAATTTATTTATTTACATATGTGGCTTCAACTCTCACCAAGAAAAAGAAACGGGTATTAAGGGTTGCCGGTGTGTCTAATGGGGGTTAAATCAAGGTGTTCCAATTTTTTACAACATTGCACTTGACCTCAAAAATTTTTTTTTTTTTAAAATCTCCAAAAATTTCCTCCCATCCCCACACTTGGGATGCATTGTCCCAATGCATGGTTTTGAAGAGGAATGATCGCAATTTTCAACCAAAAGACCAATGCTTTTCAACTCCACCACAACCTTCTTTTTGGTATTTTTTATTTTTTCATTTTTTTTTTTTGGATTTTTTATTTTTTTAACACACCACCTACTCTCACAACCCAAACAAATCACCAACAATTCAATACACCACCCAACCACCCAAAACCAAAAGCACAAACAAAAATAAAAATCAAACAAAATACAAAGCTATGTACAAGAAGCACGACCTGATCAGTAATAGCGCGGCTGCGGCGGCCCGAACACCGAAGTGAACAAGTCGTTCCATTCACCAAAACCAAATGCGCCACTATCGCTTCCACCTTGGTCCGGGGCTTGTTGTTGTTGTTGCATCGGGTCCACCCATTGTGAATGATGAAGTGGTGGGGTGGGATAGGAGACGCTTCCATCATAAGGCGGTAAAGAGCTATAGTCCACCGGTTGTGGATTTGCCACCACCGGCCTTCCTGCATGCCAGTCATCATTCATCCTTCGATTCTGGTCATCTATGAAACGATTATTGATCTCCACCTCTTGGTAATAGGCGTGTGCCCGGTTCCACATTTCTTGCCTATCGAACCCCGCCTTCATAGTTCTCTCCATGCTCGCGCTCATCATTGTTTGATGATCAAATAGGGTGCGTTCCGACCCCGACCAAGTATCAAATATCGAAGCTGGGGGACGTTGGTTTTCAATTACCTGTTGCATCGATCCCCCAAAGGCCCAACCATCCGCATACACCCTCTCGGTAAAGTCATAAAAACTTCCACCATGTGCATGACCCGAACTGCCTTGACCCAAATCCAAGTGTCCTCCAGCCGGATTGTCTTCATTATCTTCATCGTCACTTGGTGGCTCTTCACCCCCACTTTCAACTTCATCCTCCTCACCGGGCGCAAGTGCCCTCGCATCTTTCTTAAGCATTCTCCACCTTTGACCCTCACTTTTCAGTTTATGATATCTTTTGGACTCAGAATAAACCCAAGCGGGCCCCAATGTTGCTAGATCAATAGGTTTGAATTTCTTTCTTTTTCTTCCTTCATCTTCTTCAGTTATCGCACCTTGTTGCTTCAACAACCCCGTAATTATTCGACAATAAGGAATGATTGACCTATCCGCTGAATTTCTACTTATCCAAACATGATTCAAGATCAAGTACCGAAGGGAAAATTTCGGAGACCGCTTCATCAAGGCGTAAAGGACTGGAATTTCTGGAAACCTCACCTCTTGCTTATCCGCTCTCCTTGGTACCACATTCAGAATGATGATAGTTAATAACAACTTTGCTTCAATCTTCAAGTTTCTCCTATACAAAGTTCCATGATATGTCCCTGGAATGAACAAAGCATCCAACATTTCCATCCAACGCGGATGCTTGTCTGGACTAATCAGCAAATCATTGATGCTCGGGTTTTTATATTCTTTTGCCGGTAGACTGTCAAACTTTGCAAGCCTGCGCAATGTCTCGTAAGACATTTCCACTTCTATCCCATTCACTACACCGACTAACTTCATTTTGGATGGTGAATCATATCTAGGACATCGTAATGTTGCCATCCATTCCTCGACCTCATCCAAATAAACCCTCTTTTCTTCTTGATCATGACAATAGAGCGCCGCTTCCCAACCCAAAGCTTTAAATCTATCAAATACCCCAAATGGTTCAAAATCTTTCCTGCTCACCTCTCTTTCATAAATAAATGCCCCAGCCCGGTCTGTCAACTTTTTAATTTGATCATGAAATAGAGTAGGTTGCCAGTCCCTTGGTTTTTCATTTAGAGGGCCCGTCTTCCATTCCGGCTTATTAGCCGGGTCTAACCTTGGCGCCTCCGGTGCTTGTTCCATCTCTACATCAGACTCATTATTTTGGGGAATATATTTCCGTCGTTTGTATTGCTGAGCAGGTTGCTTTCCCTTAGCCTTAGCAGCAGACGAACTTGATCCAGCGGCTTCACCAGTGCGTGCCATTACTACACAATGTACAATAACACAAAAACAAAACAAACCAAGCAAAACAAATTAGCCAAAATGACAAAGACATCCCCACACTTGCTTGTTATCATGGTAGTAGATGTTATTGAGCATAAACATCATCATTGGTTTGACAAAAATTGGGCATGACGCCTCTATAATCACAACATTACCAAAAGCTCACAATTTTCATCTCAACAACAATTCTACTACCATATTATTACCAAACAAACTATTTACATACTACATTATTAACAAGCAAGTGGGTATAAACTAAATAAGAACACAAACCTTAAAATCTTACAATGTAGCATAAAAATTGAGAAAATAAAACACATACCTTGAAGTAGATGATAATAGAACACAAGAAAGCAAGAAACTTGAAAAAGTCCCCAAAATCACGATTTTTAGGGTTTTGATTCGGACCCAAAAGAGTGTTTTTCGTGTGGTTTTCTCCCTAAAATCAGAATCCTTGTAAAATTCTAGCCAAGATAGACCCAAAAATCACTAAGATTGGTGAAGGATTGAGGTTTTTATGGAAGATTTAAGTTGAGAAGGAATGGGTTTGGTGTTCTTGTGTTATTGTTGAAGAAGAAGAAAGAAGAAAGTGATGTGTGGTTGTGTGTGTATATACCGTAAATAAGAGATAGGGAGTAAAGAGAATAAAATTTTTTTTTTGCTTTTTTTTTTAAAGAAAACCTTAATTTTGATTAAAAACTAGTAATTTTAAAAGCACAAAAATTACCCTACCCCCTCGAAAATCCCGTGTTGTCCTCAACACAATGTTAGAACCATTTTGTAACCCGAACGTCCCCACACTTGTTTCAAACACGGGTTTCGAACACACACAAACGAAAAAAAAAATAAAAAATAAAATAAAATAAACACTAACTATTTACACTACCAAACCTGGGCCTCTCAAATTTGTACATCCTCCACCGGGCGCAAGAGATAGCCCGCTTTATCAACCTCCAAAGCATTGATGTCATTTCCATCCAAGTACGGCTTCAAGCGATGTCCGTTAACCGTGAAGATCTTGTTCGTTTGCTCCTCTTCAATGTCTACATCGCCAAACTTGCCAATTCTTCGTATAACATATGGGCCCATCCATTTGCTCTTCAATTTACCCGCAAACATCTTTAGCCTTGAATTGTACAACCAAACCTTTTGACCCACTTCAAAGGTTTTTCTTCTCAACTTTGCATCGTGTACCTTCTTGAGTTTGTCTTTATAAGCCGATGCACATTCATAAGCCTCGTCTCGAATCTCTTCAACTTCATTCAATTGTAACTTTCTCAACTTCCCCGCTTCATCATAATCGGCATTAACCGTGGTAATTGCCCAATGTGCTCGATGCGCCAACTCCATTGGTAAGTGACAACCCTTCCCATACACCAATCGATAAGGGGTTGTGCCAATAGGAGTCTTGTAGGCCGTACGGTATGCACACAAAGCATCATCTAACTTCCCCGACCAATCTTTTCTATCAACACGTATCGTTTTCATTAGAATTTCCTTGATTTGACGATTAGATACTTCAACTTGTCAACTTGTTTGTGGATGGTATGGAGTGGCAATCCGGTGATTTACCCCATATCTCTTCAAAAGCTTCCCAAAATTGAAATTTTTAAAGTGTGATCCACCATCACTAATAATTACTCTTGGAATACCAAACCGGGCAAAAATGTTGGATTGAACAAACTTACACACCACCGAATGATCATTAGTCCTTGTAGCAATTGCTTCAATCCATTTTGACACATAATCAACCGCCACCAATATATACAAAAACCCGTTTGAGTTAGGGAAAGGACCCATGAAGTCGATGCCCCAAACATCGAAAATTTCAACAACCAAGATTGGTTGTAGAGGCATTTCATCCCTCTTTGAGATACTTCCCATCCTTTGGCAATTGACACAATTCCGGGCAAACTCACAAGCATCTTTGAAAATTGTGGGCCAATAAAACCCACATGATAAAACCCGGTAACCGGTCTTGTGCCCACTAAAATGCCCTCCACAAGCGGATGAATGAGCATGAATAAGAATTTCTTTTACTTCCGCTTCGGGCACACATCTTCGAATCACTTGATCGGGTCCAATCTTGAAAAGATCCGGTTCATCCCAAATGTATTGCTTCACTTGAACCATAAATTGTTGTCTTCTCTTCTTGGTCCAATGATCTGGAATGACCCCCGTGGCTAAGTAGTTAACATAGTGAGCAAACCACGGTGCATTAATAGTGGAAACCGACATCAATTGCTCATCGGGAAATCTTTCGTTTATCTCCCCAAAGTCATCATTTTTATCCACCGGAATTCGGGACAAATGATCCGCCACTACGTTTTCACTTCCTTTCTTGTCCCGAATTTCCAAATCAAACTCTTGTAACAAAAGAACCCATCGAATCAAGCGTGGCTTGGCATCTTTCTTCTCCATCAAATAACGAACCGCACTATGATCCGAATATACCACCACCTTGCTCCCCTAAATATACGAACGAAACTTATCCAAAGCATACACCACCGCAAGTAATTCTTTTTCGGTTGTGGTGTAATTGAGTTGCGCCTCGGATAAAGTTTTGCTCGCATAATATATCACCACCGGCTTCTTGTCAACTCTTTGACCCAAGACCGCTCCAATTGTTGTGTCGCTTGCATCACACATAATTTCAAATGGCTTCGACCAATCCGGCGGTTGCAAAATAGGAGCCTTCACCAAGTGTTCCTTCAAAACATTGAAAGCTTGCAAACATTCATTAGTAAAATCAAATGGAACATCCTTCAATAATAAATTACATAAAGGCTTTGTAATAACACTAAAACCTTTAATAAACCGTCTATAGAAACCGGCATGCCCCAAAAATGATCTTACCCCCTTGACATTTTTCGGAGGTGGCAATGATGAAATAACACGAATTTTTGCCTTGTCCACCTCCATCCCTCTTTCCGAAATCACATGTCCCAACACAATTCCCTCTTGCACCATGAAATGGCTTTTCTCCCAAATTAGCACCAAATTTTTCTCAACACATCTTTTTTAAAACTTTTTGTAATTCGTTGAGACAAGAATCAAAACTAGTGCCAAATATTGAGAAATCATCCATAAACACTTCTAGCGACTCTCCAACCATGTCCGAGAAAATACTCATCATACATCGTTGGAAGGTAGCCGGCGCATTGCACAAGCCAAATGGCATCCGCCTAAAGGCAAAAGTACCATATGGACAAGTGAAGGTGGTCTTGTGTTGGTCATCCGGGTGAATTGCAATTTGATTGTAACCCGAATACCCATCTAAGAAACAATAGTACTTTTGACCCGAAAGTTTTTCAATAATTTGGTCAATAAAAGGAAGTGGGAAATGATCCTTAGAAGTGGCGGCATTCAATTTACGGTAGTCAATGCACACTCACCACCCGGTAACGGGTCGAGTTGCAATTTGTTCACCACTTTCATCCTTGACTACTTGAACGCCGGACTTCTTAGGCACCACTTGAGTAGGACTTACCCAAGAGCTATCCGAAATTGGATAAATAATTCCCGCATCTAACCACTTAATTACCTCCTTTTTCACTACCTCCCTTAGATTAGGATTTAATCTCCTTTGTGCTTCTCTTGTGGGCTTAGCATCTTCATTGGTGATAATCTTGTGCATCATAATGGATGGACTAATTCCTTTGAGATCGGCAATTGTCCACCCAATAGCCCCCTTGTTCTCTTTCAACACCTTCAACAATGCTTGCTCTTGAGCCACCTCCAAATTAGAGGCAATAATGACCGGTAAAGTGTCATCATCCCCTAGAAAAGCATACTTCAAGTGGCTTGGCAAGTCTTTGAGTTCCAACTTTGGTGGCACCTCCAATGATGGTTTGGTGCCCGAATCAATTTCTACCGGTAAGCTCTCAAATTGATGAGTCCATGGTGGCCTTCCTTCCTTCAATGCCATGGCATCTTGCTTCACCTCTTCAACCCGTATCGCACAAGCATGTACCTGTTCAGAAAAATCACACATACAAACATCCATGCTATCCTCTTCATACTCATGAGGGTTGCATCCATCAATCAAATCTGCCATGAAACACTCATCAACACCAATAGCATTAGAATTGTTAGTAAAAACATTCAAACGCATTTTCCGGTTTCCAAAAGTGATATCAACCGTGCCAAATCTACAATCAATCACCGCATGAGCGGTACTCAAAAATGGCCGACCCAAAATGACATTTTGTTGTTGTCTTGGGTCCGCGGTCGAATAGTCCAAAACTAAAAAATCAACCGGATAATAAAACTCATCAATTTTCACAATAACATTTTTAACCATCCCTCGGGGCAACTTATGAGACAAATCGGCTAGAACAACCGTTGTCTCCACCCGTGCCAATGGACCAAAATCATATTGGTCATATAAGCCCCCCGGTAAATGCTCACCCCGGCTCCAAGATCTAGCAATGCCTTTGCCATTTTAAAATTACCAACTTGAATGTCTATCAAAGGCGTGCCCGGATCTTGGAGCTTAGGTGGAAGCTCCCCATTTAAAACCGCACTCACTTGCCCGGTAACATTTACCCGCTTAGGCACCTTTTTCCTTCCTTGCCTCTTTTGGGTGCATAATTCTTTTAAAAATTTAGCATAGGCGGGTATTTGTTTTATTGCATCAAGTAATGGAAGATTAATTTTTACTTGTTTAAACATGTCCCACATTTCTTCTTTTTGGGGACCTTTTGATGCAATAAAGTTTTTCTTACCCGGGTCAAGTAGAGCCGAAGGAAAAGGAATTTGATTTGGCTCACTTTCACTTTTCTCATTTTTATTTAACACATTTTTATCACTCTCACCCACTTCCGGTTTTTTCACACTTGACTCATTTTTTAAAACCGGTGAAATTTCTTCCTCATCACTCTCATTACCCGTTATATCTTCAACCACCCCCTCAACAACATCCGAAGATACATTAGCTTTAAATTCCTTACCACTTCTCAACACACTCACTTGATTAACATTAACATTATTACCTCTTGATGAGCCACGGGACGGATTTACCTTTGTGTCACTAGGAAGTTGACCTTTGCTTTTCTTCAATTCCGCCACATCGGTTGCTAGTTGGCCCATTTGGGTTGTCAATGCTTGAATGCTCTTGTCACGAACTTCATCTTTTTGAATTCGAGCTTCATCAAGTTGGTTCCTCTTTTGCATATCTTGTTGCATAGCTCTAAGCATATCCATGACTTCATTCCCACTTGATGAACTTTGACCCGAATTACCTTGACCCGTTGGTTGAAACTTTCCAAGATACCCTTGGTTACCTCCACCTCTATAATTGCCTTGATTGTATTGTTGACGAGGTGCAAAGTTACCATGAGACTCTTGAAAATTCGGGTTCAATTGATTAGAAGCATTCCCATATCGAAAGTTGGGATGATTTCATAACCCGGGGTGGTAAGTGTTGGAGTTCATGTCATAATTTCTCCCACCCCCTTGAATAGCATTCACTTCTTCACTTGGTGCTTCTTGAGCACCCACTCCACAAACCTCCGCCGTGTGGCCTATTTCTTGACAAGTGTTGCAAACATTATACAATTGATTGGTAGTTTGCACATTACCACCTTCTACCGCATGCACTTGTGGTCTTTGGAGCACATGTCTCGCCCTTCTTGAGGATTGAGCCTTCCTTTTTGAAGTCACCGCCATTTGCTCTAAATATGCCCAATCATCTTGTTCAAAATTTGTACCAAAAGTACAATTTGTGATGGACATAAGATCTCGTGCATCCTCCGGTATCAAACCTTCATGAAAAGCATTTAACAATTCCCATAGTTGGATACCATGGTGAGGGCAATTTCGTAACATCATGTTGAACCTCTCAAATGCTTCATGAAACATCTCTCCCGCTTGTTGTTGAAAACTCCTCAAACTTCGTCTCGCATCATTAGTCTTTTGAGATGTATAGAACTCATCCAAGAAAATTTGTTGCATGTCGGCCCATGTGAAAATTGATGCGGATGGTAAAGTGTGGAACCATCTTTTTGCCTTGTCTTCTAATGAGAATTGAAAAAGAACCAACTTGAAATCATCCGGAGTAAATCCTTGACCCCCAATAGTGTTGCAAATAGAATCATAAGTCTCCAAATGAAAATAAGGTTCTTCCGTTGCTAGACCCTTGAATTTTGGAAGACTTTGCAATGCGGTTGTTCGAACTTCAAAAGTTCTCCCATCCGTATGATGAGGAATCACTATTGGTGAAGGATTGTTGGTGATAATGGGTTTAAAATGAGATTCAATTCCTCTCACGGCTTCCCGGTGAAGTCTTCGAGGGGCACCCAATGGTGCTCTTAGTTGACCCATTTGTCCTTGCATAGGCCCTTGAGGTGCAAATTGTTGAGGATGTTGATATTGATGCATAGGCGGTTGTTGTTACATTGGCCTTTGAAATTGATTTGGCCCATATTGAGGAGGCACTTGTTGCAATGGCGAAGGACGTGGAAATCGCGGCCCTGGTGGTCTCACGTGTTGCACACCAACCGGTAAACTACCCGGATTTTGAAATTGAAATTGTTGAATAGGTTGACTTTGTTGACCCACTCCTTGTTGACTTCCAACATATCCTCCATCATCCCCATAATAGAAACCCTCTTCGTTGTATCCACTATACTCTTCCCCATATACTTCATCATATCTACCCCCTTGAACTCCCGAATATTGAAAACCCGATTGGTTTGGTGGTTGGTAAGTAGAGGTATGAACAACGGTTGACCCATGTGGAATTTAATGAGTTGAAGATGATTGACCCGTTGTTGGGAAGAAATGAGAGAATGGTGGAATTGTGGCGGATGGGCTAAGGGTGAAGGTTGATTGAACTTGGGTAGTGTTTGGTTGGGTGGTATGAGTTGGTGGAATTTCATGAGATAAAGTTACATTTGGTGATGGTTGTGTGGAAGTTGACATGAATGAGGTGATCGGTTGACCCGTTGTGGGTGGTATTTGGTTTTCTTGCATGATGTTTCTTGGTATGATAGGTGAAGTAGGTGAACCAAGAACTCGGTTTTCACGGACTAGTACTCGGTTTCGCCTCAAAGTTCTTTCAATCTCCGGATCAAACAATAGTGGTGATGACTCGTGAGAGCTTCTAGTATGCATACACTTGAAGTACCTGCACACTAAACACAACCAGTGTAAACCCGAAAATAACAAACAAAACTATCAATTAACACACGTTGCGCACTACTCCCCGGCAACGGCGCCAAAATTTGACGTGCTTGTCGTGGTACACGTAAAATTTCCCAATTACAACTAAACATAGTGGCAAGAAGGTATCGAACACAGGGAGTTTGTGGAATGTGTGTAAACTAATAACTTTGTAAATTAACTAATATTTAACTACTAACAAAATTAAAGATCAAAGATTGTTGATTGTTTTGGATTTAGACTTAATAAAAAGAAACTAAGTTACTGATATAAGATGGGTTTTGTTCTTCAAGTTAACAAGCAATGACCATCCCTGGATCCATTTTCCTTAAACCTTTATGCAAAAGTTCCACTAGAAAGAGTTACATAGACATAACTCGTGTTTAAACAATTGTTGTGATAAAAGGGAACAAAGTACTCGGATTATAGCAATGCGAGGTTGTTTCCCGATGACCGATTAATCAATTATCCAACCCAAATCCTTCCCGCAATATCCCGATTGTTAGCAACACCAAGAACGTACGATTAAGACTAGAAATTGAGAAATTGATTAACTACTACAAGCAATTGTTCAAACACCACAATAATCAAGCAAACATGTACTAAATTATCGTTCTAGAAATGAAAGGAACAAACATAAAAGAGTTTAAGAAAAACTTCACCAAAAGATGATCATCAAAAGTTCTAGCCAAGCATGGTTTGATGAATCATCATCACAATCAAAGAAATGTTCATACGAATCAAAAACATAAACCAATGTTTGTGATAAGTCTCCAATGAAGATCCTCAGCCAAAAATCGCCCACAAGATGTTTAGAAACGTTCACAATGGAAGAGATGATCAAAAGGCACCATAAAGTGGTCTTTAAATGAAGGAGTTACAAAAATGTGCAGAGGCCACCGTACCCCTACGGTCCCACCGTAAGGGTACGGTGGGTTACAAATCCCCGGCAACGGCGCCAAAATTTGACTTGCTTGTCGTGGTACACGTAAAATTTCCCAATTACAACTAAAGATAGTGGCAAGAAGGTATCGAACACAGGGAGTTTGTGGAAAATGTGTGAATTCTAGTTTTGTTGATTAACTACAATTAAACTATTTAAACAAAAAGTAAACGATTAAGATTTTGAGTAGTTTGATTTTAACTAAAGGAACAACTAATTACTTGTTTAAAATTAAGTTTGTTTCTTCAAATTATGGAACAATGATCATTCAAGGATCCGGTTTCTCTAAACACTTGTGTAAATTTCCACTAGAAAGAGTTACATAGACATAACTCATGTAAAAGCAATTGTTGTGATAAAAGGGAACAAAGTACTCGGATTATATTAACGCGAGGTTGTTTCCCGATGACCAATTAATCAATAACCAACCCCAATCCTTCCCGTGATATCTCGGTTGTTAGCAACACCAAGAACGAACGATAGAGACTAAAAATCGGTAAATTAATCAACACATTACAAGCAATTGTTCATACATCATAATAACAAAGACAAAGTACCAAGTTATTATTCTAGAAATGTAAGAAATCACACACAAGAGTTCAAGAAAAACCTTCACCCGAAATGATCACCAAAAGTTTAGCCTCGCATGACCTGGTGAATCATCAAAACAATCATAGTAATGTTCATAAGAATCAAAAACATAAACCAATGTTTGTGATAAGTCTCCAATGAAGATCCTCAGCCAAAAATCGCCCACAAGATGTTAAGAAACGTTCACAATGGAAGAGATGATCAAAAGGCACCATAAAGTGGTCTTTAAATGAAGGAGTTACAAAAATGTGCAGAGGCCACCGTACCCCTACGGTCCCACCGTAAGGGTACGGTGGGTTACAAATCCTGATGGCCATTCTTCACTGCCCTACGGTGGCAATATTTGTGTCTTGCAGCCACCGTAACCCTACGGTAGCTACCGTAAGGGTACGGTGGACACTTAGAAAAATCATCACTTTTCTTCTTGCATTTCACCTCGTCCCGATGCGTTCCGGTCCATTCCCAAAGCCCGTATCTCGTCATTTTTAGCTCCTTATTACACCTACAACCAAAGCAACCGTAGTCACCCAATTCCAAGCAATATCACGAATAAATGTGGATAAAATAAGCATTTTAACACTAATAAAGGGTGTTCGTTGAACCACCCGTCAGTGCTACCAATATAGGGGCCTCCACAAGCAAACACTTTAAAAGCCCGAAGGCTTTCAAACACTCTGCACCAAACACAAACGGTGCATCCTTCTCCAACAGACGGGTCATCGGACGGGCGATTTTTGAAAAGTCTTTGATGAATCGCCTATAAAATCCCGCATGACCCAAAAAGCTGCGGATCGCTCTAACAGAGGAGGGCGGAGGGAGCCTAGGAATGATATCTACTTTGGCAGGATCAACCTCCAACCCATTTTGGGAGACCTTATGCCCTAGGACTATTCCTTCCTTCACCATGAAGTGGCATTTTTCCCAGTTTAGCACAAGACTGGTCTCCTCGCACCTCTGAAGCATCCGCTCCAGATTTCCCAGACACTGATCGAAGGAACTCCCGAAGACTGAAAAATCATCCATGAATACCTCCATGGAGTCCTCGATCATGTCGTGAAAAATAGCAATCATGCAACGCTGGAAGGTTGCCGGTGCATTGCACAGCCCAAATGGCATACGCCTGTAGGCGAATGTGCCAAAAGGGCATGTGAAGGTCGTCTTATCCTGGTCCACAGGATCGATAGGGATTTGGAAATACCCCGAGAAACCATCAAGGAAACAGTAATACAACTTCCCCGACAGTCGTTCCAACATCTGATCGATGAATGGAAGCGGGAAGTGATCCTTGCGGGTGGCGTCATTGAGCTTGCGATAGTCAATGCAAACTCTCCACCCCGTGACGGTCCTCGTAGGAATCAACTCATTCCTATCATTCGTGACCACCGTCATGCCACCCTTCTTGGGCACGACGTGCACAGGACTAACCTAAACAGAATCCGAGATAGGATATATCAATCCAGCATCAAGCAATTTAATCACCTCGAATTTAACAACCTCTTGAATGTTCGGGTTCAGACGCCTTTGGTGCTGCGCACAAGTCTTGTGGACATCCTCCATCAAGATTTTATGAGTACAGAATGAGGGATTAATCCCCTTGATGTCCATGATCTTCCAGGCAATTGCCCGCTTATGAAGTTTCAAAACTCTCAATAACTCGCTCTTTTCAACTGCAGATAAAGAAGATGAAATGATAACAGGCAGACGACCCTCCTCGTCCAGAAATGCGTACTCCAGATGCGGTGGGAGCTCTTTCAGCTCCAAAGACGGTGGATCTTCAACAGACGGCTTCGACTTATCGCTCTCTTCACGCTCAATCTCTACGAAACGCTCCGGGCTCTGGGAACTATCATCACCGATCTGGCAGACCGGCTGCTCAACTCTATGGCCCTCCTTCATAATGCCATCTAAGTTCCCACACAATAGTTGTGTGCCCGAATCATTCTCATCTATCGTGCCTCAAAAGTGAGAACTGACATACTGGTCTACTATATCAAGATAGTATAGTGTGTCGTCCTGACTCTCGGGATGATGCATCGACCTCTGAACCTCAAAAGTCACATGCTCATCATTCACCCGGAGTGTGATTTGGCTCGCAGCCACGTCAACAATCGTCCTGGCCGTGTTAAGGAAAGGACGTCCGAGGATCAGAGGCACTTTAGAGTCCTCATCCATATCAAGGATGACAAAATCCACTGGGAATACAAATTTGTCAATTTTGACAAGCATATTCTCAACAAACTCCCATGGATATTTGATCGAACGATCAGCAAGACGAATACTCATCCTGGTGGGTGAAGGCTCACCCAGATCCAGTTTCTCAAAAACCTTATAAGGCATAAGGTTAATGCTCGCACCCAAATCCGCCAGTGCATTACTGACAGACATGTTCCCTATCAGACAAGGAATGGTGAAACTACCTGGATCTCCCATCTTCATGGGCAGTCTATTCTGCAGGATTGCAGAGCAGTTTTCATTCAAGAGCACACAGGACAGGTCCTCAAGTTTTTGCTTGTTTGTGAGGATGTCCTTTAGAAATTTAGCATACTTAGGCATCTGGGCCAAGGCTTCCACAAACGGGATGTTTATGTGTAGCTGTTTGAACAACTCAAGGAATTTCCCGTATTGGGCCTCGTCTTTCTGCTTCCTAAGCCTGCTAGGGTACGGGACAGGAGGAGTGTAATCTGTGACTGACTTCGGTAACTGTGCTGTACTTGCTGGGACTCGCCTAGCGTGCACCTCGTCCGAAGACTCAGTCTGGACCGTCTCAGTGATCGGTGGTGAGCCCGATGTGTCAGGTCCCGTGGTTTTACCACTTCTCGTCGTGATGGCATTTACATGCCCCCTCGGATTCGGCTCAGTGTTGTCCGGGAGACCACCCTGCTGTCTCTCAGACATCATCTTCGCCATCTGGCCTACCTGGTTCTCTATGGCCTGCATCGACGCCTTTTGGCCCCTCCTCTCACCCTCGTAATTCGTAAAGCGCTCCTCGTGCTGCTGGTAGCGCTGCTCAGCGATCTGATTGGTATTAGAGGTGTTGGTAAGGAGCTGAGACATCATTTCCTCCAGCTTAGACATACCATGAGGGGCGTGCTGCTGGGAGCTGCTCCCGGCGCCCTGGTTCTGGTATTGGTTCGTTCTCTGCTGGGACGATTGACCACGAGACTGGTAAGGCTGTTGGTTGGACTGGTAGGGCTGTTGGTTGGACTGGTAAGGTTGTTGGGACTGTTGTGTTGCGGGGGCCCTCTGCTGATATCCGAGCGGGTTCTGGTTAGAGGAACCAGATCTCCACCCGAAGTTCGGGTGATTTCTCCAACCTGGATTATAAGTGTTACTGTAGGGGTTATTCTGGTGTCTCGTCTAATTGCCCATATAGTCCACTTCCTCGTGGCGTGTATACATCACCCCCTGAGCACACGAGCCAGGCTCGTGAGATACCCCGCACTGCTCACACAAACAATCGGACTGCGCTACGTGCTGCTGAGAGTTATTGAATCTCGTAGCCAGAGCCGCTATCTGTGCCGAAATCGCCGTATAGTTATCCACGGCATGCACACCAGCCTTGGCAGATGAAGATCTAGATCTATCACTCTGCCGGGATTTAGATTTTTGGGACGCCTTCTCAATAATGCTCCACGCTTCCCTAGGAGACTTTGTTCCGATGTCTCCCCCAGCGTATACATCAAGGCGTTCCTGAGACGCATACCCGAGTCCCTGATATAAAGTTTGCACCAAATGCCTTTTCGAAAGCTCATGGTGCGGGCAACTCAAGAGTAGGTCTTTAAACCTTTCCCAGGCCGTGTACAATGATTCATCGTCATCCTGACGAAAAGTCATGATGCGATTCCTCAGTTTTTGTGTCTTTTCAGGAGGAAAATATTGCTGCATGAACTGTTGTGACAACTCTGCCCAGGTCGTGATCGACCCTGCGGGTTGTGACAGAAGCCAAGTCCGGGCTTTGTCCCGCAATGAGAATGGGAGGAGTCTCAAACGTATAGCATCATCGGAGATGCCTTGCATCTTAAAGGTGGCTAAAACCTCCAAGAATGCAGCAATATGTCGGCCTGGATCCTCGTGTTCCAGTCCACCGAATTGCACCGAGTTTTGTATCATATTCACGATACTAGATTTGATCTCGAAATGTTTAGCCAAAATAGCCGGCCGGACAATACTCGGCGCGAGTCCATCTCCTCCTGGACGACCACTATCATTCAGCGGAATGTCATCATCCGCCATGATAATGTCGCTTCCGGCGTCCGACCCGTCGTCGTCGGCCAGATCGTGCCTCGCCTCCTCAACTGGGACCTCAATTCTAGGGGCAGAAATAAGAATATCAGAAACAAGACGTAATTTATGAAGTCTAATCCGCTCGCTTCTCCTCAAGACACGCCTCCGTTCCTCGTCAGAAAGATCACCAGAAGGCCCGGGGTTTGCGGACATCAACCTGCAAATAAGAATGATACAGTTGCAGCAGGCGAATATATGACAAACCCAAAAGGCGATAAAAGACAGAAAAATAAATAAATAAAATAAGGAATCCATAAATTCATACGAAAATAACGGGAAGCTATAAACTCGAGAAAATCAAAATAAAAACAAATAGAATCAATGGAATGAACAGAAGTAAACAGACTAAGCCTAAAACTATACAACGAATGAGATGAATAATCAGTTCAAATACGAACAAATAAATCTAATCAATCGAATAACGAACTAATTAAATTCATAGACAAACCAATCAATCCACAAATCAATCAACTAAATCTATCAACATCCTAATGAACGAATAATTAAATCAAACGATCCTATAAGCAGATAAATGAACGAATCTATATACTAACCTATAAACCAACCTAGAATCAATCCAAAAGATCAACAGACAAATAAATCAAATAAGCATTCAATAAATCATATATGCAAAGAAATGAACGAAATAATAAATCAAAGAAGTATAAACAAGTATTCACAAGTATGTACACTGGTAAAAAGTTGACTCGGTTCGTTCCTAAAGCTCGTCGCGTCCCCGGCAACGGTGCCAAAAACTTGACGTGTGCGTAACTATACATATTTTTCGATGGATTTTAACACACGTTTTGCTTTAATATTTATAAAAATGGTTTCGACCTTAATATTAAAACACACACAATAGGGCAAGTGTACCCTGTCATATATGTAGTAAGAACAGATAAGAACCAAGTATCGATCCATGGACGCGCGCGGAGCAATTGTACTAAAACTCTATCACCGATTTACCAGTAGGAAAAGATAAGTGAGTTTGTTTAAATTCTAACATATGTAAATATGTAACTAAGACTCCAAATAGAAAACATAACTATATAAACTATAGTACGCCAATCCTAGCATGTCATCTATATATATAAATAGAAATAAAGGCGTGATCAACATTCCCATTTTCCGACAGTTAGTTTCCCTTTCGGGTATCCTAACATGACAACTATACAGAAAGCTAACACGAATACACACGTTAACCACTTCAAGTCGTTCATTAGCGAGCAGCTGATATTATCTCATGCAGATCTTCTAAAGATAAGTTAGTCATCTGTTAAGAGTATTCTAACCTCACTAATTCAGGAAAGCAATACCGAATACACAATACAGCCACCTAAACTAGCATAAAGTAGAGCATTTCACAACCTATTCCATTTTACCAACTTTGAACCCAGATCTACTAAGATCTCTATTTTTACCAAAATAACTACCAGAGATCATCAACCGTGTCAAAGACTGGTAACGACACCATTAGGCTTTCAAAACCCTTTTACGTGCCGGTAAGCATTTTTAACCGTTATTCGACTGACTTTAACCAAACCAATACCCGGTTACAGTTTCATGGTGTAAACTATTTAACAAGTTAACTAGTCTACTACCGGACGATTAAACGGACGGTTTTTCAACATTTATCCGCCTAACACATTCGATAATCGCAAAAGTCATCCAAACACAACTATCAATCCAACAACAACGAAACAAGGTTGCACTATGATCATCAAGATCTAAACATGAAAAACGCCAAATTCATACAAAACATGATTACATACTAAGGATCGTTTTTTCTACTAAAGATTACTAAATACGAATACTAGATGCTAATGTACTACATAAACAACATAAACAAGTTCTAATAAACAGATTTGAATCGATAAAAGCTTAATAGATCAAACCAATAAAACTTGAATGTGATGGATTGGATAAAGATAAATGATCCGGATGAGTTCCCGAGCTTGTTCTTCGGCTTTGCAGCAGTTCACCAGTCCAGAAAATCGCCCAGAATCGCCTCCAGAATACCCAATAATTGATCAGTGAGGTCTGCTCTGTTTTTATACAGATTTTGATTTTGTGCACGGCCGTGCACCTAAAGTGCACGGTCGTGCACCTAAAGTGCACGGTCATCTACTTTAATTTTTTGAGCTGACGTGCAAGTGGGCAAGTGGATGGGTTGTTTCTGGAAATATCTTGATTTTGTGCACGGCCGTGCACCTAGGGTGCACGGTCGTGCGGGTCTGTGGTGGCCGAGTGCTTGGAGTGCACTGCCTAGTGCACTGGCAGTGCACTCGAGGATTCCAGGTCGCACGGGCTCGTGCATGGCCGTGCTGATCAGGGTGCTCGAGAACCTGATGTGCACCAGCTCGTGCACTGGCAGTGCAGCCTTCTGTGCTCGAGCCAAGTGAGCCTGCACGGGCGTGCAGCTATGGTGCACGGCCGTGAACCATTTCCAGACTTAGCTGATTTTTGCAGAAACTTTCCGTCTTGTCCGCTTTTCGCCCGGTTTCTTCGACTTTGCTCGTGGGACGTCGTTTAGGACCTGCAATAAACATATGAAGCGGTTAAGTACCGAATTCGTGCAATTATGGTCAAAAACGCGTAATTTGGGAATTAATCGGGGATTTAAATATGTATATTTTAACGTATATCAAAGTGCAGCGGAATGATAAACTATAAATCAAAACAGGAGAATAATTGTTTTTAATCGAATGCTTTCATTAAGTTGAAAGATTACAATCGTACAATAAACTCCCCCTCAGCCTGATCACTCAGAGAATGTTTGTCTTAAGAGAATGACGAGTGATGAATAGAACAGTACATTCACTGTTCTATTTATAGACTAAACTAAACCTCTGATGATCACTGCTGACGTCACCTAAGACAGCGACCTTTAACTGACTAACAACATTTAACATCTGCTAACTATAACTACTGCTACATTGAAAACTCTGTTAATACAAAACACTGTAAAGGAAAGCTCTGATGGTCTCTATCATCTGTTGAACCAAAGTGCTGTTGGTTCAACAGACCTTTGTTCTTCAGTACTTGATCAGCAGTTGTTTCTTCAACAGACCTTTGTCTATCAGTCGTTTGCTCAGCAGACCTTTCAGCAGCAGTTGTTAGGGTCAACAGTCTTTTGGGGAAAGCTTCTTGTATCAACTGTTTTATTCAAAGGATCAAAAGATATAATATTTTGGCTTTCTAATCATCTGTTCTTCTCCAGGTCAGCAGACCCAACAATCTCCCCCTAGAACAGATGATGCCAAAACTTAGCTTTATTCTTGATCTTTATTCCTCATCAGACTTTCTCTTATTTGGCCCTTGAGTTGTAATTCAAAGCTCAAAGAGAAGAGGTCTTCAGCATCTCTTTCCAGCTCTAAATTCAGCAGTGTTTGAAGATCTTCAGCACACAGGCCATGTGCATCATCCATACTGAGCTTCTGAATTCTTCCATCTGATCTGAGCAATGTCAATTCATGGGTGTCTTTGTTTGACTTCCATTTTAGAATTTTAGAATCAGAGGAATGGCTGGGATGCATCTTTATTTTTGATGAGTTTGGAGATGGAGGTCTTCCTATGAGTTCTCTGAGTCTCTCTGTGGTTGGATCAGAGAAATAACGAATTTGGTTCATTAGACCCTCTTTTACAAATGTTTCAGCAAACTGTTTTTGTTCTTCTTCTGTCATCTCTTTCTGCTTTTTGAACTGTCTTCTTGCAGCAATAGATAGATCAGAAGTTTCCAGTAGGCTGTCAAGAGTAAAGGCCTGTAGAGGTCTCTTGGGCTCATCATCATAGATAGGTTTTCTTGGCAAGGTAGGGTCTGTCTTTCTGTTCTCTTCCAGCTTCTTGTAAGTTTCAATTAATCTGATTTCAGACCATCTTGCCACAGACTTCATCTCTCCATACTTAGCAGCTACTATCTCTTGTCTCATCCTTTTAAACTTGAGAGCTCTAGCTGGATCTCTCCCTTTGCTGAAATCAGGGGCAGAGACCTTTGATGGAGGATTCTTGGCCATGTCCTCAATCCTGATCAATTCTTCTCTAAGTGCATGGGTGGTCCAGCCTGCAAACTGTTTCTTGTTTGCTTTGTAAGGCATGGTGGCCAAGATCTGTTCTAGAAGTGAATCCCTAACCTCTTTTTCCATATCTTTGCTAAGAGGCATGGAGGACATGGAGTTGCTCAGGGTCTTAGCAAAATCTTCAATCCTTCTCAATTTGCTAAGCTCTGCTGAATGGATGCCCCGAGCACTCCTGTCATCCTTCCCTTTGCACTTCTCTTTTATGATGGCATCTGCCTGTTCACTCTTGTACTTCAGATAGGTATCAATGTTGAGAGGAACAGGAAAATCTTTAAGAGAAGGGAAGGATCTCTCTGATGGCTGATCAGTATTATAGAAGGATTGAAGTTCCCCCTTGAGTAAATCAAGTTCAAGGGGATACTTCTCAGCCAATGGTGTGATGGTTGGTGGTGGTCTATGGGATCTGAACTGTGAGGTGTGAGGTGAGTATGATGAGCGTGGAATGGCTTGAACTGGTGTAGATTGTGTGAATGGGGTGTTAGGTGGTGTGGTGTGAATGTTTTCATCTTGTACAACAAAGGTAGATTTCCTTTTTCTGCTGTACAAGATCTTTGGTGAAGGTGAAGATGTAGCAGTGGTTGGGTTAACCTCTGTTGGTCCTTTTGTAGAATCAACAGGTGTTTGGGGTTTTGGTTGTGTTGTGGTTGGTTTGGTTGTTGATTTGGTAGTTGATTGTGTAGTGATTGGTTTAGCAGGAACAGATGTTTTGGTGGCAGTGGTTTTGGTTTCAGTGGTTTTGGTAGCAGTGGTTGTGATGGCAGTGGTTTTGGTAACAGGGGTTTCAGCATCAGTGGTTTCAGAAGATAGTTTAGATGGTGGTTTCCTTGTATGTTTTGCTGAGATTTTCTTTCTTTTTGAGGAACTCACATCTTCTACTTCTTGCTGTTGTTCCTTCTTTAGCTGAATTAACCTCTCTGCTTTAACTTCCAGAGTGTCAGCCCTTTTAAGCTTGTCTTCAGCAGCCTTATCAGCCTTTTCATTGGCAGAGGTATCAACTTCCTTTGCTTTGCTGGTTTTGGCTGGTTCAGTAGCGGCAGAGGTTTGAGCACTTGGTTGTTGTTGTTTTTGTGGTGCTGATTTGGTAGACTCTGGTTTGTCAGCAGTTGGTTTACCCTTTTGAGAGGGTGGAGCACCAAATGGATTCAGTTTTGGCAACCTATCTTTGCCACTCTCCCCCTTTTTGGCATCATCAGCTGTGAATTCATCATCATCTTCATCTCTGAGGATTGTGGTAGGGGCAGAGCTAGTAGTCTTCAGCAAATGGTCTTTAATCACCTTGATATCAGCCTTGGTGTCATTAAACTTGGCATCCACCATATTTCTGATCAAGGTCATGTAAGTCTCTTGTGTCTGATCTGCTAATTTTCTGTGAGCTATGATGATGGGGGAAACAGATTTCCATAGCTCATTAGCAATATCAGAGGTGGATGGTTGACTCTTGGTAAAGTTTGCCAAGGTTTCCAATATTGACTTGACATCTGTTTTGATGTCAGCAACAGAGGTTTCAATGGTTTGAACTCTATCCGTCAATTCTTGTAGTTTTAATCCATCACCTAAGTTAATAGGATCATCTGAATTCCCACCTGTGGTAGTTTTACCTGGTTCACTCCTAGGAGGTGAGTCCATGGAATGAGAACCAGATGCCCCTTGGTCTTGGTTCTGGGGACTTCCAACTGATTTTGGGGACACAATTGTGGCCTCATCAGTTGTTGCTTTCAAGGAAGTCTTAGCTATGTAACCACTGTCCTGTTGTGAGACAATGGTCTCTACATCAGTAGTGGCTGCTTCACTTGAAAACTCACCAAGAGTTACATTTAACTCTGGGAGTGTAACCTCCTCATCTGTTTGTGGGTTGACAGATTGATTTTTCTCAGACCCAGTCACTTGTGGAGGTATACTCTCTGTGACATGTGAAGGAGAGGAACTGGGATTGTCCTGAGTTTTATCAATTGCCTCAAACAGAGGTTGCATTGTTTGTGGGACATGTGGTGGTGATGTTGGAGGAGTAAGAAGAGAGTTAGCCCTGGGAGATGGACTTGTAAACATATGATCATGTGATTCATATGCTTCAGTATGTGGTTCCCTTTGGCTTACAACAAGATCCTTTTGTGAGGATTCTTGAGGAGTTTGTTTGGGTTGAGATATTTCCAACTGTTGTGAGGAAGTAACAACAGTGGTTTCAGGTTGCTTTGGTGATGCAACAGGGTTAACTTCTGGTATCTCATCTTCCAGAAGTCCCTTTTTGGGTGTGGAGGTGGTTTTTGAAGTTGGACGTTTTCTTTTGGTGGCTGGTGTGGGTTTCACAGCACTGGATGAAGTGCCATGATCACCAGGAGCAGTGGGCTCAACAACAGAGGTTTGAACAACAGTTGTTGTCTTTGACCTCTTTGTTTGTGTTTTTGAAACTTTGGACACTTTTGACACCTTTTCTTGGGTTGAAGAACCCAGCATTCTTGTGAAAGTTTCATCAGTTAAACTTTTCATTTTAAAAGACTCACCCTTTTGAAAATCATTTTCTGGTAAAACCTTTTGAAGGATTACACTTAAATTCTTGGGTAGAGTAGAAAAGCATTGTTTGAGCTAGATTTTATGGCTTTCACATTAGAAACTAAGTCCAAAAACAATCCCTGGGAAAGATTGAAGTCAGAATCTGACAACATAGCATACCCCAAGTATTGAATCCTTAATGGGATTTCATTGAAGGATGTGGTCTTAGCCGAGGCACAGAGAAGGAGAGTATGGAAGAAAAATTTCATGACTGGAGGAAAAAACTTTTTAAATAATGTTGATCCAGTCATCTGAGCATCATACCCTCTTTCCTGAAACTCTGTGTGAAGCTCTGTTTTAGGAAAAGATTCCTTACCTGACAAGTCGTTGAGGGAGAAGGTTGTGGATATGAGTTCAGGTGTAATGGCGATGCTGGTGGCTCCAATTTTGGAAATAATGGATGTAGGCTTTTTGTCTTGAAACAAGACTTCAGCGTTAGCCCAAAATTCTTGGAGGGTTTCGAGATGGATGGGAGCATCAGCAGTTAGGATGTTTTTGTATTTTGAGTTATTAAAGATGTCAATGGTGGAATGGAATGGTACGTTATCTTCTATTTTAACCAGATATGGTAAGAAATTGTGGGTGGCTTTTGTTTGAAGATCCATTGTAATGGATTTCGAGTGTGAAAGGACTGAACTTTGATTGGGGGTTTGAAGAAGACGAAGGCGGTTTTAGTATTTTGAATACAATGAGACAGTAAAACTGCTGTTGGGGGAAAAACAGGGTTTTATAGCCTCTGGTAAAACCGCTGATGTGGCAAAACTCTGCTTTTGAGAGCAGGCGTGGCAAACATCTGATGGTTTAAACATCTGGTGGTATACAGCTGTTTTGGTAAAAGTCTGTTGCCAACCTCTGTTGTTTAACCAAAAGACTGATGAAGTAACAGTTGTTTTATCTGATCAGATGTTTGAAACAGATTTTCCAACCAATAGTGGATAGAATGAAACAGTGGTTGTTTTATCTGATCAGTGGTTTAAAACAGATTTTTCAACCAAAAGAGCTATTTTTAAGGCAAAATTGATTTTCTGAAAACATTTTAATGTTTTTATTGAAAACATTTTTGTTGTTTTAATCCATGTTTAACATTCCAATTCGAGAGATCAGATTTGTGAAGGTAGATGTGTCTAAAGCTTTTGTCAACACATCTGCCAACTGATCCTCTGTTGGAACATGGTGCAGAGTAATCAAACCTTTTTCATATCTATCTCTGACAAAATGATGTCTGATGTCTATGTGCTTTGTGGTTGAATGAGAGACTGGATTCTTGATGATATTTTCAGCAGCTTGACTATCCAACATGAGTGGAGTCCTTAGTGCAGTTATCCCAAAATCCAGTAGTTAATTTTGAAGCCACATGAGTTGGGCTGTACAGCTTGCAGCAGCAATATATTCAGCCTCAGTTGTTGAAGTTGAAACAGCTGCTTGCTTTTTGCTTTGCCAGGAGACCAAGGCGTTCCCTAGAAACTGGCACCCTCCAGATGTGGACTTCCTTGTGGTGTGACAGCCAGCAAAGTCACTATCTGAATAACCTGAAAGCTCAATGTTTCCATTAGCAGGATACCAGATACCAAGTGTGGGAGCACCTTTTAGATATCTGAATATCCTTTTCACAACAATAAGGTTTGACTTTCTAGGTGAAGCCTGGGATCTTGTACAAACAAAGGTTGCAAACATAATGTCTGGCCTGGATGCTGTTAAGTACAATAAAGACCCAATCATGCATCTGTAGTGTGTTTGATCAACCAGTTCATCTTTGTCATCATCAGTGAGTGGCTTGACTGTGCTCATGGGTGTACTACATGGCTTACAATCATTCATCTCAAATTTGGTTAACAAGTTTTTCACATATTTATTTTGATGAATGAATGTGCCATTTTGCAGTTGCTTCACTTGGAGACCAAGGAAGCACTGAAGTTCACCCATAGCACTCATTTCAAACTCTGCTGTCATGAGTTTCCTAAACTCCTCACACATTTTGTTACATGTGGATCCAAAAATGATATCATCCACATGTATTTGAACAATCATTAAGTCTTTCCCTTTCCATTTTAAAAATAAGGTTTTATCAATTTTACCTCTTGTGAAACCAATGGATAAGAGAAAGGTGGAGAGAGTTTCATACCAGGCTCTTGGTGCTTGTTTCAGTCCATACAAGGCTTTATTAAGCTTGTAGACATACTCAGGATGGAATGTGTCTTCAAGACCAGGTGGTTGACATACATAGACCTCCTCCTGAATTTTGCCATATAGGAAGGCACATTTGATGTCCATCTGATACACCTTGATGTTGTGGTTAACAGCAAAGGCTAGGAACAGTCTGATAGCTTCTAACCTTGCTACAAGGGCAAAGGTTTCATCATAGTCTATTCCTTCTTCTTATCTGAAGCCTTGAACCACTAACCTGGCCTTATTCTTGACAACTATACCCCTTTCATCAGTTTTGTTTTTGAAGACCCACTTTGTGCCAATTGGACAAACATCCTTAGGCAGTGGTACAAGTTCCCATACTTGTTGTCTTTTGAACTGAAGGAGCTCTTCTTGCATGGCTTCCACCCAACTTTTGTCTTTCAGTGCCTCTTGGTACTTGACTGGTTGTGTAAGGGAAAGAAAACCTGCAAAAAGACAGCTATTTGAGGATTGGCTCCTTGTGAGCACACCTTCTCTGATGTTGCCAATGATTTGATCTAGTGGATGAGCTCTTAGGTAGATTAGATCTCCTTGATATGGTATGATGGCATTTTGGGGTGAAGGACAGAGGTTTGGTGACTCTGTTGACATAACATCTGTTTGCACTTTTGTAGTGTCAACAGATGTTTGGAATGGTGGTGGAGGAATGGGTCCAAGTGGTGTAAAATTGGACTGACTTTTGTCAACAGATGTTTGACTGTTGTCAACAGATGATTGACTTTTGTCAACAGATGATTGAGCAGTGGACAAAATGGGTGAATCAGTGGTTTGAGGATAGGACTGGCCAACAGTGGCTGACTCAGCTGTGACAGAGTTTTGACAGTTGTTTTGAACTACTGCTTCCTCTGATGCAGGATAGACTTTATAGTGATCTGGAATCACAACATCTACTCTGTAGTCTTGCTGTGGAGATTGTGGAATACCTGCACTGTTAGTTTTGACAGTAATATCTTCAAATTTGAATTTATCCAAATCAAATAACTCAGCAGGGTTTGCTGGGATTTTTAAAGATGAAAGTTCATTGAACTTCACATTCAGAGTTTCTTCTATTGTCTTGGTCCTTGTGTTAAACACTTTATAGACCTTGGCAGTAGAAGAATACCCCAGAAAATATCCACAATCTACTTTGGCTGCAAATTTTGAAATGGAATCTTTAAGATTTAAGATGAAACATGGGCAGCCAAAGACTTTGAAAAATGAGATCAGTGGTTTGATTTTGAACAAAATTTCATAAGCAGTCTTTTGATGTCTTGGGTTGATTAAAACTCTGTTTTGAACATAGCAAGCAGTGTTTACAGCTTCTGCCCAAAAGGACAGTGGCAAACCAGAATCTGCTAGCATTGTTCTTGCAGCTTCAATGAGAGTTCTGTTCTTTCTCTCAACCACCCCATTTTGCTCTGGTGTTCTTGGGATACTGTACTGCCTTACAATCCCTTTTGACACACAGAAATCATCCAACTCCTTATTTTTAAACTCTGTTCCATTGTCACTTCTAAAGACTTTTACTGGCAAGTCATATTGCTTTTCAACTTTAGTGACAAAGTCCTTCAAAATACCTGCAGTCTCATCCTTAAAATGTAAAAAGTAAGTCCATGTAAACCTAGAAAAATCATCAACTATGACAAGACAAAATCTCTTTCTTCTTAGACTCATGATTTTAACTGGGCCAAACAAGTCCATGTGCAACAATTGTAAACACTGACTAGTTTTGGACTCGTCAATTGATTAAGAGCTTTTATGTTGGTTTCCTTTTAAGCAGGAAACACAATGCTCATCACATTTGAATTCTTTTGATGGCAAACCTCTGACAAGGTTTTGTTTGGAGAGAGAGTTGATAGTTTGAAGGTTGGTGTGACCAAGTCTCCTATGCCACAATTCTGTCTCTTTGGTAGAGGCAGCAGAGAACAGACAGACATTTGCCATAGGATTATCCTTCAACAAATCAACTACATACACATTGCCACTTCTATGAGCAACAAGTTGTGCTTTACTCTCAGCAATGATGGTGTTAATCTTTTCAACAGCTTCTGGGCCAACAATCTTACATGTTTTCTTAGTGAAGAATGACCCATATCCTTTGTCACTCATTTGTGATACACTAAGTAGATTAAATTTTAGATTGTCTATCAGATTAACATTTTCAAACTTAAGCCTCCCTGCTTGGACAGTTCCAGAACCCAACACTTTACCTTTAGAATCATTACCAAAGGATATATCACCCCCTCCATGTGCAAGAAAGTCCAGAAGAAGGGCTCTACATCCTGTCATGTGCCTGGAGCCTCCACTATCTACATACCATAAACTATCTAAGCAAGCAGAAGCTCCCTGCACATCAGTAAAGAGTTTAGTTATGGGTTCTTAGATGTCTCAGCCTTAAGTTGAGGCGAATGATCAGTGGTTTGAACTAGCTTTTGGACTAGATTCAACAGCTGTAGTTGACCATTTGCCAGTGCTTGTATGTCAACACTTGGTCCAACAGATGTTTGATCACTTCTTGTCAGATGCTGAAAACCATGAGGATGTCTGTTCACTTTTGGTTTTGAAAGCCTTTTGGGCTCTTCATAAACATGTGGCAGACGATGACAAGTTGGTTGTCCATATCCTCTTGGTAGTCTGGTTGCTGGTGGAACATCTGTTACCTGAACATCTCTGGGAGCAGAGTTTTTGTTCAGACCATTGGTAACAGCTGTTTGGACTGGTTCAAAAGTCTGTTTGGGTTTTCCTTTTGGAGTACTCACCACTTGACTTTCAAGAGTTTTAGCCTTGTACTCTTTTATCTTTTCATCAAAATTTTTGAGATACAGGCACTCTTTTGTTTTGTGATTATTTTTCTTACAGATTGAACATTCATTGGTTTTAGAATCATTTAAACTTGTTGCTTTGTTGATGTCATATGCTTTTAGAAGAAAACAGTTTTTGGTGACATGATTCTTCTTTTCACAAAAATCACAAAACAAGTAAATTTTGGCTTTCCCTTTTCCTTTCTTCCTTTCAACAGATGTTTGATCATCTGTTGGAAGATTTCTCAAAGGGATAACTTCGGCCTGTGGTGCCTTTTTACCATCAGGGGTTTTGAAGGTCATTGGTTTAAAATTTTCAAGGACATCACACTCATCTGACCAGGTTGGTTTGAATTGATATTTTTCAATTTCATCAAATGAGGGTGTACCTTCCAACTTTTCAAGAATGATTTTCTTGCCATTGGGTTCAGTAACCTTGATTTCTTGACCTTTTGAATTGGTTGGGATGATTTCAACCAACTGTGGTTCCTTTTTGTCAGTGGTTTGTGAACTCTGAGCAGTGGTTTCTTGAACACCAAAGCCAAATTTCACATGACTTTTAGATTGTTGGTTGACAATCATCTCAAAACCTTTTGATGATTCCACCAATTTCTGACATTCAACTTGGGTGGACTCAAGCTCCTTTTTACAACTATGATATTTGGTTATCATAGTCTGAAGCTGGTCTTTGGTTATGCTTGCTTCATGTTTTAAACTGCTGATTTCAGATTCTTTTTCAGTTATTTTTTATTTTAACTCTTTAGTGAGTTTTTCAAACTGAATTTCATCTTCCAAAATTTTCTTTCTAAAGTTTTCATTCACCTCTTTTATCTTAGCAAATGCTACAATACATTTGTCTGAGCACAAGTCATTTAAGATTTGAGAAGATACCTTAGCAGCAGCCATCAAGGCACAGTTACACTGGCAATCACAATCATCACTACCCTAGGGGTCTGAGAGATTCACAACCTCTACTTCAGATTCTTCAGCTGAAACAACTTCATCAACAACACCATTAGTCACATTTTCAGACATAGACACCACTCCCTCAGAATCAG
Organism: Ambrosia artemisiifolia; assembly: GCA_032199755.1. NCBI lineage: Eukaryota > Viridiplantae > Streptophyta > Magnoliopsida > Asterales > Asteraceae > Ambrosia > Ambrosia artemisiifolia. The sequence goes on along the minus strand of CM063517.1, from coordinate 49,374,384 downwards.
TCTCTTTAACAATTGTTTCTAGTGCCATAAAGCAAAAATTATTTTCAGAATTGGCAACTAAAGCAATCTTATCATCTGTTATCTCATCTGGTAGACTACTCCAATCAACAAAGCCTTGAGTGAAGAAACTCTGTTGACCTTGCTGACTGGTCTCTACAGGAGCAGAGGGTGGAGCAGCAGTCATTGGCACTTGTGCCTGAGTAACAGGTGTTTGGACATAGTGATACTGAGGAACAGTGGTTTGAACATAGTGCACATGAATAGTGGTTTGGGTTTGTGCAAAGTGAGCAGTGTTTTGCACATTTGGTACAGGGATGTTTTGATAAGTGTTGGTCTGAGGCCTTTGGTTTGGACAGGTGATCATAGGGGTACCATTTTGACTCCTACATTCCCTAGCAAAGTGACCCATTCTATGACACTTGTAACACTTGATCTTTGATTTATCCAACCCCACCTTTGACCCACCATGTAAACCTGGGTACCTCCTGCCAGTTTTCTTATAGAGGTTATTGGTTCTGATACTGAGCAGGGCAACCTGATGCAAGATGTCCATTTCTTCTATGTCCAAAGGGTCAATATATTGAAGGTCATTGTACACAAAAGATGAATTATCAGAAGCCTAGATATCACCACTAGCTGCAAAAGCATAGTTGGGTGATGAGTAAGAATCATTGTTAAAACCAGTGGTTATGTCAATTTAATGATCATAACTCTGATCCTTACTACTTCCAGAACCCTCCTCTTGGCCCAAAAGTGCTGTATTCCCAAATACATAGTCATCAGACACTTTTCCAGAGTCCTGGAGCTTCTTTTTCTGGTTAAGCTCCCTCTCATAAGTCAGGAGCTTACCATGAAGCTGGGTCAGAGTCAGGTCTTTAAATCCGATAGAGTTTCTCATGACTATAGCTATAGTGTCCCATTTGTCCTGAAGTGATCTAAGGAACCTATGATTCAATGTTGAATTAGGAAAAGTTAGACCAACCAGTTTTAGTTCACTAATTAGACAATTAAACCTTTCAAACTTTTGTGTTAACGACTCTCCCTTTATGTGACTAAACGTTTCATATTGTTGGTTAAGTATTTCACGGTTGTTTTCAATCACATCTTCAGTCCCCCCGAACTGCTCTTTAAGAGCATCCCACAATTCTTTAGCACTATTGCAGTGCAAGAGTCCGGCATAGATATCATTTGGTAGTGCCATGGCTACTATGCTAAAAGCCTTGGCATCTAACTTGATTTTTTGAAAATCTTGCTCTGAGTAGTTCTCAACACTCTTTGGTACTTGGATCTTTGGATCCTCGGCACTCGGTACCATTGGAACATGTGGTCCAAATACTACCGATTTCCAGCAACCTGTGTTCTGTTGTGCTAACACATGAGCCACCCGACGCTGCCAGATGTTGTACTCTGACCTGACAAGCATCGGAGGCTTTTTGCTAGTGCCAGTGTTGTGTGGATCTTGATTGAGTGAAGTCATTCTCTTGATTTTTTCGAAAACAAAATCTGTTTACTAACGGTTGAAACGAAAATAAACTATTACTCTGTTTTCAATCCGACAAACAAACGATATCAATAATTGTGAGCTGATCTGTTTATATTAAATTGATTGGTTAGATCGAATTTAATTGACCAAGCTCTGATACCAATTGTTAGGATCTGAGTTTCTTTGTTTTGATTGTTTAGACAAATATGAAATAAGTGAAGTGAGATATAAATGGAAAGTGCAGCGGAATGATAAACTATAAATCAAAACAGGAGAATAATTGTTTTTAATCGAATGCTTTCATTAAGTTGAAAGATTACAATCGTACAATAAACTCCCCCTCAGCCTGATCACTCAGAGAATGTTTGTCTTAAGAGAATGACGAGTGATGAATAGAACAGTACATTCACTGTTCTATTTATAGACTAAACTAAACCTCTGATGATCACTGCTGACGTCACCTAAGACAGCGACCTCTAACTGACTAACAACATTTAACATCTGCTAACTATAACTACTGTTACATTGAAAACTCTGTTAATACAAAACACTGTAAAGGAAAGCTCTGATGGTCTCTATCATCTGTTGAACCAAAGTGTTGTTGGTTCAACAGACCTTTGTTCTTCAGTACTTGATCAGCAGTTGTTTCTTCAACAGACCTTTGTCTATCAGTCGTTTGCTCAGCAGACCTTTCAGCAGCAGCAGTTGTCTTTATCAGTTGTTTGGTTGCAGTTGTTAGGGTCAACAGTCTTTTGGGGAAAGCTTCTTGTATCAACTGTTTTATTCAAAGGATCAAAAGATAGAATATTTTGGCTTTCTAATCATCTGTTCTTCTCCAGGTCAGCAGACCCAACAGGTTGTTACAATTCAGCGCTGTCCTCCTATCATCGGCTAAATGTCCTTTTCAATTATCCTTGTTTTCCTTTCTTGTCTTTTGTACCTGGCAGGAGATCGTGGAACAATGAATTCTTCCATTTGATTGGCTGAACGTAGGAGAGTTCAACGATTCGAATAATGAATTTTTGAATTATTCGAATCGAATTTCTCAAATTTTTAATATTTTTATTTGAATTCGTATTCGATTCGTATTCGCTTAAAATTCAATTTATTCGATTTAAACAAGAAACTTGAATTCGAATAAATTCGATTTGTTTCAAATTCACCATAAATAATGTTTTACTTTTAGTTTTAAAATTGATACAAACTCATTATTTTTAACATATAGAATACAAATCTACAAAATTAATAAATAACGCTAGTGCACAAGGCAGTGCAACCATGGTCCTCGAGAACTCCTGATCAGCACTACCGTGCCGGATTTATGCACGACCGTGCGAGCCCCTAGATATTTTCACAAACCAAGTAGCCACTTACCCACTTGCCTGCCACGTCATTAATAAAGTGGACAGCCGTGCACTTTATGTGCACGACCGTGCGGGTCTTCGAAATTTGTATAAAAATAGAGCAGAAGCTACTGAATAGGTGTAGGGTAATCTCTGGCGATTTGGGGCAATTTCTGGAGCTAAAGAACTGTTGTGAAGGCGAGGAACAAGCTCGGGAAGTCATCCGATTCATTTATCATCATCCAATCTATCACATTTGCATTTTTATGGTTTGATCTATAAACTTATTTCTTGTTCAAATCTGATTTTGTATGTTTAAATTTGATGTTTATGTTATAGATTGTACACCTACGGGTAAAAACCAAGTAATCTTTAGTATTAGAAACAATTGTTTGTATGTTTAAATCATGTTTTGTATGATATTGGTGTTTTCATGTTTAATCTTAATGATCATAGTGCAACCTTGTTTCATTGTTGTTGGATTTGTAGTTATGTTTGAATGACTCTGATGATTATCATTTGTGTTAGTCGGATACATGTTGAAAAACCGTCTATTTAATCGATTGGTAGTAGACTAGTTAACTTGTTAATAAGTTTACACCATGAAACTGTAACCGGGTATTGGGTTGGTTAAAGTTAGTCGAATAATGATTAGAAATGCTTATCGGCATGTAAAAGGGTTTAAAAAGCTTAATAGTGTTGTTACTTATCTTTGACACGGTTGATGATCTTTGCTAGTTATTTTGGTTAAAATGGCGATCTTAGTAGATTTGTGTTCAAAGTTGGTAAAATGGAACAGGTTGTGAAACGCTCTACTTTATGCTAGTCTCGGTGGTTGTATTTTGTATTCGGTATTGCTATCCTTGATTAGTGAGGTTAGAAAACTCTTAACGGATGACTAACTTATCTTTAGAAGATTTGCATGAGATTATATCAGCTGCTCGCTAATGAACAATTTGAGGTGGTTAACGTGTGTTTATCGTGTTAGCTTTCCGAACAGTTGTCATGTTAGGATTCCCGAAAGGGATATTAACTGTCTGAAAATGGGAATGCTGATCACACGCCTTTATATCATATGATATGTAGATGACATGCTAGGATACATATTATATTGTCTTTATATTTATATTTTGTATTTGGAGTCTTACATATGTAAGTTTAGTGTTTTAGAATTAATTTAGTTAAACAAACTTCCAACTATCTTTTTACTGGTGAATCGGGGATAGAGTTTTAGTACTATTGTGTCCGCTTGCATCCATGGATCGATATCTGGTTCTTATCTCAACTTACTACATATATGACAGGGTACACTTACCTTTTTTGTGTGTGTTTTAATGTTAAGGTATAAACCATTTTTATAAATATTAAAACCAAACATGTGTTAAAATCAGTGCTACATTATGCGTACTCGCGCACACGTCAAGTTTTCGGCGCCATTGTCGGGGACGCAACAAGCTTTAGGAACGAACCGAGTCAACCTTTTACCATTGTACATGCTTGTGAATACTTGTTTATACTGTGTTGATTCTTTGATTATTTATTTGATTTATCTGTCTGTTGATATATTGGATTGAGTTTAGATTGGTTCATAGGTTTGCATATATATTCGTTCATTTATCTGCTTATAGGATTGATTAATTGATTATTTGTTCATAATGATGTTAATAGATTTAATTGATTGATTATTGGATTTATTGGTTTGTCTATGAATTTTATTTATTCTTTATTTGATTGATTAGATTTATTTGTACGTATTTGAACTAATTATTAATTTCATAATTTGGATAGTTTTATTCTTTGTCTGTTTATTTCTGTTCATTTTATTGATTCTATTGGTTTTTATTCGATTTTTATGAGTATATAGCTTTCCTGTATTTTCGTATGTATTTATGGATTTAATATTTAATTTATTCATTTTATAGTCTTTATCGCTTTTTGGGTTTGTCATTTATTCGCCTGCTGCAACCGTATTATTCTTTTATTGCAGGTTTATGTCCATGAACCCCGGGCCATCTGGTGATCCTTCAGAGGAGGAGGCGCATGTCTTGAGGAGAAGCGAAAGAATTTTACTTCATAAATCGCGTCTTGTTTCTGATATTCTTATTTCTACTCCTGCTATAGAGGTCCTAGTAGACGAGGAGCGGGTGGATCCGTCTGACCACGAAGGGTCCGACGCGAAGAGTGATATCATCATAGCGGATGATGATATCCCGCTGAATGATAGCGGGCGTCCTGGAGGGAACGGACTTGCATCGAGTATCGCCCAACCCACTGTCGTGGAAGCGAACTTTGAAATTAAATCCAGAATCATTAATATGATACAAAACTCGGTGCAGTTCGGTGGACTGGAGCACGAGGATCCAGGCCGACACATTGCTACTTTCTTAGAGGTTTTAGTAACCTTTAAGATGACGAATGTCTCAGACGATGCCATTCGATTAAGACTCTTCCCATTTTCATTGCGGGACAAAGCCAGGAGTTGGCTTTAGTCATTTCCCGCGGGATCGATCTCGACATGGGCGGAGCTGTCTGAGCAGTTCATGCAGCAGCACTTTCCTCCAGACAAAACCCAGAAATTAAGGAACCGCATCATGACCTTTCGGCAGGATGACGGTGAATCTTTGTTCACAGCGTGGGAGAGGTATAAGGACATGTTGTTGGAAGTCCCACAACACGGTCTTCCCAAAAGATAGTTGGTGTTAACGTTTTATCAGGGACTCGGGTATGATTCACAAGAATGCCTAGACGTCTATGTTGGGGGAGATTTGGGAACTCAGACCCCAAATGAGGCATGGCGGATCATCGAGAAGGCGTCTCTGAAGTCCAAATCCCGACAGAGTGACATATCGAGGTCTTTGTCTTCCCGCTCTGGTGTACATGCCGTGGACACTTACATGGTGCTCACTGCACAAAGTGAGGCATTATCTGCGAGATTCGATAAATCTCAACAAAATGTATCGCAGGCCCAACATTTGTGTGAGAAGTGCGGGGTTTCTCACGAGGCTGGCTCGTGTGCGCAGGGAGTTATGTATACAGGCCATGAGGAGGTGCATTATATGGGTGGTCAGATGAGAACCCAAAATAAACCCTACAGCAACACTTGCAATCCGGGTTGGAAAAATCACCCGAACTTTGGGTGGAGAGCTGGTTCGTCTAACCGAAACCCGCTCAGATTCCAGCAGCGAGCCCCCGCAACACAGCAATCCCACCAGTCCCAGAATCAGCCGTATCAGTCTCATGGCCAGTCATACTAGCCTAGACCGAATCAGTACCAGAACCAGGGCGCTTGGAGCAGTTCCCAGCAGCACGCCTAGCAAGGTACATCGAGGTTGGAGGAGATGATGTCTCAACTCCTGAGCAAGTCTACCAGCACCAAGCAGATTGCCGAGAAGCGTTACCAGCAGCATGAGGAGCGCTTTAGTATGTAGGAGGGTGAGATAAGGAGCCAGAAGGCGTCTATGCAGGCTATCGAGAACCATGATGGCCAGATGGCCATGATGCTATCTGAGAGGCCCCAGGGTGCTCTTCCGGGTAACACTGAGCTGAACCCAAGAAGGAATGTAAATGACATCACTACGAGGAGTGGTAAAACCACGGGACCAGACATATCGGCATCACCGCCGATCACTGAGATAGTCCAAACTGAGTCTTCTGATGAGGTGCACGCTAGGCGAGTCCCAACAAGTATAGCACAGGTCCCGAAGCCAGTCACCGACTACACTCCTCCGGTTCCATACCCAGGCAGGCTGAGAAAGCAGAAGGACGAGGCCCAATACGGTAAATTCCTTGAGTTGTTTAAACAACTACACATAAACATACCGTTTGTGGAGGCCTTGGCTCAGATGCCGAACTATGCCAAATTTTTGGAGCACATCCTCACCAATAAGCAAAAACTTGAGGACCTGTCTTGTGTGTTGTTGAATGAGAACTGCTCTGCGATTCTGCAGAATCGACTACCCATGAAGATAGGAGATCCTGGTAGCTTTGCTATCCCTTGACTGATAGGCAATATGACTGTTAGCAATGCGCTTGCAGACTTAGGTGCCAGCATAAACCTTATGCCTTATAAGGTTTTTGAGAAGTTGGAGCTGGGTGAAAATTCACCCACCAGGATGAGTATTAGACTGGCTGATCGTTCGATCAAGTATCCATGGGGGTTTTTTGAAAATATGCTTGTCAAGATTGACAAATTTGTGTTCCCCGTGGACTTTGTCATCCTGGATATGGATGAGGACTCTAAAGTGCCTCTGATCCTCAGACGTCCTTTCCTTAACACGGCTAGGACGGTTGTTGATGTGGCTGCGAGCCAGATCACACTCCGAGTGAATGATGAGCATGTGACTTTTGATGTTCAAAGGTCAATGCGTCATCCTAAGAGTCAGGATGACTCACTATACTATCTTGATATAGTAGACACGTGTGTCGGCTCTCAATTTCGGGGCACTATTGATGAGGATGTTTCGAACACACATCTGTTGTGTGGGAACCTAGATAGCATTGTGAAGGAGGGCCATAGTGTTGAGCATCCGGTCTACCAGATCGGTGATGGTGGTTCCCAGAGTCTGGAACATTCTGTCGAGATCGAGCGTGAGTGAAAGAGAAGTCGAAACCATCTGTGGAGGATCCACCGTCTTTGGAGCTGAAAGAGCTCCCACCGATCGGTGATGGTCGTTTGCTAATGATTATTTTCATCTTCATTGTCTACAGAGGAAAAGAGCGAGTTGCTCAAAGTACTTAGACTTCATAAGAGGGCCATAGCTTTGAAGATTATGGACATAAAGGGAATCAATCCCTCCTTCTGTACACATAAAATCTTGATGGAGGATGTCCATAAGCCCTGTGCGCAACACCAGAGGAGTCTTAACCCCAATATGCAAGAGGTTGTTAAATCTGAGGTCATCAAATTGTTAGATGCAGGATTGATATATCCGATCTTAGACTCTGTATGGGTTAGTCAAGTACACGTCGTGCCGAAGAAAGGTGGCATGAGGGTGGTTACGAATGATAGGAATGAGCTTATTCCTACTAGAACTGTCACCGGATGGCAAGTTTGGATTGACTATCGCAAACTCAATGACGCCACCCGAAAGGATCACTTCCCGCTTCCATTGATCGACTAGATGTTGGAACGTCTGTCGGGGAAGTTGTACTACTGTTTCCTTGATGGTTTTTCTGGGTATTTCCAAATTCATATCAATCCTGTGGATCAGGATAAGACGACCTTCACATGCCCTTTCGGCACATTCGCCTACAGGCGTATGCCATTTGGGCTGTGTAATGCGACGGCGACCTTCCAGCGTTGCATGGTCGCAATCTTTCACGACATGATTGAGGACTCCATGGAGGTATTCATGGATGATTTTTCTGTCTTCTGGAGTTCCTTCTATCAGTGTCTAAAGAACATGGAGCGGATGTTGACGAGGTGTGAGAAGACCAGTCTTGTGCTCAATTGGGAAAAATGCCACTTCATGGTGAAGGTACGAGTAGTCCTGGGGCATAAGGTCTCCCATGCAGGGTTGGAGGTTGATCCAGCAAAAGTGGACATCAGTTCTCGACTCCCACCCCCCACCTCTGTTAGAGCGATCCGCAGTTTCCTGGGTCATGTAGGGTTTTACAGGCGATTCATCAAGGACTTTTCAAAAATCGCCCGTCCCATGACCAGGTTGTTGGAGAAAGATGTACCGTTTGTATTTGGTGCAGAATGTTTGAAGGAATTTGGCCTTCTGAAGAGTTTGCTTGTGGAGGCCCCTATTTTGGTGACGTCTGACTGGGCGCTGCCATTCGAGATCATGTGTGATGCTAGTGATTTCGCGATACGGGCGGTCTTGGGGCAGCAGAAGGACAAGCACTTCCACCCGATCTACTACGCAGTAAGACTCTGCATGATGCGCAGGAGAATTACACGACCACGGAGAGGGAGCTGCTGGCTGTAGTGTTTGCATTTGACAAATTTAGATCATTCTTGGTAGTGTCCAAGACGATTGTGTATACGGATCATGCAGCAATTAGATACCTGTTCAGCAAGCAGGACGCGAAACCGCGCCTGATCAGGTGGATCTTGTTGCTGCAAGAATTCGATATAGAGATTCAGGACAAAAAGGTGCCCTGAATGTTGCTGCTGGCCATCTATCTAGACTGGAGCATGGAGATGTTGAGTATTCAGTGTGGGAGACAATCAATGACAACTTCCCGCACGAGTTCTTAATGAGTATCAAGTCTGTGGATGATGTGTCACCATGGTTTGCGGATTTCGCGAACTACCTCTCCTGCGGGATCCTTATCAAAGGATTGTTGCACCAACAAAAGAGGAAGTTCTTCGAAGACCTCAAGCATTATTTTTGGGATGACCCATTTTTATTCAGGGTCGGGGCGAATCAACTGATCCGCCGTTGTGTATTTGGGGTTGAGGCGGCTTAGATACTGAGGGACTATCATGAGGGGCATACCGGAGGTCACCATAGAGCGAACTACACTGCCAAAGAAGTGTTAGACTCCGGATTTTATTGGCCCACACTGTTTTGTGATGCTTAGGTCTTGGTCGGTGCATGTGATTCGTGCTAGAGGGCGACGAACATATCAACACGCGACCAAAGGCCGCAGAACTCAATCCAGGTCTATGAAGTCTTTGACATTTGGGCCATTGACTTCATGGGACCGTTCCCCTCCTCACTGGGTAATAAATATATACTTGTGGCGGTTGACTACGTGTCCAAGTGGGTGGAGGCGCAAGCCTTACCCACAAATGATGCCCGAGTTGTTGTGAGGTTTGTACGCAGCCTGTTCTCCCGGTTTGGTGCCCCGAAGGCAATAATTAGTAATCGTGGTACACATTTCTACAACGCGCAGCTTGAGAGAGTGTTGGCTCGTTATGGTGTGCACCACAGGTTATCCACCCCGTATCATCCACAGACGAGCGGGCAGGTGGAGGTCACGAACCGGGGGTTGAAAAGAATCCTTGAGCGGTCGGTAAACCAAAACCGTAAGGATTGGGCTGACAAGTTGGATGACGCGTTGTGGGCCTTCCGGACCGCATATAAGACGCCTATCGGGACGACTCCTTTTAGGCTTGTTTATAGGAAGGCGTGTCATCTCCCAGTCGAGCTTGAGCATAGGGCGTTCTGGGCTCTGAAGACATCAAACCTGGATCTGAAGACCGGCGGTAAGACCCATTTCTTGCAGATCCACGAGCTGGAAGAGCTGAGGTAGCAAGCCTATGAGAGCTCTATTTTGTATAAAGAGCGCACCAAGAGATTGCATGACAGTCGCCTGAAACACGAAAAGATTTTCAGGTTGGCGAATTGGTCCTGCTTTATAACTCTCGCTTGCATCTGTTTCCAGGAAAGTTAAAATCCCGATGGACAGGCCCGTACACTGTTAAAGAGGTATATCCTTACGAGGTTGTCTCGATCAAAAATGCCGAGGGATTGACTCTCAAAGTCGACGGTCATCGCTTGAAATCTTATATAGATGGACCGGTTGACCCGGCAGTGGAGGTACTTGAACTCCACGCTCCACACGCCTAAACAAAAGTGGGGAGATGAGTCTAGCTAGCGACTCGTTAATAAAATTAGCACGGCGCGCTTAGGCGCGCCACAAGGGTAAATATGTAATTATTGTAGTTTAGTTCTTAGTTTAATTAAATTTCTTAGTTTTAACGTAGTTTCGAGTCGTGTGCAGGTTCGTTCAAGTTTTATCGGAGCCGGAAGGAGCAATGGAGCACAAAGGGTCTAGAAACAGGTTATACTTAGTTAAATTGATATTTTCAGACAAAATAGGGGCGTTGTGCAGAAAACTGCAGTTGTAGATTGCAAAACTGCAAATCTGCATGCCTCGCACGGCCGTGCAAGAAAAATCTTTTCTTATTAACAAACAAATATAACAAAAAAGAGAGGATAAGTTAGGTTTGATCTAAAAACCTCTTTGTTGTAAACATGGAGAGTTACCATTACACCAACTTTTAACACTATTGGTTCTAACTTATAATTTATTATGGGTTCTTGACAAATTTATTATCATGAGGGGGCATTAGGCTAAAACAGAGTTTAAGAGGATTACAACAAGTATTTTAACAACCCTTGAGGCACAACGAATATTCTAACAACTTTGTTCACGGACTATCGTCATGCCTTTTTCAATGTTCAGGAGCATTTGATTGACCGCCAACAAATAAGACTATCTACAATTCTGAAGGGGCCCTTAGACGTTCTTGTCTGCCTATCTACCATATTATATCCTTACAAATTCTTACAAATCCTTAATAACCCTCAATTTCACCTCCAACCATACAAAATCCTTGCATATCCTTATATTTTTCATATTATCACCTATTTTTTCTTTAAATTTAATTACCAAATTTATTAAAATGTATTTTAATAATTAAATAATTATATAATTAATATAAATAAGTAAGTAATATCTAAAATAAAAAGTAAACTTCCTTAAAAAAGAAAAGAAAACAACATAGAAATTTCAATGGCCTTTTTAATAAGATTTTTAAAATTTTGTTTTTTTTTAAATCGAATGTTTTAAAGGAATGAAAATGAGGTTTACTTTGTAGCTTATTGTATATATATTAAACGAGAAAGTCGGTGCCTCACCGATTGGTCGAATTTGCCGCCACAACTAAAAACAAAAATATTACACTTTTAACCCCTTTTATTTATAACAACTTTATAAAATGTCGTTTAAACCCCTTTAGTTTCAAACGTTTAAGGTTCACACCGTATTTTAATTCTTTCACTAAAATAAAGACTTTTTCACGTGCTTTTTTTTATGTAGGTGTCGGTACAACATCAAGTTTTGACGTAGGCGGTAGAAATTCACTTTCAGGGCTCGACGTAGACAATTTAAATTCACGTTCGACATAACGTTCTCGAAAATTAGTCTGGTTGTGTTGACCACTGTTCGTTCTAGCTCAGTTCGTAGAGCGCCTACCTTTTAACTACGTGTTCGTGTGTTCGGGTCCTATGGATGACCTTTTTTCGCAGTTATATTTATTCTTACCAGGTTATATACGTGTTCGTGGGGCAACGCCCGCGAGGCAAATACTAGTTTTAATCAAATGGGTGAATATAAAAGTTTTAAAATTAAATAAATAAAAAATCATCTCTACTTTTTCACTTCTTCTTTCCTTCTTTTTTCCGCAACAAATTCCACCATTAAATTCTATTCAAGCTTACAACCATTTGCCTAAAAAATTTTGAAAAATTGTTGGAGATAGTCTTTATAAATTGCACAAGAACTCAAATCGTGGCTATACAAAGTTGGTAAACAATTTAATGACTATTACCATTGAAAAAATAAAAAATAGTAAAAAACAATAGCTCAAAAGTTGGCACAAGAACCCAAATAATGAATGCCCTTGCAGTCGGATTTCTTATGCAGATCTCTTTCATTCAGATAGACTTCAATGCGCCTGAAAATGTGGATGTATTCCATGTCATCTCGGGCGGTCGGAATAATGGCGCGATAGAGAAAGTCTAAGAACTTTGATTTTGCCCTAAAGTGCGAATTTCAACGAAGAATGTTAAAAGCATACAATCATTCATTTGATTAATTGCTACACGGATGTTAACCATGGGAAATCTGTAGTTGTACAAATTCACTCAAAATAAAGTGATTTTATGAGTTTTTTTTTAAAAGCATTTGATGTGGTTTTTGAGGTATGTATTTTTAGTTGCGGACTTACACATACCAAGGGGTGGCGGCCCCTTGAAAAAAAATTAGTGTAATTTGTATGCAAAAATCTCGATCGTTACCCTTTCGCTGAAACCCCCAAATCGTCCCCCTAGAAAATATATCATAGGCCCGCCATTGTGTATTTTCTAAGATGTTTAAAATCATCGCCTCTAGCGCTTATGCCCATTTTTCAAGCGAAGCAAGACAATTACAATTTGAATCGAGGCAATTAGCTTTAATTCTCTAGGAGATGATTTAGGCACAAATTCCAGCTAAATTTTCAAATTCTACGGCCAAATTCTCTAAATTATGACTACATTTCAGTCATATTTCTAGTTTTATATAAGGAGGATTACTTTTATTTATTTATTTTTTTCTTCCCACCACCCATTCTTATCGTGCGTTGGCCCCGTTAATTGCAGTCGTGTGTGCTCTTTTTAAACTCCAAATGCGCCTTTTATTTTACGCGTTATATGGTTTTTGGCAGCCCAAGCCCAGCACCCTTTTTTATTTTTATTTTTGCAAGCCCAAATAGATTCATATGACATGTGCAACACTTTCCTTGGTGACAAATTAAATAAATTGATTAAATTATTGTCCCTAAGGGAAAACCTGATGGTTAAGTGATGTATTCTTTATGTAATTGTGAGTTCAAATTCTGTAAAATAAACTCGATTCTACATGGCTAATATCATAATTTATAACAACATTAATCCATTTAATAGGTGATTGATGTGTAAAGTATTTATATGTGATGTACGATCAAAAAATTAATTCTAATAACTATTCATCAATGAAATTTTATTATGATAACATCTCTATATCATAGAACATAATTATTGACTCAAATGGATATTAAAAATTATTTAAACTTCATTGTATGAATTTCAATTCGTTGTTTTAACACGTTTCAGCTCATTTTCTCTTCAAACCTTTACACTTCATATATGACCCAACAAAAAGTAATAGTAAATAAAAACTCCCCCAACAAGTATTTTAAAGTGTAGAAAATATTTACATAAAAATATGTAAAATTTTACACATATCAGTAAGTGTCAATGCTAAAATTAAAAGGGCTGAGTTAAAAAAACGGTTAATTTTCTCGTAGCTAGTAGGTCTTCCTACTATATGTATAACTAATATTTAATCCCCGCGTTGCGATGGCTTATCGTTAAACCGTGCTAAATAGAAAGTAAACAAAGATGAAAACCGCAAAACTCGTAAAATAAAAGCGCAAATTTATACCGTCATATGACATCAAATGTAGGGAAAGACAAACTCAAACTAATGTCGTGAGCTAGCGTAAAACGTACAAACAAGTTGAATTTAAAGTGAGGGTTTTGACTTAAAGACAACATGCATGGCAAATAAAAATGAAATAAAGAAATCGGATGGACCAAGAATGTAAACCAAAATAATAACTACATGATAAAAACAATATTTTCTCTTGAAAATAATAATAATAATAATAATAATAATAATAATAATAATAATAATAATAATAATAATAATAATAATAATAATAATAATTATTATTATTATTAGTTGCAGATTTAAGATTTGGTGCTCTTTGTTGACCACAAAATGGAGTTTCGTTATTGAGTTGGTGTTCTGATAAGTGATAAGTTAATACTTAATTTAAATGAGCGAGTATGCTCCATTTGAAAATAATTATAAATAAACTTGATAAACTTACACAAAAACCAATCACAAACCTGTTTTTCATACATATTTCAAATCCTTGTTTAGGCATGCAGTCATTCAGTTCTTCTTCTTTTTTTTTAATATAAAACTAGTGTTAATTTCCACATAAAATTAGAATTATTATTAATATCTCAAAAATCAATAAAAATGAAAGTAGTAGCATAAGTTCAAGGTTAGGCTATATGCGGTGTATATCGGGGGAAGGAATCAAGGAGTTGATGTGGCATCCTTCCTCCAACGGAAACACCTTTTTGGTGAGCAAGGGGATACATCCCCGTATGCCCCGAGTAATTTTTAATATTATTATATTGGGAGTGTGGTTGAAAGTGGAGAGAAAGGCTAAACACCACCCCCTTTTTTGGAGAAAAGTTGGGGAAGATGATGTGGAGTTAGAGGAAGAGAGAGGAAGTGTGCACCACACATCATAGCCTTATATTGACCTCCTTCAACAGCCTGTATGTGGAGTGTGTTGGCATGTTTTGATTGGCTAATTTCTTTTTTTTTTAAATCTAACACAAAAATAATAATAATAATAATAATATTCCTTTCACCCACATCTTTCCCCCCTTTCACTCCCCACAATTCCCCCCCCCCCCCCCCCCCCCCGCCACATGGCGATTCACCCCCCTCCACTCCGTGTAGTCTAATACAACCCATTGCTTAGGTTGTAGAACTTTTAGAAAAACAAAATGTCATTTTTTCTTTTAAAAGTAACAGTACCCGATCTGCTTGGTAAAAACCATTTGTGATAACATAACCCTGATATTGTAGTAATTAATGTAACTACAGTCGTTCAGATTACTAAATAATTATATAAACTATATTATTATTAGAGGAAAGATCCGGTACAAATAGCTTTTTTGGTAAGAACTGTGAGAATCAAAGGATAGTATTTTTTTTTATTTTTTTTTTTAATTTTTTTCCCCATATTGTTAAACATGTATTATAGTATTGAAAACTAAAAAAAAAAAAATTGGTGTAGAGTAATTACATAATTACTTTAGTGTAAACTAATGTATTTACCTTAATGACGTAATTACACTAAAAAAAATTTTTTTTTTTAATTTTTTTTTGTATTATTCATCTAGAAAGAATGTTTAAGCACATTGGAAAAAAAAATTCAAAAAAAAAAATAAAATTTTTTTACCCCCTTTGATTCTCACAGTTCTTACAAAAAATCTATATGTATTTGATCTTTACTCATTATTATTATTATATATATAAAACAAATAGCATACTTATCACATGCTTTATAGCAACTACGAAAAAGGAGCATGAGCACGAGATTACGGTTATAAATTTTATATAAGTTGCGTTGACGTTGAAACACAATCAGTATAGAATAATTATAAAACCAACACACACTCAGCAGGTGCAGCACATTCACGACAACACATATTAACAATATGAGGCCCGGAAGCTCGTTCTCTCACAGACCACCAGCTGAGAAAGAAAAGCAACGCAGAGATCGTATGAAGGACCTCTACTTCACATTAGCTACTCTCCTTCATCTTCAACCATACGTACATTTCTCTATCTTTATAGACATATATATGCACACACATGCATTTATCATATGTCCATTTCTCTATCATATCAATATAGGTGTGTAAATTAGTCGAACCTGAGCTCGGCTCGTTGCGAATTCTAGTATTAAAACCAGGCTTCATTCGAGCTTTAGCTAGGAAACCTCAAGTAGCTCACGAGCTGGTTGGTTCGTTTACACACAATAATCCATATCAAGTGTACACGCATTCACGTAATTTACTTTTTTTTTTAAGATATTGTTTTGGAATTATAAATTGCTTGTGGAGTTTGGCGAATGGCGACTATGGCCAACGAAGTCTTGCAAGTCCGATGAGGTGGCAAGCAAACTCCTCGAGTTAATTAGCTATGTGAGAAGGACAATTTGCTTGAGTATATATTCTGGTCAAAAGGGCAACTTCATTCTTCATGGATTCATTTAGAGTAAAAAAGTTATTGTTTACTTACGTTTGCTAGTTTTTTCTCTTCTTTTAAGTTCACTTGTCAGACTAGCGAACTTAATGAAAAACAACGTCACAGTTTGCAAATAATTGCATCACCTGCCAAAACCCCAAACCACCTATAAATTCAAAAACATTACAATGTTTTTATAAACAGTACATAAGAATATAAGATAGTAAATATATTTAACTACGTAAGAACATAAGATGTAGATCATTCTTGTTATGGATAGCTCTTAATCGATCACTTAACATACTCAAACACATGCATTAATTAGGGATGTCAATTGCAAAATCATGTCTTATACCCTTTTTACTAACTATCATCATGGCTGACCCATCCCATAGTTATACTTTATATAAAAAAAAGTTGAATAAAATCTCGTAATTATATTTTAGGGCCCCCGAATTCTCAGGGAAGTCCTTGATACTACGATAAACTAATCTTTGGAACAATTACAGGAGAGCAAGTCTCTGCCAGAGTTCTTGGATCAAGCGACTACGTCAGTTGTACGCTTGAAGGAAAGAGTAGAAACATTGAAGGTCTTGAAAGAAGTCCTAGAAAAGGAAGTTAACCATACCTGTGAGTCAGGCGATAGCGAACCGAGGTTAAAGGTGGTTAAAGTGACAGAATCAGTGGATATGAAGTTAGAGGTTAACATGATATTTATGGTTGGTAACAAGAAAGTGGTGCCATTTGAAGTGTTGAGAGTCATAGAGGAAGGTGGTGCTGAAATTACGAGTTCTAGCTTCAGTACCTTAGGCCACCATATCTACTGCACCATTCATGCACAGGTCCATATCATCTTCTATGACTAAGTATTAAAGACTCACAAACAAAACCATAGTTTTATGACTAGAACATTAATACTTGGAAAAATCACGAAAATGCACATTGACTCTATCCGGACATATGAAGCGTCTATATATAGACGCCTCATTGAAAACCATGCAACGAAACGTCTAAATTTAGGGAGCCAATCCAAGATGTCACATGAGACGTCCATGTTTAGGGGCTTCAAGAGTCCAAACGTCTAAATTTAGAGGCTTCAAAATCCCAGACGTCTACATTCAGGGAATTCAAGAGTCCCAGACATCTAAATAGCTTTTCCACCCCATTTTTTAAACGAACATAATTTTTTCATACAAAAATAATTTCTTTTTTTAAAAAATCTTTAATTTAGTTCACCTTTCTAAAAGAAAAATATTATCGATATAAAAGTTATTTCCATTTAAAAATGTATGAAAAAAAGTGGAAAGGCTATTTATATGTCTGTACTCTAAAAGCCCCTGAATTTAGACGTCTGGACTCTTGAAACCCCTAAATTTAAGAGTCTTGAAGCCACTTAACCTAGAAATCTCATGTGTCAATTTATGATTGACTCCCTAAATTTAGACATTTTGTTTCATGGTTTTTAGTGAGTTATCTTATTTAGACGCCTCAGATGTCTATTTTCACACCACTACACCATGTGCAGTGATGTGAAAATTTCAAACCCCTCAATTAGGCATTTTTTGACAAGTGTTATGTGGGTCTCACATGGGGCTTGAAACGGCTTGAAATAAAAAAAAGGGTGTAGTGGTGTTGTGTGTTGTGAGTGTGTATATTAAAGATATTAAAATTGAATTAAAAAAAATAAAAATAAAAATGAAGTATAAGGTGGGTGGCAGCACTTAATTGGAGGAAGAGAGGGAGTCGATGGCTTGAAATATTTCGCGCCAAAGAGGTTGACGCCCATTTCACTAATATGGGGGTGGTGTAGGGGCTTGAAAGGGGCGCTAATTTGCCCCATTAACGCTCAATATGTGCACCGCTACGGGTGGTCGTAATATTTTGTTAACTTGCTACAAAAAAATTCAGGACCATAACCTATTTTTAGAGGGTAACCTTTATGATGGTATCACAATTTAGTTGATACCTATAATTAATTATTCTTTAATGATGAAAATCAAGCTTAATTACTTAATAGATATACATATTTTTTTTTTAAATTTGTGCAGGCTTTTCAAGCTCGATTAGGGTTCGACGCCAAACTAATAGAATCACAATTGATGGAACTAATTTACTAGCCAAGACGTAAGAAATTCGATTGTACTCGTATATTATATTCCAGTTCTTTGATTTTGAAATAAAGTCTAAATTTCGATGGTGCATGATAAAAGTATGCAGTCACACTTTTGTTTATATGTGAATGTTGACTATGAGAAATCATCAGTTGTAGAAAGTTTACTCGTAATTAATAGATTCATTTTTGTTAGATATATATCTTATATGGTATTTGAAGTATATATTTTAAGTTGTTGAATCTTGCTTCATCATTTTGGTCCAATTGTATAGATTCAATGTACAAAGTTGCTAACTAATGACATTATGAAAAGAGAAAAAACGTGTAATCTTTATTATATTTATTAATTTTCAATTCGCATAAACAAAATATCTAGTATATGGAAATAATACGTCGACGAAAACTTGCGTTTCACAAGAAAATATATGTGAGAAAGCTTTTTGATCACGTGCTAAAAAGTGGCACATTAGTTTTTGATGTCTTAAAAAACAAATTTTCAACTAACGGAATTCTTAGAATATCCCCATTACATGATAAAAGGATATCTATAATCTATAAATCTATATATAAAGTAAAATGGCTAAAATGATATCACATTCATTAAGATCGTCCTCTCGCTTTAAGTATGTCACATGACATTAGGTATAGTTATTAAAAAAAAACTTGAGTGACATATGGCAATAGATAATAGGTGATTCGTTCATTTCCCTTATTTTCCTCCAAAAATCTTTCTCTCTCATGTTCCTCTCACAATTTTTAAACGCTGATAACTTTTACACATGAGATTTTTTTAAAAAAAATTACACCAAGTTACCAAGCGTTTTATTATCTTTCAAACGAGTACCATAGTGCTATACAAAAAACGAAAAGAAAACAACTTTTTAGTGGGTATTTGTTCATACAAGAAAAAAATTACATGGGTGCTGCTAATTCATTAATAATATCTAGGCATAGAGATATCACTCGAGCAAGAGGTGCACACGCAGAATTAAAAGTAGGTTTTATGAGTTATCAAATGTTGATCCTTTGCAAAAAAAAATGACAAAAATGGCTTATTCCTTTTATGGTAGACACAATTTGTCACTTTATATTTGATTTGTCTATCTCAGGATGCTCCCGATGTATAAACTAGTATATTAATATTTCAAAGTATGAAATCTTACATGGCATTCAAAGAGGTCATCCTCCTCTATGGTGTGCCACGTGGCATCCTCCCCTTATCTCTCTCCAAAAGTATTTTTCTCTCTCTCATGTTTCCTCCCACAATTTTAAACGTTAATAACTTTTATATACGAGATTTTTTTAGAAAAAATACACCAAATTAACGGCGTTTTGTTATCTTTCCAACGAGTACCATAATGTTATACAAAAAACGAAAAATACTGTCTTTTTGTGAGTTTTTTCTGTTCATACAGGAAAAAACAACACAATATGTTTAGGTAATTCATTAATCATATCTAGGCAAGTCAATAATCATGTTCAAACCAATAATTAGGAATTCTATTTTCATCCATAGCAGAATATGTTAAAATTAATCATTTCCAAAAAAAAAAGCCACACCTTCAAGACCACCATCTCAGTCATGCCCTGCAATGGTTGCTTCTAGCTCTGATCTTCATCCAAACGTACATCTTCTTTTTAATATACAGTTCCATTCTTATTTACATTATTAAAATTGTTGTTTTCACATATTATAGTACATTAATTTCTATGTTACATCATAACACATATTTTGTCACTTCATATTAGATTTGTCTATCTCGGAAAGCTTCCGGGATATAATCTAGTTCCAATATATTTTTTTTGCAACGAGAGAAGTTAAACATTTAAATTGAGGGAAAAACAAATATAACACGTGAAAAAACAATTTCTCTTTTAGGTAACTATATATGGGGATGGGGCACAACACGACTTTCACTCAGGTACCCACTACCCATAAGGGTACCTCAAATTAAGTAGTGGGTTGGGGTTGTAGTATTCGGGTGTGGTTGTAAATAGGTAAAGAATGAAAAGTATAAAAGGTGAGGTCCATAGTTGATGGTAGAGTTGCCACTAAATAAGTATTTTATGTAGTGATATGGCAACACATGATTAGAACGAATCAAGGCAACCAATGATGACACACATCCCCCTAATATGTACATAAAAAATGATAGGCCAACGTCTCTCTTCTTTTTAAGCCTAAACTAACATTGAAAGATGTTAGCTTTGGGCTTTTAGAATGGAATATGCTTGGCAACATATAACTAATAATATATGAACTATATAATAAATATAGTGAAAAATCCGAGAAGAAAATATTCTGTAAGAAATTAAAAAAATAAGTTGCAATGAATATCAGTGCTACTATTACTAATTGTATTTAACGTTAAATAAATGTTCAATTTAATGTAACCCTCTAAATTAGTTAAATAAATGAAACTCATAATTATTTTTCAAAATACATTTTTTTCAAAGCAAACCTAGTTTATAGTGGAAGATAAATTTCGACATGTGTAGCATAAGCGTATGATAATTTTCAATACGTGTATGACAAACGTATGATAATTTCAATATATTTACGATTAGTTTTAATATGTGTAAAATAAAATGTTTATGACTAATTAATTAGAGAGAAAATAACTAATGTAAAAAAGAATTAAAGTATTTTTAGTACATTATTTGTATGTCCCTAGCTACTGATAGGTTACTATAGGTCTTTGGATAGGTTAAACAACTATTTTTATGCCATAAGAGCATTTTGGTCATTTAGGTTTAGCCAAATAGGTGGGGTTTACACGAATGATAAATTAACCCATTTGTGTAATATGTAGGGCTAATAGGTAGTAACTAAATGGATATGGCGAATGGGTCTACACTATGTATATGTATGCTTCTCATTCTAACAAACTAACCTTTGTAGAATCTGTGCAACAAACCTTTGTCGTAGTGAAATCTGAATAGATAAGCATTTGAAAGCATTTCTTGTGCATGTTTGTGTGTGTAAACATTTTCTATATTGTAGCACACACTCATGTGTGGATTCCACACTCACACGATTGATAACCCTGTGAATCTAGGATTTGTATTGTTGAATCCAACGGTCCTACAAGTGTTATTAGAGTTTTTGCTCGATTCACATGTGTTTTTGCAACAAATGGGTTCAATATACACTAGTTTTATTTTTAGAAATGGGTTGGTTTTGGTTTTGAAAACCTATTTTTACAAAACTCGTGTTTTCTTAAATTTGGATGATGTTTTGTAGTTGTAAGTGTGTGGTTTTGATTTAGAAACGTTTCAAAGTTGTTTTAAAAGCTTTCCTAATCATTAGGTCATCAAATATATCAATATATTGAAAGATTTATGCAAAAATGACCAATTCCATGAAAAACAGGGTTTTTAGAGATCTGCAGGACAAATAGGCCCCGTTTACAAAAATTGGTCCTTTCATTTATGCCATTTACACGAATAGGTATCCATTCGTCCCAATCACACGAATAGATACACCCATTTGTTCCTATCACACGAATGGATATACCCATTCGTCAAGTATCTTATTCATCCATTTTACACATACAGTCTTACTCATATGTTTGAAAACTACGCATTCGTCCAAAAGATAACCATTCGTCCAGAAAGACCCATACATCCAGAAACACTCATTCATCCAGAACAATACCCATTCATGTAACTTCAAACTCATTCATCCAAATAGTGTTTTTTTCAATCGAGGATGTTCTTGCTACTCTCGGTTTGAAAGAATTGAAGAAGAAAACTAATTTGCAAGATGAAGGTGATGAAGGTTTACTGGTGAGGGGCATAAGTGAACAAAGGTTTTCTATGTTCAAGAGACAACCAAGCAGATCCAAGTCCAGCTTTAAGAGAAAATGTTTTATCTATAATTCATAAAAACATCTTAAAAGAGACATCCATGAGAGAAACAAGAAGAAGAAACCTGATTACAATCATAGTTCAATGAAAGGGCAAAATGGGAATTCTTTACCAGAAGGTTCTCTAGATGGCTATGATAGTGCAGATATCTTAATTGTCATAGAAGAAACTATAGTTAAATGAAAGAATGGGACCAGTAATGTGTTTTTTATATTAGATGGAAAATCATGTTGGAGTTGGATCATGGATTCAGGCTGTTCCTATCATATGACAACACATAAAGAACTATTCAAAGTCCTGCATTATGAAGTTCTTGGTGAAGTGAAATTAGGAGATGATAGACCTTGTACTATAAAAGTTTATGACACTGTTGTATTGAAGATGAACAATGGAATAGAAGTTGAAATAAAAAATGTTAGGTATATCCCTAGTCTTACTAAGAATTTACTTTCTTTAGGGACATTTGAAAAGGAAGGTTACACAGTTAGCCTTAAGAATTGTAAGGCTAAAGTTGTAAAAGGATCAATGGTTGAATTGTCTGGTACTAGAATAGAAAATAACACTTATATTCTTGTTGGTCATGCTGAAAAAGGTAGTGCTCTAGTATCAGAAGAAAAGAAAAAGAATACTGCCATGACTTGGCATAAAAGACTAGGCCATATGAGTAGTTTGGGGTTAAAAGAACTTATGAAGCAAGGTGTTATAGAAGGTTTAACTGATTGTGAGTATGGGTTTTGTGAGAATTGTGTGATGGGAAAGGCACACAAGGTTAAGTTCACAAAGGGTATCCATAAAACAAAAGATATCTTGGGATACATTCATGTAGACTTGTGGGTCCCTGCAAAGAATGTGTCTCTAGGTGGAGCTTCATATTTTCTGTCTATCATTGATGACTACTCTAGAAGAGTTTGGGTGTACCCTCTCAAACATAAGTATGAAGCCTTTGGTCAGTTTAAAGCATAAACGGTATTAGTTGAGAATCAGACACAAAAGAAGGTGAAAAATTTAAGGACAGACAATGGATTGGAGTTTTGTAGTGGGGAGTTCAATGAGTTTTGTAAAAGGCATGGTATAGCAAGACATAGAACCATTCCTGGAACTCCTCAACCTAATGGTCTTGTTGAGAGAATGAACAGGACATTACTGGAAAGAGTGAGATGTATGTTATATCAGTCTGGTTTGCCAAAGAGTTTTTGGGCAGAAGCTATAAAGACAACAGTCCATTGTATGAACAGGTCACCTTCATCAGCCATTGGAATAAAGGTGCCCTTGGAAGTGTGGTCGGGACATAAGGTTGATGATTATGGTGACTTAAAAATATTTGGTTCTCAAGTCTATTCCTATGTTAATAATGGGAAGTTAGAGAATAAAGTTAAAAGATGCATAATGGTTAGGTACACTGATGGAATAAAGGGATACAGGCTTTGGAGGATTGATAATGTGAGTCCAAGGGTGATAACTAGTAGGAATGTGAAAGTGAAAGAAGGGTATTTGTACAAAGATGATATAGCAGGAGCATTAGACTTAACTAAGAAGGGTAAAAAGGTCAATATTGAGGTAAAGCCATTAACAAAGAAGAATGATGAGAATGAGGCTAGTTCTGGGTAGGAGACATCATCAGAAACTCCTCTTAATGAACCTGATTACTCCATAGCCAGAGACAAAAATAGAAGAAAAAATACAAAGCCTCTGAGGTTCAGGGGTAATTGTGACATTTCAACAACAGTGCTGAATGTTGCAGAGGGAGAATCAGTGTATGAGCCATTAACCTATGATCAAGCCATTCATTAGGTTGACAAAGAGAAATGGTTAAGGGCAATGGAGAATGAAATAAAGTCATTGTATAAAAATGAAACATGGAAACTAGTTAACAAGCCCAAAGATCATAAACTTGTTTCATGTAAATGGAGGGTTTGCTAGGAGAGTTACAAAGGTATAAGGCCAGGTTAGTGGCAAAGGGGTTTACATAGAGGGCTGGTATTGATTACAAAGAAATCTTTTCACCTGTGGTGGAACATACTTCTATCATAATAATATTGGCATTGGCAGCATGTAGAGACTATGAATTAGAGCAGTTAGATACTTAGATGTCAAAACTTCTTTTCTACATGGTGCTCTTGATGAGAAGATATACATGAAACAACCTCAAGGTTTTGAAGTTGCTAGTCAAGAAGAAAAGGTATGTCTTTTGGTCAGATCATTATATGGTTTAAAACAGTATCCTAGGCAATGGTATCTTAGATTTGATGAGTACATTGTGAGCCAAGGTAATGCTGTTGGTAGCTTAATGTATTTAATGCTATGCACAAGGCCAGATTTAGGCTATGCAGTAAGTAATAAGTATGGTAAGCAGGTACATTGCTAATCCTGGTAGGGAACATTGGAAAGCTGTAAAGTGGATTTTGAGATACCTGAAAGGTACTTCAGATATGGGACTGGTATTTGGAAAGGGATCAGGTGATAATGTTGTGTTGGGGTATGTAGATGCTGACTATGCAAAGGATTTGGGTAATGGGAAATCTATGAGAGGGTATGCTTGTTCTGTGTTTATTCGATAGTAAGCTAGAAAGCTTCTCTTCAAAAGGTAGTTGCTTTATCTACCACAGAAGCTGAATATGTGGCACTAACAAAAGCAGTGAAAGAGTGTATGTGGTTGAAAGGTTTTATAACTGAGTTGGGAGTTAATCTTGAAAGGGTTAGTGTGCTGTGTGTTAATCAAGGTATTGTTCAACTGACAAAGAATCAGATGTATCATAAGAGGACAAAACATATAAATGTGAAGTTGGATTTCATAAGGGATGTGGTAAAATCAAAAGAAGTTCTTGTTGAAGAGGTTAATACTCTTGACAATGCAGCTGACATGTTTACAAAA
Organism: Ambrosia artemisiifolia; assembly: GCA_032199755.1. Taxonomy (NCBI): domain Eukaryota; kingdom Viridiplantae; phylum Streptophyta; class Magnoliopsida; order Asterales; family Asteraceae; genus Ambrosia; species Ambrosia artemisiifolia. Next base: position 49,349,383 of record CM063517.1, on the reverse strand, counting down.
CTCCTTCCAGGCCCAAAGTTCGACTTCTGTTTAGATCTGTCCAATGTGGGTTCAGACTTTTACCAAAAGGTGGAGACTGTTATATTTTTGGCATAAAGTCTGTCAATTCAATAAAGTAGTTAATAAGGGAGTTCGCTTATTTCTTACTTAGAAAAATTGAGGGACTGAAACTGCCACATAGCAAACTTAGTTTGTTATTGTTGGTTAAGTTTTGCCAGCTTGTAAAAGGGGGATCATCAGTCAATTAGGGTTAATTCCTTTAATCCTTCAATTAGAATCATAGCAGTCTACTTCTTGTAATCATTTGCTTTCTTTCTTGTTTGTTTGGTCTAGAATCTTTCAATTAATAAACTTTGGCTGCTTTGGTTCATTGTTTCTTGTTCAGTTGTGTTTCAATTCGGTTTTGTTTTACAACAATTGTAGTATATTTATGTTTTGTGTGTTTTATTTAATTGTGTATTATGTGTTTAATATATGTTTTAATATTAATAGAATTTAATTGAAAACAATTAAATAAACCAAACAGTTTCAAAACCGTGTTCAAAGCACACGGTTCATCGTCACGGACCAACTATTAGCACCATCGGCGGTCCTGTTTTCGTGCTGATAGTGGGATTACCGTAAGGTACCCGTGGCTTACACGAGAAGCGCCTAGTCCACCCTAAAAACCAGTAAGCTAATGAAGGCAATCGGGTCGTTACCACTCCGCCAACATATACGAAGGTTAAATAAAATTAGTATTTTAGAGTTTAGAGACTGATTTGTGATTAAAAAGCTATGTGTGGGACTATGGGTACAATGATTAGATTGATATTACAAATTAATCATGCATGTTTATAACTATCTTATTTTTTTTAATTTGTAATTTTGTTTATTGACAAATTAACATTTAATATAAAGTCAATTATTTGGACAGCTTTTTTCAAACAAAAACGAAGCATGTGTTTTAACAACTGAAACCATTCCATGGTCCTCATTTTAAATCAAAGTCAAGCTTTTGGAACTTTTTCATGTTCAATACAGTTGAAACATATATAATTTTCCATAGATGTCCCTCTCGTGTGTATATTATTTATATATATACTACAAATCTAGTTCTTTTGTCCCTGTCAGCGTTTACTAGCTTTCGTTTATTCATGAATCTATAATTACGTCAATCATAAATAAAAAATTAATATGATCAAATACCCAAAATACTTTTTTTTATATTATTACATAGATCGATGTTTAGATACTCACTGTGTGCAAGTTGCAAACATGGGATGGATTCAAACTGAAGAAATGGTGTCGACCTAATATTAGTAGGCAGGAAGTAACACCAGTTGCACTGAAGCCGTTAGAAAAAATATATCTAAACAAAAATAAGGATAATTAACAAGGTATGTTTATTTTGTCATCGAGAATCTGATCAACTCCTTACCTATCTATCATTCTTATAATTTAAAACTAGGAGTACAAGATTTAAATAATTCTAACTGTAAGCTAATAGTCGCTGCCGGTCTCAACTAACAAAATGTGTGCTGATGGCCCCACCTCTTAACATATTGTCCGTCAACGGAATATAACTAACAAAATACTAAGAAGGAAATTGACATGCAAGAGGGAATTTGACACACAAGCATGTCACATCAGTTTGGATAGACGGTAGTTAAAAGGTGGACAAAATGTTAGTCATGGTCTATTGGTGGACAATATGTTATAAGGTAGGACCGCCAACATACATTTCGTTAGTTGGGACTAGTTACGACCAATAGCTAATAGTTAGGATTTTAAATCCAATACTCCTTAAAAATACAATAGATGACATATATTACTTCTAATGCTACATAAATCAAACAGAAAAAATTAACTTATCAAGCAAATATGAGACATCATTATCATACTGTAAGAGGATGTTTGTTTTTTTCTAAAACCTCTTCGTGACCTCTTTTGTCTGCGACATGCAAACCATAGTTATCAAAGGAGCTACGCGCACTCAAGGCGCATAGGCCTCGCCTGGGGCCTAGGCGATAGGCGAAAAAAATGAGGGCCTAAGATAAAAAACGAACAAATAAAATAAAGTAAAAATATATTAAAATAATACTATTTTTCATCTAGTTAGTATCAAAAGTTTTAAAATGTTAATTTTTGAATGTATAGAATTAGTTTTCCTTAAATAAAAGTATAAATTTGGCTGGAATAGAGCCATAATTTCACGAATTTGGCTGGAAACTCTTCCGAATTTGGGAATCTAGCTGATATCTGCGCCTAAACCATCACCTTGAGAATTAAAGCGCAATTTCCTTGACTCAAAGCGCAAACGCATCGCCTCACCTAAAAAATGGGCCAAGCCGCAAGAGGCGAGGGCTTTTAACAACTATGGCGCAGACCACGCGTAGACGTTTGGGTCTGCAGTTTGTTTGTTTTTTTGGAAGACCTCCCTTTAAAAATGTATGCCCGCCTTCTTCTTAGTGCAGACATGGACCATCCACTTCTTGGTGCAGACACAATCTAGACATCTCTCTCTCTCTCTCTCTCTCTCTCTCTCTCTCAACCCTTACTCCCCTAGCAAACCTCATCCCTCCTCCTTCTCCCCCGCCGACGACTTTGCTCCATCCCCCTCCCCTGCGTCGTCCCTCCTCTCTCCTCCTTCCCTCCTCGCGTCAGGCCTTCTCTCCTCCTCGCTCGTCCGCCCTCCCACCTCCCCCTTCCCCCTCCGTCGACCGTCTTCTTTCCCCCGCCATCGACCCTCCTCCTCCTCCTCCTTCCTCTCTCCTCCCTCTTCGTCCTTCCCTCGCATGTAACTGCCCTCATCCCGTTCTGGTTTTGCCCGAGGTTGGTTTATGGTGAAAGGGGTGGATGGTGGTTGTGTTGTTGACGATGGTGGCAGTGAGGAAAACGAAGATTGAGGTAATGACCGACGGTGGTTTTGGGTGATTTTCGGGTCAGTTTTGGTGTTGTTTGGTTTATCTGATCAGTCTTTGTTCTCGAGTAGTGGTTGTGTTTTCGGTGGTTTCGGGTTTCGTTACTCCGGTCAGACGTTAAAAACAGAGGGTTGTGTTTTGTGTTACGCTACAGATGTTAAAACAAACTTCCTTTTTCTTGCAGGCGTTTGGTCTAACTCTTCTTTTGCAGATGTGGTTCACAGATTGCAGACGTTTGCCTCTGAAAAAACAAACAACATCTAAGTAAATCTTATCAATATCAAAGCAAAGGTACGATATGAGGGGGTAAGATGTAGACAACCTTGCTTCTATCCCGTAGGAATAGAGAGATTGCTTTCAGTGAGACCTCAGCTCAATAGTATAGTTTTATATCATGCCTTAGATATAAGGCACATAACACTCAGAAATATAGAGAAGTACAATTGGTACATGTACGTCATTGTCTTTTGGCTATCCACTTCACCACATAATGCATGATTAACCATCTGTCATTTTTAATCTGGTATTTTTAACATTATTTTTATGAAATTAGTAAAATAATATCACAACTAGTGGCATTTTTCTTTTATTTTTCTTTTGCCCCCAAAGTCCTATACATATACATTATACGTTTTTTTTTAACAGAAACATATACATTATACGTGACGTGACATTGTATGATGTAATAATATTGTAAGCTTCAAATCGTATGAACCAAGAATTCATGATCAACATAAACAGCCCATAATGATATGGAAGTGATGCTCATAAGCCATGTGCTAATAACGAAGTCTGTATCATTGCCCCCGTGGCATTTATTTAAGTTAATATAAGTTTCAAAGTCGTGGAGACAGCCAACCCTACCCCTACCTAAATAATTCTTCACTTTAATTCTTATTCTTATTTCGGCTTGTTTTGACAAAACGTGTACGAAACTACGTTAACTACTATAGTTGTAATCAAGACTCATTAAACTCCATCAAAATACATATTTAATGATATTATTATTTTTTTGAAAGGCGAACTTCATTAAAAAAACGCGAAAACGTCCAACTCTCCAAGACGGAGAGGGATGGCCGCAACTACAACAACTTTACATTACACCATCATTTCCAATCTTTTATAAAAAACCTTATGTCTATTAGAGAACCAAAGAAAACCAATCGCTTTCGTATCAGCCACGACCTCCACTACATTGAATAGGATCGGTTGGTAGTTAGGATCTGTATGTTAGCATGTTTGTCTTTTCGATTGGTGTATGTAACATTGGTGGTCGGCTAGTATCCTGCTAGCTGGTTTTTAGAATTAATTTTGTTAGTCGTTTAAAAAAAAATACTTTGTCCATAAGTCAAAATAACATCCGATCAACTTTTTATTTTTCCTATTCTTCACACAATAATGATTGTTTATGAATGAACAATTATTTGAGTAAAAAATGTATTTTTTTTTAACGAGGAGATATTTTATTTTACTAAAAAATGTATTCTTGATTTTGAAAATGAAGAGGTCAAGTGTAAAATATACTAAAATGGGTGGATTCCTTGATTTATTGTGCAAGAGTTTATAGATGGATGTTTTTAATACCTTTAATTCTTTGCACCTGTAGTCCTATTGTTTCAATAATTAAAACGTATCTTATCTATCTATGTATAAAAAGAGTATACTCGGATCGAATGGAGGCTTTAGAGAGGGTCCTCATGGATTCAACCGATAAATGAAGCTCTGAAATTGAAGTATATAAACCATTTTTTTCTTTTTTTTTCATTCTCTACAACATAATTCTCCATTTCTTCCTAACAAACCTTTCTATCATCCTTCTTCATCTTTCATAATTTGTTGATTCTCCACAACCGATTCAAGGTATAAATCATCGATCCTAGCCTTCTAATATTGATTCCTATTATTATTTTCGCTTCATTATTTATTCTTAACATTATTACAAAAAAAAATCAATCGTATTTAGCAGTGATATTCATTCTTCCCGAGTATTGAATCGGTCATTTGATATATTTTAAAAGTGATATTCATTCATTTCAATCATCATTCTATATTTCTTAACGGTTATATTCATTTAGAATGAATATTTAATCTTTTTTGTTAAATATGCTGCTGCAGATGATTTATTCATTTGATTACGATTTTTTTAACCAACTAAAGCAATTTGATTTATTCTGATTTATTCATTTCAATGATAAAATATCAATTTTGTTAGGAAAGTAATATAATCATTTATTAAAAGCCGAATGAATAGCAATGTTAAGAAATATCGAAGCGAAAATAATTTAATCATTCATTTGTGTGTTTCAAGAAAGTTTATCAATCCGATTTATTCGGTTTTGATTATTATTTTGAAATACCGATTTTTTAATTACCGATTTTTTTAGATATATATTGAATCAGATTTAATATTTAATTGGATTTAAACATTCTATGTTTTAACATTTAAAAAACAGGATTTCATCTTAACACACCAACTAAATTATGTCTTATCACAATGGTTCTCAATTCTTCAAGGTTTTCCATGACCCTTCGTCAACCGTTTTGGTATGTTTGTTATTTTAATGTTCATATGCCTATTTATTTTTAAAAAATGATTCTTTTTTTTAATGCTGTTTTTTTCGTGTCTTTACAGACTGTATCTAAAGAGTGATTCTTTTTTAATGTTTTTTATGTGTTTTTACAGACTGTATGTAAAGAATGATTCTTTTTAATGTCTTTTACGTGTCTTTTTAATGTTGTTTTTTAACGTTTGTTATTTTTACGTTCATATGCCTATTTATCTTTAAAAAATGATTATTTTTTACGTGTTTTTTTAATGTTGTTTTTTACGTGTCTTTACTAAAATATATAGTAATCTCTTTTATGTTTCCTATTTGCCAATTAGTCTGTATGTAAATGACGACCATAATTGGAATGTGTCAATTAAAAATATTGGTCCTAACAATTGTTTTTAAATTAAATATAATTTAAATCTATTTAACAGTTTCCTAAAATATATAGTAATCTCTTTTTAATTTTTTGTACGTCTTTCAAAATAATTCGTAAATGATTTCAATAATATACATCTTTCATTTAAATGTCGTTGAAAAAATTTGCGCTATCTTTTTTTTTATTTTTTGTAACTTTGGTGGAGGTATATTAAAAATATTTGAACATCACGATTTGAATGAATAATTAATACGATTTAAATTATAATAATATTACTATTTTCATTTAAATAGTAATATTAATATTATTAATTTAAAATCATTTTATGTAATTGTTGAGAAAAGTTAAATTTCATTTATTAATAATTTAAATATTGTGTATATATTAGGAAATTGTTAATCTAATTTCAATCAAATTTAAATTCATATAGTATTTTCAAAAATTGAAATTCTTTAAAAATTTTAAATTTTCGTTTGAAAAATATTTAAGAAAGTTTCAAAAAAATAAAAAATGATTCCAACATGTTTAGTCTGTGATATTGTATATAATCTTTAAGAGAATAGTCTGCGTTAACAACATTTTAAAAGCATAGTATGCGTCATCTACATATAGACTAATTGCCATATGTATCTCCTACAAATCATCTACACAATGATTCGGAAATAATACGAAAATGATAATAATAATTTGTAAATGATAATCTATACATATAATATTTTAAAGCCATTTTGGACACAAGGCAATAATTCACCCCCCTAGCAATTATCTCTCCTCCCATTATTAAGCCACATGGCAATGTCTTAGAATTTATAAAATTTTCATATTTTTTTTAAATAAAAAATCAGAAAAATATATAATCTAAAGAAAACACACGATTCATAACCTAACCCCCAAATCACCAATCCTCCTCTCCTTCGACTCACAAACCCTAATCAGGCGATTGCACGAATACATCATCTGAGCACCAACGTCCCTGATATCCATCTGATCACCAACGTCACGGCATCCATGGTAATCCAGTCTGATGACGAAGTGTTGAACAAATCCGGCGAAAATATCCAGATCCAACATTCCGAAGGGTGGCGACATTTATGTTTTCTTCACGAAGGGTGACATATTGGCACTATTAGGTAAATCTTCTTTATCAACAACTTATTCCCGCCTTCATTGATTGTATTTTATATCCCATGTGTATCTGGATCTCTGAAGGTAGGTTGCCATTGAAGATTACCAACTTGAAGGTTGTATATACATTTTAGTTTTTGATGTGATGGTAATATCGATTCTGTTTTCTTTTAATTGTGATGGTTTTGTTTATTTTTGCAATTTTGGGTTTGCGCTCTATGCTTCATTTTAGGGTTTTGAATCAGAGGTATGGTTTCTTTTTGCGTATTGTTGCTTTTGTTCTCCTGGTTTGGTTTCTTTAATTGATATGGTTTGGGTCTGTTTAATAGCATCATCTACTTCTTTATTAGAGAATAAAAGGATTTTGACTTGTAAACCACATTGTTCTCACTAGCCTTCCATCATGTGGAACTGTTTACATTCTTGCATAGTATAAGAAAAGTGACTAACTACTTGTCAAATATTACAAGGAAAGGGGTATAAAAAGAAAGAACCTATATTGGTTTAGCTTGTCAAATTTGGTTATGTGGTTAACTATTGTCTAATGTTTCCGCATCGCAGTGTTTCATTGTATGGGGAATATCTAGAGAGAGAACTGCTACCAAATATAGAGGGAATAAATTTTGAACCTCTTATTGATGCTTTTGTCTTCAATAGCACATTGACCAAAAATGATGACATTTTATGTCCATATGATGGAGCTATAATGATAACAGGTAAAGTAACTAGAACCGAGTATTATATGATCAAGAAAGAATATCCTTATGTACCTTTCGACATTATACTTAATGCATTCTTTCTTTTTGACAGCAAGCCATCTTCCTTATAATAGAAATGGATTTAAATTCTTTACTAATGCCGGAGGACTAGGGAAAGCTGACCTTAAAGACATTTTATAGCGTGCTGCATTAAGAAAAACAATGGTTTTACACCAGAATCTTTAAAAAAGGCTGAAAAGAAGGCTTCATTATCTATCAGTAAAGTTGACTACATGAGTGTATATGCATCTGACCTTGAAACAGCTGTTTGCAAAGCTTCTGGAAACATAGGTAACACGTCTTAGTTATTTTGTTAATTTTTAAGGGGCAGCTATATCATTTTAATTTCGTTACCGTCTCCGAGTTGCCAGAAAAGCCATTGGAAGGATTTCATATAGTTGTGGATGCTGGGAATGGAGCTGGTGGTTTTTTTGCCGTATGTTTTGTTTAATTGTAAACACGACTTATGTATCAATTAGTAAACTAACGTTTTATTGGTTTAACTTTATTTTGCAGGGAAAGGTGCTGGAGCCTTTAGGGGCTGTTACTTCGGGCAGTCAATTTCTAGAACCAGACGGTAATAAACTAACCAACTGACTCAACTAATTAGACTTTGGTATGGGACTAACTCAAGTTTACCTTGACCAATGTTAGGTTTATTTCCCAATCATATTCCTAACCCTGAAGACAAGGCAGCAATGAAGGCTATACACAAGCGGTGCTTGATAACAAGTCTGATTTAGGGATTATCTTTGACACAGATGTTGATAGGTGATTAGTCTTCTACACATTGAAATCATTCCATTTATGCAGAAATTCTTGGGCGTAGTTATAATATTGTCAATGATGGTGTCTGAATCAGATCTGCTGCTGTGGATTCCACTGGTCGTGAGTTTAATCGAAATCGTCTATTTGCTTTAATGTCTGCTATTGTTTTAGAGGAAGTAAGTTTCTTTAAAATGATTCAAATATAGCTTCTTTTCATGAATTGAAGTTTAATTAAAAGGTTTTCTTTGCTCTTAATAGCACCCTGGAACAACTATTGTCACTGACAGTGTTACTTCAGATGGGCTTACAACATTCATTGAGAAAAAACTAGGTAAGAGAACTGAGTCAAGTGTTTATCTGTTGTTTATGTATAAATGGATTAAATTAAATTTGATAATATGCTGATATTATCCATATTCTTGCAGGAGGGAAACACCATCGGTTTAAACGAGGGTATAAAAATGTCATTGACGAAGCTATTCGTCTGGTAAGATACAACTGCTAGTGATGTCATTAAAGCAATATTCATCTTTAAACATGCTGAGTTGGGTTGATTGTCATGCTGGCTTCATATGCAGAACTCTGTTGGTGAGGAGTCACATTTGGCTATTGAGACCCGTGGCCATGGAGCACTCAAGGAGAATCACTGGCTTGATGATGGTGCATATCTCATGGTAGGTATTCTTTGCTTTACATCTAAGAAATGTGTGTGTTTTGTCAAATGCTTACTGATGGTGAAATTTGTTCGGTCTTTGTTTTACTTTCACCTGCAGGTCAAGCTATTAAACAAACTTGCATCAGCTAGAGCTTCGGGTCAAACTTGTGGTAGCAAAGTTTTAACCGATCTGGTAGATGAACTGCAAGAACCAGGTGTTGCTGTCGAACTTAGATTAAAACTAGATCAAAATCATTCAGATCTATATGAAGCTTCATGATTTCAATCTTAATTAAAGATGTCAAGATGGTGGGTCAGTAGCGGATCAACTTTTGTTTTTACACTATTTAAAACAAACTCTATGTTGTGGGGGGATGACATTGATGATTTTTGGCTTAATTGGAAGCACAAATGTTACATGATATCATTAAATGATGCTATTGTCGTCTAGGGGCTAACATCTAAATCGGTTGCTTGTTCGGTTGGGATTTAGTGGTGGAACAGAGTGGAGAAAGCTAGCGATGGAGTAACTTCAAATTTTCAGCCGACGATCATTGTTGAGACGAAAAGAGATGGGGTTATTGATTATCTGCAAAGATTGCTCAAGCTTAAGCTTAATTGTGTGGTGAGATGATTTTGGTCTGTTGCTTTTCAAGTTTCTAAATTGTATTATATATTTTTTAATTTATTTATTAATAACAGAAAAAGCAGGTTAGTAGGATGGTTATGGAAGAGAAATCGTATTGAAGGAGCTCTGGATCTAATTTGGGTTTTATGTAGGTATGTTCTAAATTTAATGAATCATTGTTCTTTTGGATTTTTTAAAAGAAATATATGGTGTTGGCTGCCATAGTTTAATAAACCAGGGAAACCACCTAAACTACTAACACTTTTGTTAGCAAATATGAGAAATTTTAAGATATAATCTTATGAGGTTTTTAAATTAAGCATGTTCGTGTTAAAAAGGCCAAAACTATTGAATATTTTGTTAATTGGTTCCAGAATCAAAACTATTGTTCGTGTTAAAAAGGCCAAAATTATTGAATATTTTGTTAATATTTCATTTAACCCCACCAGTTGCTGATGAGGTTTAACCGGACATTCTCTTATATATTTGTATAAAAAGAAGTATAAGCTTTGGGTGATTGGGGTGTTTGGATGTGTGTTTAATTAAGTGATTGGGTAAAAATGATCAAGGTCTCCTGGTAGCACCCTTTAATCATGTATCCTGATCTCCCGTTTGGTACATATGAAAAAGGTGATTAGGCACGTAAATGTGTTGAGGCGATGATCTATTTTATCAATTTTCTTACTTAAATCATGCTCCATGGGTAATACACTTTGTAAGTGTCAGTTCAATTTTTCAAATAAATTATAGGTTTGTACTTTAAATTTTTCTAATTTTATTTGTTCAAATTTCAGTTTAAGGTTGTAGTTAGTGGGGTTAAATGAAATATTAACACTATGTGAATGGTGTAGTATTTGTAGTGATGTATGGTGATCGCTCTATAACTCATGTTTTCTGTATTCTAATCTGATGTTGACGGTGAAAAAGGTCTGAAGGGGGAAACCGTAAAAAAACAGACCTTCGTTTATGTTTTATTAAAGCTATTTTCTTTTTAACATGCCTCTATGCTTATAACAGTTCAACCAGCAAAGACTGTTAAACGGGAGCCCGTCACTTTAGCTTCAAGATCGCATAATAGTTGTTATCCCTCCACCCCCACTGGAAACTCTCATGAACCAATGGGTACGTTCGCAATCATAGAGTTTTTAACTGTTTTCATTCTTATTAATAGTGTGACTTCCTATTCATCGTGTGACTGCTTACTAAAATTGAATAGCCAAACGGGTCGAATCGGTAAAAAAGGAACCCAAACCCGAGCCTGTAGACTATGTAGAGGCACCCCTACCTGGTTCCTCCAACATCTCATTTTATGCAACTATGAGTAGTTACCAATATCTTATATGTTTCTCATTAACCCGTGGTCTTTGTGCTTACACTAGGGGTGTCAAAATGGTGGGATAGGCTGGTCGGGTCAGGTTGAGTCGGAACACCCTATCTTCAATACGTTATGATATTTCTCCTGTTAAAGCAATTTACGTATACACACAAGACATTAATGATTTATATATAAAGTGCACAAAGAACCACCATTGTGGTTTCCTTATCCATAAGTATATGATCATCTTTCTTTTCTTGTCTCATATTTTTTAACATGCTTTGTGCTTGCAGCCAGATTTGAATAATACAACTGAATACATGCTACAAGTAAACAAGGACCCGGTGAAGAAAGTGTCACATGAAGCCTGTGCATTTTGGACTTTTGGTAACCCATTAATTGTAATTATTTTCACACCATCTACATGTTTTTTAAGTTAAAAGTTATATATGTAACGTTCACCTATGTTTCAACAACTGGGAACATATATTGGTTTGAATAAAATGTGTATTGGTTTCTTTTAAATTTTAATAAAATATTTCTACTATATTTTTTTATACGTTTTACCGCTCAAAATAATTGTAATGTTTGGAACCGCGTGTTAACGTGGGCAAAAGTCTAGTATATCTATATAATAGTTCAGAAATGATAATATAATTTAAAGTTATTTAACAATTTCCTAAAATATATAGTATATTAACAATATTTGAACATCACCATTTAAATGAATAATTAATACGACTATATAAATTTCAATATTCTATCAATATTTATCTCCGACAAATCATCCACACAATAATTCAGAAATAATAAAGAAATGATAATAATATGATATCTAATTTAGTAATAAATATAATTTAAAGATATTTAACAGTTTCCTAAAATATACAATATATTCAAAATAATTCAAAAATCACGATTTAAAGATATTTAATACGACCATAAAAATGTCGATATTTATATGTCATATTTATCTCGGAATATATCATCTACACAATAATACGGAAATAATTCGGAAATGATAATAGTACGATATTTAATTGGGATAACTTTGCTAAATAGTAACATAGTTTTAGCAGTGTTCTAATCAAGTCACTCATAAAAAAAATTGTTTCAATTAGGTAACTAAATTTATTTTAGTGTTCTAATTATAGATAATTTACACATTAAGAAGGTCATCAATCCATTTGACTTTTATTTGATTATTATATAAATGTTGACTTGGATTATCAATAACAACATGGACTAAAAAATTGGAAAATATATTTTTAAAATTTTCAAAAAAAATATGAAAATTACAAAAACTTGTGAAGAAAAATTTAAAATAATTATAAAAAATATGTAAAATTATAAAAAAAAGTAAAAAACTAACGAAAAAATTAAAATAATGCGAACTTTTTTTAAAACTGGCTAAAAATATTTATTAAAAAAATATAAAAAATATAAACATAAATATTTTTTAAATTTTTGCAATTTTTTTAAATATTCAAAATTTTTATAAAACTTTTTTTCCCAATTAGATAACTCTACTTTACTTTGATGTTCTAATCAGGTCACTGAAGTTTATTTTAATGTTCCAATCATAGATATTATACCTGCTATTCAGGTAAACCATATAGGATTAGAACATAAAATAAGCTTTAATGACTTAACTGGAACAAATACTTTTATGAGTGATCTAATTGGAACACTAGTAAAAGTTGATTACCATTCTATAAAATATTCCCTATTTAATTTAGTAAAAAATATAATTTAAATCTATTTAACAGTTTCCTAAAATATATAATAATCTCTTTTATGTTTCCTATTTGCCAATTAGTCTGCATGTAGATGACGACCATAATTGGAATGTGTCAATTAAAAAGATTAGTCATAACTATTGTTTTTAAATTAAATATAATTTAAATATATTTAACAGTTTCCTAAAATATATAGTAATCTCTTTTTAATTTTTTGTACGTCTTTCAAAATAATTCGTAAATGATTTCAATAATATACGCCTTTCATTTAAATGTCGTTGAAAAAATTTGCGTTATCTTTTTTTAATTTTTTATAACTTTGGTTGAGGTATATTAAAAATATTTGAACATCACGATTTAAATGAATAATTAATACGATTTAAATAATAATAATATTACTATTTTTATTTAAATATATTTAAATGAAAATAATAATATAATTATTATTGATTTAAAAATCGTATCTATTTTAGGTAATTGTTGACAACAGTTAAATTTCATTTATTAATAATTTAAATATCGTGTATATATGTAACGCCCCAAAAATCCATTTTTGCTTAGTTAGGCCATTAGGCGCGATTGGCAAAATAATAAACGGGGCTTAGACAATAAAATGTGGGTTATGTTCTAATATGGAAATAACCTAGTGAATGTTATTATCTATATAATAGAGAAATAACACTAGAAACTAACTTAATTGGTTAGTTGAGTTTTTTATAACAAAAGGCTTTGGGGTAAACTCGAGGGACTATAGCTGACAACTAGCCAAATATAACTAAAATTCTGCATTTTAAGATCAAAACACACATTTTTGTGTGTGTTTATGTTGACATTAACAAGGGAAGAGCAAAGGAGTAACCCAGTTCATTATCTTCACAAATTGATGCAATTCTCCACCAAATTGAAGTATTTGAGGCTTGATTCTTTGGGTTTTAAGCCTTATCTATTCATCTAAGACAAGGTATGACTTATATTCATGTTGGTGAAATGAGTTTTGTGGAGGAATTAGTGTATACACCAAGAGGTGTGAAATTGGTCATGTTTTGTTGTTCTTGTAGGTGTTTAACTACTTATTATACTAAATGCATGATTAATTTAGAAGTTTGATGATGGTAGTTGTCAATCTAGCAAGAATCAAGGGTTTATAAACACTTGGTAGTGTTAGAGAAAATTGATGTTGTGTAGTGCCTGCAAGGTGTTTGATAAAATGCCTACATGAAACTTGAATTGAGTCAAATGGTGTTGAAATTCGTCAATTTTGACATCTTTAGATAGTCATCTTGTAAAGGGCATATCTCATTCGTTATTAGGAGTTAGAAGACGAGCCTTATATCGTTGAAAAGCTTGTTGCACATATTACATTTCATATTTAGTCATAAGAAGCTGATTCTGAGTTGTAGTGGGTCAAAACAGCATCTAAAGTCAACATTTCAGTTTTGACAGCAAAGCTGTTTGGTCAAAATTATGTTTCTGACCTGATCTTAAAATATTCATATAAAATCATAGAAAATTCGTTAGGAGGTGTTCTTTATATGCTTGGAAAGGTATTTGAATGAGGCACATTTTGTATTTGATAGTCAAGATCTGATTCCGTGGTTTAGAAGGGGGAAAAACGACCTTGAACAGCAGCTGCGCAGAAAATCGCTGCACATTTATAATGTAATCTTTAATAAGAAAAGGTGTAAGAATGTACACGCTTGTAGTAGCCTTGGAGTACGGATTGTACGGAAATAATAGCGTATTATGTGGCATTCAAAAAGTGTCTAAAAACACTTACCAACTAGTTCATGCATGTATTTTCACTAACGGGTCAAACTGGTAGTATATGGAAATGACTTATTGAATAGAACTAGTTAGTGAATGTATTGATGTCATGTTTGAATGATGTAGAATGAATATTAATGTTTGAATAAGTAAGTTCCAAATTAGTATTCTAACATGGCATGTTGACTTGAAAGTAAGTTATGTACAAGAAGCTTAAAAGTCAACGGGTCAAGTGGATATGATCTCGAGCTAGGTAAAAAGCTTGGGACTATAAGTCAAATGCGTATAAGGTGACAAAACTCCTACGGGCAAAGGTAAGTGACTTATGATGCAAACTCTTGGTTTAGTAATTATATGTTTATGTATAAATATAGAATTGGAACAAGTATGAAATGGTAATTCATAATAAGGTAAGCGAATTGACGTTGTTGGTGAATGAGTATAGTTCACCATACAACAATAAAAGTAGTTGGGATAAACGGGCAACAAAGATAAAAATGAAGTCAAGGTATTTAAGCATGAAACAAACCCAAGATTAACAAATATGGCATAAGAATGAATGGTAAAATGTACGGATTGATGTGTGTGAATATATATAGATGGATACATTTAATCATGGGTGTAGCTATTTAGATTGAATTGTATAGTTATGCAAGGTCACAAAAATGGTAAACCGTTTGGTAAGTGGAGTTATCACGCGTTGGATGATTATGTAATAGAAAGTGTGCATAGGTGCTTATGCCCGGATATGTGTGAAAGTGTTTTGTATGTAAAGGTTGGTCGTTATGTGTAGATTGAGTATAGGTTAGGAAACATCACTTTCGTCCTAGAGAATACATGAAGAAAGTATAGTATGACGGGTCAAGATAACTTGTACATGGGATTTGTACGTGCTTGTGTATTGTAGTGTTATTAACATTTCGTTATGAGGAGGAAATAAAGATGCAGGTATGTAAGTATGAATGCATGGAAATTGGAGGATAGGATCCGAAGATCGGATCCGAACTTGCAAAAGGCGTTTTGACACGATCATTGAGTATTGTTGATATTATTTCCATATTGTGAATATTTGCATGAAGACACTTAATGAACTAACGAAATGGTTTTGTGGTGGTTGCAGGTTGTCTAGTCTAACTCACAAAGCAAGAAATGGTTGGAGGTCGAGTGAGGACGCGGATTGTACGAGGTCGCGGTCACGGTCACGGTCATGTAAAATAATAAAGATGAGTTGTATTTGATGTAATAAGAAACAATAAAAGATGAAAGTATGAAACACCTATAATATCTTGTAGATATGGGTTCAAAACATACGAGAATGTTTTTATCAAGAAATAAATTTTTTTGGTTCGTATTTCCGCTGCGTATTTTCAGTTAAAAAGGTTTAGGGTGTTTCAATATATTAGGAAATTGTTTATCTAATTTCAATCAAATTTAAATTCACATAGTATTTTCAAAAATTCAAATTCGTTAAAATTTTTAAATTTTCGTTTGAAAAATATTTAAGAAAGTTTCGAAAAAATAAAAAACAATTCTAACATGTTTAGTCTGTGATATTATACATGTATTAATTTGAAATTGAGATGAATAGTAACAACCATCATTTCATCTTAAATACATTTAGTTTCATAAAAATAATCAACTTTAGATTGTGGTGTAGTGGTTTGAGGTGGAGTCTCTTGATGAGACTATACAAGTTCGAGTCTCATATGTAGCATTTAATTTTCTTTTTCACTTCAATAGCTTTATATAAGGTTAAGTAAAATTAGTTTCATTTTAAATCACAAATAGGGTTGGTAGTGTAGTGGTATGAAGTGCATTTTCTTAGTTGAAGTTCTTACGTTCGAGCCTGGTGCTACCATTTAATATTTTTATTTTTAATTTCAACAGTATTTTTTATTGTTAAATATAATTTTTTTCAAATTAAAATACAAATTGGGTTGATGGTTTAGTGGTTTAAGCTGCAATTTTTTAATAGCAGGTTCGAGACTTGGTTTGAGGCAATCACTTTTCCAGTTTATTTTTTGGTGGTCGCTTAGGCTAACATTGTCGCATTGGTACCCTAATAAGACGACAATGACAACGAACACGCCGCAACGCGCGTGGGAACCTTGCTAGTTGTATATTATCTTTAAAAGAATAGTCTGGGTTTACAACATTTTAAAATAATAGTCTGTGTCATCTATATACAGGGTAATTGCCATATTTATCTCCTACAAATCATCTACACAATGATTCGTAAATAATTCAAAAATGATAATAATAATTTGTAAATGATTATCTATCTATATAGTAGTTCGGAAATGATAATATTATTTAAAGTTATTTAACAGTTTCCAAAAATATATAGTATATTAAAAATATTTGAACATCACGATTTAAATGAATAATTAATACGACCATATAAATTTTGATATTCTTGCAATATTTATCTCCAACAAATCATTTACACTATAATTCAGAAATAATACGGAAATGATAATAATACGATATTTAATTCAGTAATAAATATATTTTAAAGTTACTTAACACTTTAATAAAATATATAATATATTCAAAATAATTAGAAAATCACTATTTAAAGCTATTTGATACGACCATATAAATTTCGATATTTATATGCCATATTTATCTCGGAATATATCATGTACACAATAATACGAAAATAATTAGGAAATAATAATAATAATACGATATTTAATTTTAGTAATATATATAATTTAAATTTATTTAACAGTTTCCTAAAATATACAGTAATCTCTTTTATGTTTCCTATTTGCCAATTAGTCTATATGTAGATGACGACCATAATTGGAATGTGTCAATTAAAAAGATTGGTCCTAATTATTGCTTTAAATTAAATATAATTTAAATCTATTTAACAGTTTCCTAAATTATATACTAATCTCTTTTTAATTTTTTGTACATCTTTCAAAATAATTCGTAAATAATTTGAATAATACGCGTCTTTCATTTAAATGTCGTTGAAAAAATTTCCGTTATCTTTTTTAATTTTTTGTAATTTTGGTGGAGGTATATTAAAAATATTTACACATCACTATTTAAATGAATAATTAATATGATTTAAATAATAATAATATTACTAATTTCATTTAAATATATTTAAAAGAAAATAGTATTATTATTATTATTAATTTAAAAATCGTATCTATTTTAGGTAATTGTTGACAAAAAGTTAAATTTCATTTCTTAATAATTTAAATATCCTGTATATATTAGGAAATCGTTTATCTAATTTCAATCAAATTTAAATTCATATAGTATTTTCAAAAATTGAAATTCGTTAAAATTTTTAAATTTTCGTTTGAAAAGTATTTAAGAAAGTTTCGAAAAAATAAAAAACGATTCTAACATGTTTAGTCTGTGATATTGTATATTATCTTTAAAAGAATAGTCTGCGTTTACAACATTTTAAAAGAATAGTCAGCGTCATCTACATACAGACTAATTGCCATATTTATCTCTTACAAATCATCTACACAATGATTCGTAAATACTTCGGAAATGACAATAATAATTTGTAAATAATTATCTATCTATATAATAGTTCTGAAAGGATAATGTAATTTAAAGTTATTTAACAGTTTCCTAAAATATATAGTATATTAAAAATATTTAAACATCACGATTTAAATGAATAATTAATACGACTATATAAATTTCGATATTCTTGCAATATTTATCTCCGACAAATCATCTACACAATGATTCGAAAATAATAAGGAAATGGTAATAATACGATATTTAATTTAGTAATAAGTATAATTTAAAGCTATTTAACAGTTTCCTAAAATATATAATATATTCAAAATAATTCGAAAATCACGATTTAAAGCTCTTTAATACGATTATATAAATTTTGATATTTATATTCCATATTTTTCTCGGAATATATCATCTACATAATAATATGGAAATAATTCGGAAATGATAATAATACGATATTTAATTAATTAATTAATATAATTTAAATCTATTTAACAATTTCCTAAAATATATAGAAATCTCTTTTATGTTTCTTATTTGCCAATTAGTCTGTATGTAAATGACGACCATAACTGGAATGTGTCAATTGAAAAGATTGGTCCTAACTATTGTTTTTAAATTAAATATAATTTAAATCTATTTAACAGTTTCCTAAAATATATAATAATCTTTTTTTTTACTTTTTTGTACATCTTTCAAATTATTTTGTAAATGATTTCAATGATGTACGTCTTTCATTTAAATTTCGTTGAAAAAATTTGCGTTATCTTTTTTTAATTTTTTGTAACTTTGGTGGAGGTATATTAAAAATATTTGAACATCACGATTTAAATGACTAATTAATACGACCATATAAATTTCGATATTCTTGCCATATTTTGAAAAATAAAAGATAACGCAAATGCTACTAAAAACATTGATCAGAAAACGGTTTGTGTAACGAGACAAAATTACAAGTTGTTAAAAAGGGGGAAACGTGTAATAAATCCATTACAATAAATACAATATTATTCATTTTATTCAATTCTTTGTTTATATTTTTTATCAAATTAAACTTTATTTAGTCGATATATCCATCATTTCGTTACATTAAACTGTTAGATGACATTTTGTATTTAACATCAAAATTCATACATATTGCATTATCAAACATTTAGTAACAAAAACAACTTTGCATAATACAATTCTTATTTTCCTACTTTTTTTTTCATTTTACTTTCAGGTGAACCGCGGGTCCCCACGGGACTCTAACCTAGTTATTACTAAAATTGGAACGAATGTAAATAGCAACGCAAAATACTAAAAAGTGTAGTAACAACAGATGGGTCTATCCACGAGCCAGTTGGACACAAGAATTGCAAAACATAAAAAAAATAAATAAATAAACTTGTAAGAAATAAAAAAGACGGTGCACGTTAGTGAATTACCTAAGGGGCAAATTAGGGGATGGTGCGCTTCATTTGGTTTTTTTCAACTTTACTGATTTCTACCAATACTGCACTTTCACATCACTTCACTGATTTACTTCACTGAAATAATTTTTTGGAGGCAGCACTCCACTTGAAATAAAATAGAGAAAAAGACAAAAGGGGGAGAGACAAACTCGCGGGTACCTATCCGTTAATAATCTCACGGACACCCTCCACGGATCCACTACCACATGCGACGGTGTTACCGTACTGATAGTGAGGTACCCGTGAGCATTTATGGTTATGCCACATCCCCCTTTAGTATCTCATTTTTAGATGACGTTTAAAAAAACACCACAAACAAAGTTAGTAAAGGCTCACATTACCATATAGATATAGTATTTTCAAAAACTGATATTAATTTATTCTTTAATGTTATACATATAGTAATCACTATATTATATTCCTTTAAGGTATTTGTGTGAAAAACAACCAAAATCCAAAAAGAATCGGTGACAAACAGGGAAAATGGCGAAAAACAACGAAAAATCCAACTTAACCAACTAGGCGCCGACTAGATTGCTATTTTACCCATCTTGATCGCTTGCGCCTAGGTTTGGTTCACTTGTTAAAAAATCGGCAAGGTGAAATTCCAAGGACCGACTAGGTGCCAAGTACTCGGCCTTCTTTGCCGAGTTTTGCCACACTGGTTTAATCTATAATCAAGCACTCCAATTTGATATATAAGACAATAACGAATTTAATTATTTAAAAACATATAATAAATGCAAAAATTAATTTTCCACATAGTTCCTTATATATTTAATAACATGTTTGTATGTCACACCCAACAAACTCAAGCTAATACTTCTAACAAACACATAAGTCTACCTTAGCAAAGCATTTATAAAACGTAGTTAACAGGGTTAGTTGAGTCAGTTCAATGTTTCGGGGAATCATTGGGAGTCGGTTTACACACACAATGTCTATGGGTTGGTGAAATAACATAATAAGTGTAAATTGTCGGGAATTAATTTTTTTACGATCGTTATATAACTTGCCGATATGTGTATATGTAAATTAATGTGTTTATTTAACAAACAACTCGTTGGAAACCCAGTCTCCCACGGGGGAGGCGACTGGGAAACTCAGTCGCCGTAGGGGAGGGGCAACTGGCTAACCCAGTTGCCTGGGAAGAAAGGAGGCTATCGGTAAACCCAATCGCCCTAGGGGAGAAGGAACTGGCTGGAAGGAAACCCAGTCGCCCAAAATGGGTAGGACGCCTGGTAACAACTATAAATACCATACATGACATGTTTTTTCATCATTTGTGCAACCCTAACTCATCCCATGTGCTCTCTCTCAACTCCTAACCTCTGTAACCCCCATTTTTGCCCTAAAATTATCATTTTCAAGCCAAAACAACCTTTAAAACCATAAGCAAGTGAAGATCTAAGGTGTGTGGTTCAACTAAATCCTTTTCCAAACATTTTTATGTTGTTATTATGATCCCAAAGTGTCCAGATCTGAACTTAGTATGTTTTCATCAATAAAAACATTTGAAAAAGCTTTCTAAACTAGATCTAAACCTTACCTATGAGTGTCTAATAAAATTACAAGCTTTGAATAATGTTGGTGATCTATTACATGGGGTTTCTTGTGTGTTTGTTATTAGAATAGGACTAGGTTGTTGTTATGATGATTATCTAGGAGTTAGGATCATGATTGAATGATATTTGGGTTGTTTATGTGGTTTTTTGAGTTTTGACTCGTTTAGTGATTTTATTAAGATCTAGGGCTTGATATGATGTTATGATGCTTTCAATATGTTAAGATTCATGCTAGAACTATTATTTTGAAATATGATGATGTTGTGAACGTGATTATATGACTAAATCGGGTTATTTATCATTTTGGGAAACTTTTTCATGTGTTGATGTGACTTGTTCATAATAATAGCCATTTTAGGAAAAGCTTGCAATTTGTGTGTAAAACGAGGTGTTAATTGGGGCATAATGATAGGGTTAGACTAGATATCGATTGTGTATTGATTGGTAGTGTTCCAACAAGTTTCTGACATGATCTGGAGGGTTTCACATGTCAAAATGATAAATATTGCAGTGCAGGGGAATAGCAAACCCAGTCGCCCATCAGGGAGGGCAACTGGCCTAGCCAGTTGGGTGTTTTGGAAGCCAGTCTTGTGTTGTGAAGCCAGTGGTATTTTTTGAAGCCTAGTGGTGTGTTTTGTGACTCGTACGTGTATTACATGATCTCTATGCTATGTTTTTTGATATATTCGTTATATGTGATATGTATCTACGTGTTGTTACCTATGAACTTGTAATTAACGAATATAACGGGTCAACAACAGGTTATTGGGTCTTTAATGGTCGTGTCAAACATCATACACTTTTTCAAACATACACAGTCATGGTTTGGACAACCAAGGGTTAATTGACCAGCATCTTATCCGTCAACACACTTAGAGACGTCTTATGATAGGTTTCCGGTAATTGGGACTATCATCACACTGTCGGTTTATAATATTAGAAATCGTAATCTAAAGTGAGTGTCACGGCCCCACGTTTACATACTTTCTCATGGGGGAGAAATATGATACACACTCTGTTTTACTTAAAGATAATTTAGTACTATTGTTATCATTTGTTTACTTTGCCATTCATCTAAGTCCCAAGGAAACCACTAATATGCGAGTGTAGAGGGGAAATGTGGATAGATCTATTGGGCCTGACAAACCCCACCCTGGTCAACTGGAGGTTGGACGGGTGCATATTGTCTCAAACACTCAGGGCTTACAGGGGATGATGGTAATACGAAGGGCACACACTTTATTGAGTAACAACACAGTCATTAATTAATGGCTTTAAAATGCATAGTAACATACTTAACGTCAAGCTAACGTTTGATAAAATAGTAAAACATACTTGATCTTTCACACATACATTTTTATTTAAAACCTATGAACTCAGTGGAATATTTACGTTGACACACTTTAGCATGTTTTCTCCGGTCTCTAAGGTAGCAGCACGGGTGTAGGACGCACTGGAGTCCACAACGTCTGTTTATCTCATGCATCGTTTAAATAACCATCTTTGAACTATTTTGAAACTGTTTTCACTTGGAGTTTGGATTGTAAAACTTAGTTATGCTTATGCTAAACATATGAACTGCATGGTTGGTTTAAACGTTATTTTCTCATATTGTTGTCATTTGTTGTGCTCGTTGACTTGGATCCTGGTGTGTTACGCACCTCGTGATGAAACCCCGCAAGTGGAATTTGAAGGTGTGACATTGTAGGATAGAATTCCCCCCGATGTGGATCCAATATAAGAAAAGATTCTAGGTTTCTTGAAAATACACTACGTGTTTGTCCCTAGCTAGATCCGTAGCTTAGGTTGTAGTATGGATAATGTTTATGTGTATAGATAACATTCTATTTTTGATTTGTATGTGTTTCGGACGATAGTTGAATTTGAATCCAAGTGGTTACATGTGTATGGGTCCATAAGACTGAACTTATCAAGCTCACGGAGCCAAAGCTACAAATACATGCCTTGGTTTTCTATTTATAACTGTCACACCACGCCAATGGCGGAAACGCGTGGCGCAACGCTCGAAAGCATATCAAAGTCAAGATTAACACAAACCATATTTAATTAGAAAAGATTATTTTATTAAGATGTTGAAAATGAGTACCTTGTCACAACATTACACAAAACAACAAACAAAAAATTTCATATATGGGGTTTTTCCATCCAAGTCCCAACCCAATGGAAAATATTGATGAAACCCAGACAAGTATCCGACATCCCATATTCCACCGCACTAGCCTCATATCTATTAAGCAATTAGTTACCTGAAAGATATGTTTAAAAAAAAGACGTCAATATACAAAATATTGGTGAGTTCACAGGTTTTAGTTCCATGACAACAACATTTTAACAACAACAACAATTTGTGCGGAACAAACACAAGTAGTGGCCTTTGTAAGGAGTAGCTAGCTTCTACAAAACTACGACGATGAGCAATCCCTTGAGCCCATAACCAAACCAAGACTAATAATGCCCCACGAGCAGAAGTTATTTCTCGGAAAATAACAACTTAGTTCAGAATACGTGCACCCTTGGCATACACAGTTGCATAATCGACGCTATCGATTAGGGGCGGGCCTTGTCAGGCACTAATAGTACTATCCGAATATTCTTTCGGTTCTCGATTTCAACACACACAACATACGAGTAAATGGTTACGGTAGCGAGGACTCACCCCGAGTGGTGTATAAACAACAAAACCCAAGTACTCATCATGCCACTAATCACATTTTAACATTTAAAAACATTTTGACAAGTAACAACATTTTACAAACATATCTTTCCCCCAAACTAAAACAGTAAAAAGGGGCCGTGAAACTCACCTGAAGTATAACGTGCAATCAAATAGCAGAGAATAGCAAGTCCGAGGTCAAGCACCTACGAATGTCCTAGTGCGTATAAGTCACTAAGTCTATAGCGCGTGTTATCCGGCAAGTTGTACACCCAATCCCCAACATCACTCTTAGACACAAATCCCCGTTTAATTAAACATATATCATAGGATTGTTGGTGATGGATCACCCTCGTTAAAAGTTACACTTATATTTCCATATTAATTAACTCACAATACATCATCCTGGACTCGACTCACTTTACCGTATAATCATTTTCCCATTAAATAATTATACTAGGATCTTGTCAATCGATATTTCACCTTCAACACTCGACGGGAATCACTTTACCATATATTTATTTTCCCATTAAATAAATATACTAGGATCTTGCCGATTCGATAACATATTTTACTTTGTTAAGTTTGCATACTTAACTTAGTTTTAAACGTGTAATCGTTATCGATTATTTAACGTTAATTCTCCCACGAATATTTTCCAACACTTAGGAAAGTGACACATTTTTCACCCATAAGTAACCTTCTGCATTTTAGTTCCAATATATATATATATATATATATATATATATATATATATGTATGTATGTATGTATGTATGTATATATATATTCAGGTCCACATTTGACGCGATAACATATACACGTATTTTGAAGGAAGTTATACAATATATACTTATCCGTCCATTTCACATTCACTCCGTTAACATGTCGTAATATAAATACGTCAACATTCAATTATTTGTATTCTCCTGTCCTGAATAATACAAGTTGTTCACCCATACATTTTGTAGGAATAATTACTTGTCGTCGTAATACCATTTTCCTACATCCAACTATATATTTAGTTATTCTTCCTAAATTCCCATCAATATGTTTTGCTTGAAATTAATCATCTTTTAATTTCTACATATTCTTACTTGGGAATTTATAAAATAACTCTTATATTTTTAAAAGCAAGAGTTGATTATTTACAACACAAAAACGCTCCAATACTTTTTCATTCTCATAGTTATAAAAGTGTTCGTTTTTTATACAATTTTTCCAAGTCTTTAAATTACCAATTTTAGTTATAAAAACCTTTGTTTTTATATTCCTCAACATCTTTGGTAATTTATATTTTTATAAAATCTTATTTTATAAAAATACATTTTTGTAAGTTTGAAAACACTTTCATTAACAACCTAGGAAAGTTACAACTTTCCATTTCCAACACTCAACTTTACCAAAAGTCACATTTTAACCACAAGTTTCCAAAATAACAATTTGCACCCTCTAACTTTAAAGTTACCAAATAACATCCTCAACTTTTAAAGTTACATTTTTATCTTTATTCTTTCAAGAATGACAAATTCCTACTAAACTAGTAACTTAGTTTTGTCATCTTTTTCATCATGGTTTGTTTTAGTGTTTCAACACTTTTAATAGTCCATAATGATATTATTAAGGATAATAATAAGTGTATTTGGTAGTTTTAGTCCAAAATGTCCACTTTTGAAGTTTCAAAGTTAGTACCTTTGAATATGAAACTTTTGGGTCTTGTAACATTTGATGGATCCATCATAATATTTTGTCTTAGATGGTCATTTTAAGATGATTAAAGTCACTTTTAAGTGTGTTCAAGCTATATTTATAAAACCATCCAAAACATCTTTGAACGTAGGTTTATGTTAACCTTTTAAAATTACGAAAACACTAACAATACCATGCAAAACTCACGGACCTCATTCATCTTTCTAAGACCCATGTTAAACTTGAAAAACATATGATATTTCATATTTAAAAAGCCTATTTACATAATATGATTAGGTCTTTAACATGTGTAAGATTAAGTTTATCTTTTTAACTTACAAAAATAATATCAAACACCTCACAAACTCACGACCCATATTACCATTTTTATACCTCAATTTTAGTCTTGTGTGACATATGTTTTATTATAATAATCCATTATCTTAACCCATGTACAACTTGATTTTAACACGTGCTAATAAAAACATTCAAAAACAAAAAGAAAGGATAAGATGCTTACAACTAGCACAAGGCTAGGGAAGACTCAAAACCAAAATGAAAGTAGGGTTGAAGTGTGTCTTCCATGGGTTAAGCTCTTAGATCTTGTACACACTTGATTAAGGTATGGAAATGAAGTGATTTTGTGAGTTTTTGATGAAAAATAAAAGGTGGATGATGGATATATGTGTGTGGCCGTGGGTTTTTGTAAGACCCTAACCCGTAATCACGCGATCAACGCCTAATCATACGGGTTTTGACCTTACGTAAAACCACTCCCGATTAAAACTTTTAAAATTATGAGAAACATAAACCGTTGTGATCAAATACATATTCGATTCCCAAAAATTTATACATTTTAATAGTTAAAACATATACTATGATTTTGCGTTTTATCGAGAGTTCCTTGAAATTTTAATGCGGAAGCTTGATGAGTGTTCGGGTGTGTTCGGTTCTTCTCGCGACTCGATCCTTGCTCCGGGATTTCCATCCAAGGTGTACCTAGCACCATTACATCGATAATGGTTAGTTGTGTTGATAATAACACCTTTTAAATAGTTAACACATTGATACGCGTCAAAACGGAACGGACGGGTTTGGAATACAAAACAAATATTTTGGGATTACATTCCGCTGTAAGCTACGCTTCCTGCGTAAGCTACGTTGGTCACTAGATAAAATTTTCCCGAGAGGGCCTGGCGTAAGCTACGCTGCAAGCGTAAGCTACGCTGGCCACTAGACAAATTTTTGCGAAAGGTCCTGGCGTAAGCTACGCTGCTAGCGTAAGCTACGCTAGACACTGGACAAATTTCCTGAGAGGGCCTGACGTAAGCTACGCTGCCAACGTAGCTTACGTTGGCCACTGGCTGAAAAACTCATTGTTTATGCTTGCTTTTCCCCACTTTTGGCATCTCTTTTACTTATGTTCAAAGCCATTCCGGGGAACACTTGGGGACTCATTGATACCATATTATCATGCTTATAAGATACCATTTCTCAAAATCAAATACACCTTTTCGGTTATTCAATGCTTATGTTGATTTTACCCAAATCGACCCGTTAAGGCCATAAATTATACAACGCCTTATTTGACCATTCAAAAAGCATGACAATCATATTGTCAACCCATTGAACACTTGTTTAACTAAAAACATCAAGTGATTTGTTTCATTAAGATCCGGTTCTTAGATTTAACCTTTAGTAAATCTTTAAATTCCCAAAATGCCCCTTATGGCCAAACCTTTCCATTTAGCCATCCATGGTGATACTTTTTGTTTCAAATCCATTATTCTTGACTTATTGACTTGTTTAAAACCCTCTAAGTCCTTTCGGACTTATATTTTCGCCATTTCTCAATATTTCTCTTATTTAGTCGATTCTAAGCACAATAACGCACATTAGACATAGTTATGGAAATAACTTACTTGATTGACACCCACACTTCATGTGAGTAGTTTTTAGTACCCATGTTGCTTCGCCCGAAGTTGTTTATTTAGCTACGGACTTACCGGGTGGCCTTGACCCATATCCATACCTTGTGCTCATCCTCCATGATTCTTGGCATCAAGTGCCCATTCTAAAAATGCATTTACCTGCACGCTTTCTAGATTGACGAACATTAAGTTTATCGAATTCAAATGGTAACACGTCGCCATTTGATACGTTTAACCTCATGAATCTTAATTCTTTGTAATACAAGCATCATGTGTTGGACTCAATTGATGAGGGCTTCACCATTTGACCCGTTTAGACCCATAGTTCATGATGCTATGTTTTCCAAGACTTATCTATGGTTCAAGTGACACAAGCTTCACCAATTTAACAACATACTTAAAGACTTCATTCAAATGTTTTCATTCGGATTAAAACATCATTCCTCGCATATCATTTTTAATTAACCCGTTTGATGAATTTTACCATTCGGTCACAACTCATTATCTTAATTAATGTCATAAAACCCATTTTGTTATGAGTGCGCATAAGGCAACCCACTTCCTAAGTTCCACCCCTTGGGGTTTACCTTTATCACATACTTAAGATTTAAGACTAGTGTATACAACAATTAAGCTATGCTATAGTCTAATGGTGTAAGTAAAACTTACATTGTATTCATTCTCATTTCCTTGCACTTTAGGCTCGTATCCACTTGACCCGTTTTGCTCGTTGATCCATTCCATCCAAGCTTGCACCTAGCTTGACAAGATCAACCTTATCTAAACTCATAAGGTTAATTAAGTTAGTCATCATGTCCAATAACTAACACATCTTATAAGTTTATTCACACCATTACATCACTTTCCCAATCCTCGTTGGGCTATATTTTCATGTATGGTGTGATCCATCTTTTAAACATGTGTTTCACGTTTTATATATACGGGTAATTCCATGATTACCCAAATCTAGTTATCACCTCAATTTGCAAACAAGACTATTGAGGCGTTTCATCAAACACTTGGTGTGCACCCACCAATTTGTTTAGTTTTAAAAGCTCAAGATTAGCCAAAACATAATCATTTGTCTAATCATCATCATAATACATTATTTAGACCATTTTGCCTAAATTTCCCATATTAACAACTCCTAAGAGTCAACTAGATCACTAAACATAGGGGTTTCAACCTAGAGGTAAAACCCCAAATTTTACACATTAACATACTCATATGAACATAACCAACTTCACATGAAGAATGTGATTCATAACCAAATTAGATATGATTGAGGCTCCCTAAAGCTAGAGAAACCTCTTACAACTTAGAATTTCACGTTTTTTTTACAAAACCCTAGATTTTCAGCATGATTAAAAACGAGTATAGCATCAATTTCTACCAAATAAATGTTACCTTGATGATTATTAGGCCTTAGAAGACCCGTTTCTTGCTAATGCACTGAAAATCCCCTTGCTTTGGCTTGGATTCAAGCTCATTATTGAGTTTAGGGTTTGGTTGGGTGAAGGAGGTGATCTCCTGATGTTGGAGTCAACCAACACACACAAGTGTGTGTGTTTTGTTTTTATCTAGTTTTATTAATAAAACTAGTTTTGCCACTTTGGCAACTATAGTCCCTCCAATAATCCCCGAATGTCATATTCTTATGAAACTAGTTATAAAAGCTAGTTTTCTTATATTATTAGCTCGTTTATAAGATTAATAACATTAACTAGATTATTTCTATATTAGAACATAATCCGTGTTCTTTCTTTGTTTGATCCTCGTTTTATTAATTTTGCTAATCACGTCTAATGGCAGAATTAGACGAACGAATGGTTTTGGGGCGTTACAAGTCTACCCCCCTTAAAGAGGTTTAATCCCCGAAACCTTTCTTGTGTTCTTGCTTTGGTCACACCAAAGAACCTTAGTGTCTCTAATCAAATTTGAGCACCGGTCAATCCCCTGACATTCTATAGTCTAATAATTAGTACTATATTCTTAGGGTTTGTATCCCTTTACTCGGACTTCTATCTTTTATTATATGAAAGCCTTAGCTTTCATAATGTGACTTGAGTTATTATATTCTTTCGGTTAACTAGGGGAAATATCTACTTACTTACCCCTACCAGACATTTTAGCTACTTATGTTCCTCATAGGCCTTCCCTAGAACTGTAGACTATTCCCCGTCTACTCTTATCCCGAAGGATGTAATGATTTAAGGGTTCGTTCTATCGTACCCCCTCAAGCATCTACTGGGTTACTTGATTGCATTATGCATACGTACGTATGCATATGCATCTATTAACAAAAAAAGTAATTTATCTTGGTTTCCAAGACTAACTCGACTTTTTAGTCATAGGCGTTTTCTACCCTTGGATTCATCCCCGAATCCAAATCTCGTTTCTTTTAGGTTTGCTAGAATGTTATAAACAGACTTTGCTTTACACTAACGTTTTCCTTTCCTTGGCTAATCCTATTCTAAGAATTTGCCATCTATTGGGTTCCTTCAACCTTCGTGATCATTGTGGAAATCGTTACCAATTCCCACACTTTACCTAGCCGGTTTGCTAGGCTCCTATGTTTCAAGTATCTTATTCTAAGGTATAACCCTAAGGCTTACCATTATATACTATCCTCACACCAAGTAAGCTATCCTGGTTCTTTATGCTTGGGCTTTTTCCCATAACATCTCTATTTCGTTTCCGTCAATTTGAATTTGGGTTTCCCAAGTTCCCGTTTTCGAACTCGATTTGTGGTCATTGCCCCAACCGAATCGTTTAAAGACTTTTGTGTTTCAGAGTTCTATCATTTATCTATTTAGAATGCTTATTTTCTTAAAATCCTTTCTTCTGATTTACCGTTCTCAACATAAGTTGAGGTTGGTTTTCTTTTTACAATAAAATGGCGTTGATTTGACATTACAACGGATTGTATCGACTAATCCCATGTTATCATGGTTTGCATTAGGTTGTACCAACTATACAACCTAATGTTATCATGATTTGCATTGGATTGTACTAACTGTACAATCCAATTTTATCACAGTTTGCATTAGATTGTATCAACTGTACAATCTAATGTTATCACACTTTACACTTTTTCATCATTAACCCCGAGGGTTGAATGATTTACTGATTTATCACGGCCCTAGTCCGTTGTTTATGTCATCAATCCGAAGATTTATGACTTACTGGTTTATCACAACCCAAGTCCGTTGTTTATCTCACTAATCCGAAGATTTATAACTTACCCGAATGTGATTATGATTCAACCTTGATTAAGATTCAAGTCTATTTACAAACCAATTTACTTATGACTCAACCTTGATTAAGGTTAAAGTCATTTACAAACCGAATTTACTTATGACTCAACCTTCATTAAGGTTCAAGTCTATTTACAAACCATATTTACTTATGACTCAACCTTGATTAAGATTCAAGTCTATTTACAAACCGAATTTACTTATGACTCAACCTTGATTAAGGTTCAAGTCTATTTACAAACCGAATTTACTTATGACTCAACCTTGATTAAGGTTCAAGTCTATTTACAAACCGAATTTACTTATGACTCAACCTTGATTAAGGTTCAAGTCTATTTCTGTAACAACCAAAGGTAACTCGTATAGTATATTGCCCGCTTTGCTAGCCCAGCTTATAAGCTGGTGCCTCGCTCAAGGTCTTGCATGAATCGCATCCCTGCCGTGTTAGACAGTGGACTACGTCCAAAATACCTCAGTATATTGTCCTCTTTGCTAGCCCAGCGTATTTCAACTGGTGCCTCGCTTAAGGTCTTGCATGGATCGCATCCCTGCCGTGTTAGACAGTGGACTACGTTCAAAATCTCCCGGCACCTCACACTTGCTAAGCCTTTGCTACATAGATTGCATATGTATTAATTATAAGAAACCCATTGTATCATATGTTTAACACTTACCTGGCCAGGGTAAGTAATTCGCATATTGTACACACGGACTTATTATAATTAAGGCATCGCACCCTATGCAAACAAATTTTCAGCTCATGCTCGTGTCCCCTGTTTTATTTGGTAAAATCTTTCTCTTGATATTTATTGGGTATTTGGTTTTACCTTTACACATTTAAAACCAACGATGTGTTCTCATTTCATAAAACTTTGTGTGTTCATACCCATTGATATGACCACTACGTGACTCTAGCATTTCTTATATTTTAAACGTTAGTTTGAGATGATTACCCCCAACATGGTTTCGATGTTCAAGTTAAGTTTGTGCATTGATCGTTCATTATCTTGAACTATGCACCTTTCCTGTTTTGCTCTTTGATTGTGTATGCAATTACCACTTTTCGTGTGATAATTGCCTACTAGTGCACTTACTATGATTTAGGGCGTGTACCTGATTGATACGTGCTCATGTGTTCCCCTCTTTTTTATCAATCCGCTAGTCTAAGTCGTTACTTGACTTGGTCCATGGTGAGCATGCCTTCCGCCGTGCTCCTGGACCCTCCACCACCTCGTTGGGTGAATCATTCGATCCTATCTCGATCGAATAAAATGTTCTCATCCCTGTCACATTTACAATTTCAATTGATTAGTAACATGACATGTCGGTATTAGTATGCATCATTACAATAATAATGTTAGAATTCTTGTTACACAAGAATTTCGTTGCCTGAATAAATCTTTGGATAGGCTTTAAGCCGCCCAACCACTTCCTTACCAAGATTTTGTGATAGCATGTATCTACACGATATCACTATTGATCATATATAACAATCTCCGATCAAACCGGATTGTTATTGTAAATATTACTTACCGGATTCCTCGATCAAGCCCCGAACCGAACACCCTTCAACACTTGAGCGCACAGTTTGAGTCCAAGTATCCTTCTCGACACTTGGATCCCTCAAACCAATGGCTCTTATACCACTTGTAAGACCCTAACCCGTAATCACGCGATCAACGCCTAATCATACGGGTTTTGACCTTACGTAAAACCACTCCCGATTAAAACTTTTAAAATTATGAGAAACATAAACCGTTGTGATCAAATACATATTCGATTCCCAAAAATTTATACATTTTAATAGTTAAAACATATACTAAGATTTTGCGTTTTATCGAGAGTTCCTTGAAATTTTAATGCGGAAGCTTGATGAGTGTTCGGGTGTGTTCGGTTCTTCTCGCGACTCGATCATTGCTCTGGGATTTCCATCCAAGGTGTACCTAGCAACATTACATCGATAATGGTTAGTTGTGTTGATAATAACACCTTTTAAATAGTTAACACATTGATACGCGTCAAAACGGAACGGACGGGTTTGGAATACAAAACAAATATTTTGGGATTACATTCCGCTGTAAGCTACGCTTCCTGCGTAAGCTACGTTGGTCACTAGATAAAATTTTCCCGAGAGAGCCTGGCGTAAGCTATGCTGCCAGCGTAAGCTACGCTGGCCACTAGACAAATTTTTGCGAAAGGTCCTGGCGTAAGCTACGCTGCTAGCGTAAGCTACGCTAGACACTGGACAAATTTCCTGAGAGGGCCTGACGTAAGCTACGCTGCCAACGTAGCTTACGTTGGCCACTGGCTGAAAAAGTCATTGTTTATGCTTGCTTTTCCCCACTTTTGGCATCTCTTTTACTTATGTTCAAAGCCATTCCGGGGAACACTTGGGGACTCATTGATACCATATTATCATGCTTATAAGATACCATTTCTCAAAATCAAATACACCTTTTCGGTTATTCAATGCTTATGTTGATTCTACCCAAATCGACCCGTTAAGGCCATAAATTATACAACGCCATATTTGACCATTCAAAAAGCATGACAATCATATTGTCAACCCATTGAACACTTGTTTAACTAAAAACATCAAGTGATTTGTTTCATTAAGATCCGGTTCTTAGATTTAACCTTTAGTAAATCTTTAAATTCTCAAAATGCCCCTTATGGCCAAACCTTTCCATTTAGCCATCCATGGTGATACTTTTTGTTTCAAATCCATTATTTTTGACTTATTGACTTGTTTAAAACCCTCTAAGTCCTTCCGGACTTATATTTTCGCCATTTCTCAATATTTCTCTTATTTAGTCGATTCTAAGCGCAATAACGCACATTAGACATAGTTATGGAAATAACTTACTTGATTGACACCCACACTTCATGTGAGTAGTTTTTAGTACCCATGTTGCTTCGCCCGAAGTTTTTTATTTAGCTACGGACTTACCGGGTGTCCTTGACCCATATCCATACCTTGTGCTCATCCTCCATGATTCTTGGCATCAAGTGCCCATTCTAAAAATGCATTTACCTGCACGCTTTCTAGATTGATGAACATTAAGTTTATCGAATTCAAATGGTAACACGTCGCCATTTGATACGTTTAACCTCATGAATCTTAATTCTTTGTAATACAAGCATCATGTGTTGGACTCAATTGATGAGGGTTTCACCATTTGACCCGTTTAGACCCATAGTTCATGATGCTATGTTTTCCAAGACTTATCTATGGTTCAAGTGACACAAGCTTCACCAATCTAACAACATACTTAAAGACTTCATTCAAATGTTTTCATTCGGATTAAAACATCATTCCTCGCATATCATTTTTAATTAACCCGTTTGATGAATTTTACCATTCGGTCACAATTCATTATCTTAATTAATGTCATAAAACCCATTTTGTTATGAGTGCGCATAAGGCAACCCACTTCCTAAATTCCACCCCTTAGGGTTTACCTTTATCACATACTTAAGATTTAAGACTAGTGTATACAACAATTAAGCTATGCTATAGTCTAATGGTGTAAGTAAAACTTACATTGTATTCATTCTCATTTCCTTGCACTTTAGGCTCGTATCCACTTGACCCGTTTTGCTCGTTGATCCATTCCATCCAAGCTTGCACCTAGCTTGACAAGATCAACCTTATCTAAACTCATAAGGTTAATTAAGTTAGTCATCATGTCCAATAACTAACACATCTTATAAGTTTATTCACACCATTACATCACTTTCCCAATCATCGTTGGGCTATATTTTCATGTATGGTGTGATCCATCTTTTAAACATGTGTTTCACGTTTTATATATACGGGTAATTCCATGATTACCCAAATCTAGTTATCACCTCAATTTGCAAACAAGACTATTGAGGCGTTTCATCAAACACTTGGTGTGCACCCACCAATTTGTTTAGTTTTAAAAGCTCAAGATTAGCCAAAACATAATCATTTGTCTAATCATCATCATAATACATTATTTAGACCATTTTGCCTAAATTTCCCATATTAACAACTCCTAAGAGTCAACTAGATCACTAAACATAGGGGTTTCAACCTAGAGGTAAAACCCCAAATTTTACACATTAACATACTCATATGAACATAACCAACTTCACATGAAGAATGTGATTCATAACCAAATTAGATATGATTGAGGCTCCCTAAAGCTAGAGAAACCTCTTACAACTTAGAATTTCACGTTTTTTACGAAACCCCAGATTTTCACCATGATTAAAAACGAGTATAGCATCAATTTATACCAAATAAATGTTACCTTGATGATTATTAGGCCTTGGAAGACCCGTTTCTTGCTAATGCACTGAAAATCCCCTTGCTTTGGCTTGGATTCAAGCTCATTATTGAGTTTAGGGTTTGGTTGGGTGAAGGAGGTGATCTCCTGATGTTGGAGTCAACCAACACACACAAGTGTGTGTGTTTTGTTTTTATCTAGTTTTATTAATAAAACTAGTTTTGCCACTTTGGCGACTATAGTCCCTCCAATAATCCCCGAATGTCATATTCTTATGAAACTAGTTATTCAAGCTAGTTTTCATATATTATTAGCTCGTTTATAAGATTAATAACATTAACTAGATTATTTCTATATTAGAACATAATCCGTGTTCTTTCTTTGTTCGATCCTCGTTTTATTAATTTTGCTAATCACATCTAATGGCATAATTAGACGAATGAATGGTTTTGGGGCGTTACAGTTTTACAAGGTAAAAGGAAGGATTAGTTTGTTGAAGTGTAGATATTTTGGTTTATAATGTGCTAATGTGTCATGTGTTAATAACATATATAATATAATATCTTAAGCATGCTCCAACCTAATGATTATGACAAGCAAAAGAAGAAAGCATAGGGTGGCTATGGCAGTGGGGTGGTGGCCGGCCTTTTGTGGGACCCACTTTTCCAACAAAATAACTCATAAGTATTTAGTTAAGTTCCAAGTGTTTCGGTTAGGGTTTCGGGGTTTTAATGCGTGGTTATTACAAGCTATTTTGGACATATAATCGACTCCCAATCACTCTTATACATTGACTAGTTTAGGCATTGATAAGTTATTTAGGCTTTATTTGGGTGAATTTATAAGTTTCGCAAGTATCGGGTGCGATACGCGAACTTTATTCGTTACCGGGAGATTTTTATTTATAGTTTCCATTTATGGTTTTGGAGTTCCAAAACATATCATATTTCATGAAAATACCATTTATTTTATATCTTGTGTGTTCGAGATCGTTTTCAGTTAATTAATTGATACCGGGTAATCACCAACGTCCGTTCTGGACAAGTTTATTTGCACGCGATTCCGTCGTGCTTTCGAATAAACAAATGCATTCCTATGCATCCTATGGTGAATTTTCTATTCTCTAAAGGCTAAATGAAAACCATTAATTTAGAATTGCACTTAATTATCGTTAATTACATATACTAATTACGTACGGAAACACGTTGATTTTTACCGGATGTCACAATAACTTCTACACCTTGAATGAATACAAGTTGAATTCTTCCAAATTTTCGTGGAAGTCTTTGTTTTGTGTTGTTTATCATCCTTAGTTGATCCTCACGTCTGACAAACGCTCGATGTTGTGTGTCCGCTTTTGAACCAGGTTTTAACACACTTAACCAATTCTTGGTTCAAATTCGAACGAGAAATTTATGACACCCGTCAAAATCACAGGTCATATCCATACACTTGACTACACGTATACATTGTGCATGACATTACATTTTTCATATTTCATCATAATTGGGCCATACAGGGTTCCAACAAGTCAAATTCGATGCTTACAGTCTAGCATTATAGACACACTAGGGGATACAATTTCATAACTAGTTGAGTAGTTACCATGAGCTATAGAGAGATCACACCAAAACTCTAGTTTGGGAATTCATACAATTGAACATAATACTACAATTATGATCCAAACAAGAACAAAAACAAACAATGTCCATATACAAGGAATCATCCAAAAACAATGTCCATATGTGACTAGTAATACAACTAGTTAAAAATATATAATGAACACACCATTATATATTATTTTGTGTCACGTTAACTTGTACAAAGATCACACTTAACATCTAATTATAACATGTGAATATACATTTGTACAAGACATGGATTTAAAATGTTCAATATATATATATATATATATATATGTATGTGACGACATACATATGTATGTGTGTATGATTGTGCCTTTCAAAGATCATACCTCTAGTCATCAATGAAGCATCACTTCAAATCACCAAGATTCCACCATAAATGGTTAAACATTTGACTTTGTATTCATTCCATGGTAGTTGACTTGCAAAAAATATGTAACCTCCCCATACATACATATATACACGACACACATACACACATGTGTGTAGTGTTTGTGTCTTCCACTCATGCACAAGTCCCTTCACTTCATTCTTCCACAAAGATTTCTAAGACAAACTTTAGTCACCTCCATCACATTCCTAGATGTTACACCAAAATGGAAAGAATCTTATGACACCCAAGAAAACACAATGTTGGCTTACACTTTTGATCAACCATCACCTCCATCAAATATTCCACTTAATCTTTCCATAATCTTTGACAATTAGTTACACTAACATGGAAGGTAGACTTTAACCAAGCCATGATGACCTTCCTCATTTTCCTACCCATCTAAATCTTACACTCAAGCATGATCACTAGAACCAAGACTTACACAAGAATGGTAAGATTCTCTTTGCCTACACATCCAAGGAGAGTTCACTTACTCTAAATACCATAACACTTGTAGTATAAATAGGGTACTTAGGAGCACCAAGTGAGATCACACAACCCCTCACACCTCTCCCTCTTCCTCTCGGCTCCACCCCCACCGCCGAGCACCACCACCACTCGACCCCCATCACCACCGAAGCCACCACCCACACCCTAGTCACTAACAAAAACCATTTACTTTCAAGGGATCATTAGGGGTACAAGGAGCATAATCAAGGTTGTGCAAGGCCCCTAACTCCCTCATTTCCTACACACCAGGAGATATAATCTTGTTCTTTTAAACTTGTGTCTTTATTTTTACATAGTCTCTTAAATACAAAGTTGTTCACTAGTTTGTTTACTGTTGTAACTAAACCAAGTATGTGAGTAAACTCATGCTTTAAAATACATTATGATAATCGGAAAATGTATGTATATACACACACACACTAAGGCCGAAATATATATGTATATATTAGAACATGATGGCCGAAAGTTTTGTAGGAAAAACTATATATTTTCCAAAAGCTCATTAACATAAGACATAATGTGGATAGTTAAAGATCATGTGTGACATGTTAGATCCATAACAAAGCATACAAGGTATAGATGTTTTCAAGAAAAGTAATGCTTAACATAAAGCATTACTGTTTTCACAAAGGTTATTAGACTTATGAGATAATAAATAAAAGATACCTAAATATTATGGATCTATGGACATGTCGGGATCAAGGTTGTAAAATCTACAACACATGAATACCTACACCATCCAAAGTGTATGGAATATGTATTTTCACAAATAAAAGTAGTGTTTTTCAAAGAAATAAGCTATCTTTTGCCGAGATCACTAGTGTACATAAAAAGTTTGAATCTTACAACACAAAACCATGAGGTTCATATGTTGGGAAAATGTTGCATTAGAAATCCTAATGTGGCACATTTAAAAGATGAACAATGTATCTTTTAACAAATAAGTCATTAAATACGCAAATCTTTACAACAAAGACATCTAACTTAAAGAGTTAAGTTACAAGAACAAGCATAACAATGGAACAACTTGTAAACAGTACAAGTAGCATAGACCTAAAATGCCTATTTTTAAAAAAGGACACGTAGGTCGATCTCTCTAGCTCAGACTCATTTGTTCATTCCCAGACATACCACAAGGTGAGTTTCGCAGCCCCTTTTTACTGCTTTACAATTTTGGGGAAAAACATGCATCTACGAGTCACAGATACTAGTTTTCGCGTACAATTATATAGTTATCAGTTTACAGTTCACGGTTTTCACTTACAAGTATACAGTTATCAGTATTCACTTACAAGTTTACAATTATTAGAATCACATTTATAAGTACATATACATGTTACATTACAAGTTCATATTTACAAGTTCATATTTACAAGTACATATACATGTTACATTACAAGTTCACACATTTACAAGTGCATATACATATTACATTACAAGTTCACATATTTACAAGTACATATACATGTTACATTCACAAAGTTCACATTTACAAGCTAAGTATGAAATGAATTCGATCATTATGTGTCCATGAGACCAACATAAGACTGGGAGTCCTGGTATAGTACAATTTGCGCAAGGAAGTCCTCGTGTCATTTCATTACTATAACCATTAGCTATGGACTTAGCCATGGAACACTTGAATAGTACAATTGGGTTAACACCCCAACTCTTGGTTAGTCGCACTAACCGGATGACAGATATCAAGAGAGTGCATGTTATTCCTGAACATTCATACATTGTATTTAGTGTACAATGGGCGAGGGACAACACGTTTAGGTTTGGTTATAGGCTCATGTTGACACATACATCATTGCCCTAGCTAGGCACTGATTCATTCTGGTTTACATGTAATTAGAAACCTGATCATTCACGAATTCATAGGCTTGTGTACATTTTCTCGAACATTAAGAAGTAATACAGTACTTCTCAAATGGTTTTCATGCTATATTCCAAGGGAATATCTTCATAACTTTTACAACAATATTCCAATGGAATGGTTTACAAGTTTTCCAAATCATCTTAAAGGATACCTTACAAGGAATCTAAGAGAACGATTTTTAAAGAACAAAGGACACAGTCCAAGGAGTACCCTACGAGGATTCCCATCGGACAAGTCATGGATTTCACAAATAAGTTACAAGTTTCATAAACAATTCACGGGATTTTCCCGAACAATCACACAAGAACAGTTTACAATGAGTCACAAAACCTGTGAACTCACCAACTTTATGTTGACAAAATGTTTTATGCATGTTTTTCAGGTAATAGATTTTCATGAATGGAACTTGGGATTCAAGCATGCGTTACACGACACTACTTTTGCGGAGATTTTTATTTGAAATATCAAGTCTTACAAAGTTTGGATATAAAATCCTTCAATTTCCAAAAACAATGAATTTATCGCATTGCAACTTTTGACAAGCTGAAACAAGCTGAAATCAAAGCTCATGTTTTACTTAGTTGTTTGCTTGAATCTTGTGCTTGAAAAACTTTCGAGTTACATCTCGTGTTTCCGCCTTGGCAGGGTGTGACAGATTGGTATCAGAGCCAATGGTTATAGCGAATTAGAATACTTTTGAATCTAAACTATAACTAACGCAAAACTTTTCGAAAACGTTTTCCCCTGCATGAAAAACATTTTTCATCACAATGCACAGCACAAGTTCCATTCCATTTGCGTTATACTCATAACATCACAAGCTCTTAGGTGTACATTTGGATATTGCTGTCATAAAGAGGACGCCCTCGTCCTCAACCCCCAACTAGGTACTCTCTAAAGATACGGGCGACTATAGGTCCCCAATCGCCGTAACGTCATGATTGTGCTTCACCGGTCCTCACAACTTCACCAACCACCCGAACTAATAATTAGATCGACACCTAGCAAACAGACAATTAGCGTTGATGATTCTACTTACCCAGGGACGAGTGATTTGAGGACTACTCTCTTGAAGTTCAAGCTAGGACGTTCGGATAGTCTTCTAATGAAGGAAAGAACTTTGATGGACTTTTCCTAGTTTATTCATTCTATATAACTCTTACCACCCTGGTCGGAAGCTCGGAATTAGAGGACACTTGGGGAACCATGCAGGGCAAATTATTATTACGGGTGCACACGTAATCATAATTTGCGATGCATGGGAATCTTGGTGAACACTACGTTTCGAGCTTATGATCACGGTCAATACCGAGTTTTCTAAATTCGTTGTGTGGGGTTTGCTATCCACATCAAACGTAGGTTGAATAGGGATTTTCTTGATGAATATCCTATGACGCGTAACCCTCCTATGTTCATTGAAGTTCCTAGTGTTTGCTGATGACAATTAAGTCGGACAAAGTTTGACGCCTAAGCAAACAAAATTGTCCCACGCCACGTTAGGTTCCACCTCCCCCAACTTTTCAAAATCCTCGATCTCATACCAACTACAATGTGTCTAAAACACTCCATCTCATTTGTTGAAATGATGAAGCTAGACACATCCATTGTTATCCATTTGCATTTGTTGATATAAGAGCTACCATGTAGCGCTTTAGTCATTCTATGACACCATACCTTTCTCCCACCCGATGCCCACAAGGATTATTAGTAACCTTGTAGGGATTCCGAAACTCGGACGCTTACAATACACACACTATATAGGATGGCGCGGCAGAAGGTTTCTATGAGCCTCGATAAATTTGAACTTTCCCACCTGGGAGTCATCTTAGTCAAAATGGTGTTTTCTAAGATGTTTCTTTATATGTGTGTTCATTATCATCATTCACCACAAGAGTATTCCAAGTTGTGCAAACATCACTTACAGTCGTGGGGACTCCAACCAGACAGCTAGTGGTCTTGTCATTTCTCCTAGCCTCTCCTTCGTCGATTGATACTTATAATCTACCTCTCAGGTTTTAACTATTGATCGTATACACTACGATCATAGTACTCCTTAGTGGGATAGCACTAAACTGTTTCTCCATTGCTTCAATCTGAGCTATGTGCAATCCTTGGTGTTTCTCTGTTACCATAAAAACTAGTTTCCAAAATCTATCATTTCGCCCTTCCTATCCGTTTAGCCTCCTGGACACGAGCTCACCCAACATTGGATTCATACAAGAAATAATTTCCCCTAACTTTTGGCACATCATAAGTGCGAGTCACACAACAAAGGGCCAAATGCTTTTGGGCACATAACATTGGTTAACATACAACATTTTATTATACCAAATCAAATCGAGTGTTTTCAATACTAACTCTCGAGTTCACAAAAACTTTCTTTTTCTGGAAGTTCACCTACCACAAGGTCGTACACTTTAGGTGTTTAGAGCTGGAAATTCAAAATTTTAGTAAAGGAATGTGTCGTTGCATACACAAGCTTTAAACTCTACATATGTTATTTTCGAAAGGAAGTCGTTACCAATTGTTTTACCATAAATCACGTTTTCTAGAATACTGGAGTGGATCATTTCCAAATTTCATTATACCACTCGACTCTTTATATTATGAATAAGGAATTTTTTTTGTGGTGGGTAGACTTACAGCGATTTCAAATCGTATAAGTTACTTGAAAATAACCACCAAAGGCTGAAATGATCTAAAAGTTTATATACAATGCCTCATACCACTTCAGACCCTTGCTAAATTCCTGCTCATCACCATAAAAC
This sequence comes from Ambrosia artemisiifolia, assembly GCA_032199755.1. Taxonomy (NCBI): domain Eukaryota; kingdom Viridiplantae; phylum Streptophyta; class Magnoliopsida; order Asterales; family Asteraceae; genus Ambrosia; species Ambrosia artemisiifolia. Next base: position 49,307,292 of record CM063517.1, on the reverse strand, counting down.
GTTGCAACTACATGTTCCTTTTATACTTCCATGTCAGCCTTTCTCGACAGGCTGAAGCTCGTCCCAACCCCCCATATATCTTATTTACCATACATTTGTGTTGTTTCCTTGAATGCCATAGATCGCGGCAAGTCACGCTTGACTAATCCAGTAATCCTTCTTCTCAAAGGAACGCATTCTAGTTGTAAAGTCGACGTTTTGGTATTAGCAAGACGAACATTTTCAGGAGATAAACTCCATACGATCCCTCGATCGATTGCTTATGCCCGACTAAAATATTTCATGGGATCCCAAGTCAGACTCCCATCGGGTTCCAGTTCCTTCCTCGTTTCCTTAACTTCCTTAATGGACCAAAACAATGCAGGCATCCATACTCCAGTGCCTTCAAGCACTTGGTTATAAAATTGTTTCCTTGTTCCTGACAAAACTACCAGATACCATAAATGGCACCTTTACCAATGTTTTTCTGAGCCACAACATGATCCAAGTGCATTTCCAGCTCACTCCCGCGCTCTACCAAATGACCTCTGGGAAACCATAGGCATTCAACATATTTTGTGATTTGATGTTCTATAAATCTATCACGCAAAACCCTGAGTTCATATTTCGGTCTATAATCCTTGGATTCCTACACCGTCCAGACCCATTCTAGTATCTATCACCTAACAACCCAGTGTGACGCAGTGACGCTCAACACCTGAAGGGCGTAGAACCCACGACTTTCGTTGAGTAGTCATCCATTCCTATGTATTTTGATACACCACTGGGAACCCACTCGACCCCCTTATTGTGATACAACCTTTCTAGAAAGTATCAGAAGACAATTGACCCCCACGATTTCTTCTTACTGAAAAGTCGTGGCACTATCGTGAAACCTTCAAATTTGAAACCAGATCCGCACCCTTCCTACCGGTCAAACGGGACTAATGATAGGAAGTTGACCAGACAAGTCAAGAAAGAGTAGTGGCAATACACCGTATGTCGATCTCTACTGAATCCAACTGGAATAGTATTTTCCTTCAAACCCTGAGAAGGACAAAAGGAATTCGTACTAACACAAGTACGGTGGTCCGAGTAAACAAAACCTCAAAACCACCACGAGCATACTTCGCGCCTACGTGGTCAGTATCGAAGGTAGCTCAACCCGGAATACCTCAGCCCTTTGTTTTAGTCATGGCAAGGGTCATCTCTATTCTCTTAGAATTCAAACTTGATGGAATTTGCAAACCTTATACCCATAACACCTTAAGATATGTCTTCTCGACTTGACACTCATGACAACATCGGAGGTGATCCCTATCTACGAATAGTTTAATCTTGTTGTACCCAAATCCCATTCCTCATCCCGGAGGACTACAATCTCATATTACTTAAACCAAATTTCGCGGACGAAATTCCTCTAACAGGGGGGAGAATGTGACACCCGTCGAAATCACAGGTCATATCCGTACACTTGACTACACGTATACATTGTGCATTACATTACATTTTGCATATTTCATCATAATTGGGCCGTACAGGGTTCCAACAAGTCAAATTCGATGCTTAGAGTCTAGCATTAGACACGCTAGGGGATACAATTTCATAACTAGTTGAATAGTTACCATGAGCTATAGAGATATCACACCAAAACCCTAGTTTGGGAATTCATACAATTTAAAATAATACTACAATTATGATCCAAACAAGCACAAAAACAAACAATGTCCATATACAATGAATCATCCAAACACAATGTCCATATGTGACTAGTAATACAACTAGTTAAAAATATATAATGAACACACCATTATATATTATTTTGTGTCACATTAACTTGTACAAAGATCACACTTAACATCTAATTATAACATGTGAATATACATTTGTACAAGACATGGATTTAAAATGTTCAATATATATATATATATGTATGTATATATGTATGCGACGACATACATATGTATGTGTGTATGAGTGTGCCTTTCAAAGATCATACCTCTAGTCATCAATGAAGCATCACTTCAAATCACCAAGATTCCACCATAATTGGTTAAACATTTGACTTTGTATTCATTCCATGGTAGTTGACTTGCCAAAAATATGTAACCTCCACATACATACATATATACACGACACACATACATACATGTGTGTAGTGTTTGTGTCTTCCACTCATGCACAAGTCCCTTCACTTCATTCTTCCACCAAGATTCCTAAGACAAACTTTAGTCACCTCCATCACATTCCTAGATGTTACACCAAATGGAAAGAATCTTATGACACCCAAGAAAACACAATGTTGGCTTACCCTTTTGATCAACCATCACCTCCATCAAATCTTCCACTTAATCTTTACATAATCTTTGACAGCTAGTTGCACTAACATGGAAGTTAGACTTTAACCAAGCCATGATGACCTTCCTCATTTGCCTACCCATCTAAATCTTACACTCAAGCATGATCACTAGAACCAAGACTTACACAAGAATGGAAAGATTCTCTTTGCCTACACATCCAAGGAGAGTTAACTTACTACAAATACCATAACACTTGTAGTATAAATAGGGGACTTAGGAGCACCAAGTGAGATCACATACTTGTCACTAACAAAAACCATTTACTTTCAAGGGACCATTAGGGGTACAAGGAGCATAATCAAGGTTGTGCAAGGCCCCTAACTCATTCATTCCCTACCCACTAGGAGGTATAATCTTGTTCTTTTAAACTTGTGTCTTTATTTTTACATAGTCTCTTAAATACAAAGTTGTTCACTAGTATGTTTACTCTTGTAACTAAACCAAGTATGTGAGTAAAATCATGCTTTAAAATAGATTATGATAATTGGAAAATGTATGTATATACACGCACACACACTAAGGCCGAAATATATATGTATATAATAGAACATGATAGCCAGAAGTTTTGTAGGGAAAACTATATATTTTCCAAAAGCTCATTAACATAAGACATAATGTGGATAGTTAAAGATCATGTGTGACATGTTAGATCCATAACAAAGCATACAAGGGATGGAATATGTATTTTCACAAATAAAAGTAGTGTTTTTCCAAGAAATAAGATATCTTTTGCCGAGATTACTAGTGTACATAAAAAGTATGAATCTTACAACACAAAACCATGAGGTTCATATGTTGGGAAAATGTTGCATTAGAAATCCTAATGTGGAACATTTAAAAGATGAACATTGTATCTTTTAACAAATAAGTCATTAAATACGCAAATCTTTACATCAAAGACACATCTAACTTAAAGAGTTAAGTTACAAGAACAAGCGTAACAAGGGAACAACTTGTAAACAGTACAAGTAACATAGACCTAAAATGCCTATTTTTACAAAAGGACACGTAGGTCGATCTCTCTAGCTCAGACTCATTTGTTCATTCCCAGACATACCACAAGGTGAGTTTCGCAGCCCCTTTTTACTGCTTTACAATTTTGGGGGGGAAACATGCATCAACGAGTCACAGATACTAGTTTTCGCTTACAATTATATAGTTATCAGTTTACAGTTCACGGTTTTCACTTACAAGTATACAGTTATCAGTATTCACTTACAAGTTTACAATTATTAGAATCACATTTACAAGTACATATACATGTTGCATTACAAGTTCACATTTACAAATACATATACATGTTACATTACAAGTTCACATATTTACAAGTACATATACATGTTACATTCACAAAGTTCACATTTACAAGCTTAGTATGAAATGAATTCGATCATTATGTGTGCATGAGACAAACATAGGACTGGGAGTCCTGGTATAGTACAATTTGCGTAAGGAAGTCCTCGTGTCATTTCATTACTATAACCATTAGCTATGGACTTAGCCGTGGAACACTTGAACAGTACTATTGGGTTAACACCCCCACTCTTGGTTAGTCGCGCTAACCGGATGACAGATATCAAGAGAGTGCATGTTATTCCTGAACATTCATACATTGTCTTTAGTGTACAATGGGCGAGGTACAACATGTTTAGGTTTGGTTATACGCTTATGTTGACACATACATCATTGCCCTAGCTAGGCACTGATTCATTCTGGTTACAGGTAACTAGAAACCTGATCATTCACGAATTCATAGGCTTGTGTACATTTTCTCTAACATTAAGAAGTAATACAGTACTTCTCAAATGGTTTCATGCTATATTCCAAGGGAATATCTTCATAACTTTTACAACAATATTCCAAAGGAATGGTTTACAAGTTTTCCAAATCATTTTAAAGGATACCTTACAAGGAATCTAAGAGAATGATTTTTCAAGAACAAAGGACACAGTCCGAGGAGTACCCTATGAGGATTCCCATCGGACAAGTCATGCATTTCACAAATAAGTTACAAGTTTCATAAATAATTCACGGGATTTTCCCGAACAATCACACACGAACAGTTTACAATGAGTCACAAAACCTGTGAACTCACCAACTTTATGTTGACAAAATCTTTTATGCATGTTTTTCAGGTAATAGATTTTCATGAATGGAACTTGGGATTCAAGCATGCGTTACACGACACTACTTTTGCGGGGATTTTTATTTGAACTATCAAGTCTTACAAAGTTTGGATATAAAATCCTTCAATTTCCAAAAACAATGAATTTCTCGCATTGTAACTTTTGACAAGCTGAAATCAAAGCTCATGTTTGACTTAGTTGTTTGCTTGAATCTTGTGCTTGAAAACTTTTCAAGTTACATCTCGTATTTCCTCGTTGGCGGGGTGTGACAAAATTAGTCCTGCATTTCTCGCGTACGAAAGCAGAATCAACATAAACAAGTATGATAGTGATTAGAAAAGCTTAGACAAACAAGGTAGAATCAACCCAAATGCTTTCTAACGTTTGATTTATAACATATCTAAGATTCAGTTACAAAAATGGCAAAAGTGTTATTATCCTATATGTTAATTTGTGGATGTTCATGAATAGTAATTCTATCATTTTGAAAAGCTGATATATATCAATGTGTTTGGTATTTGTAACAAACGAACTTGTAGTTCAGTTGGTTGGGTAGTGTTTTGTGTGGTGTGTTTCGCCGGTTCGATTCCTGTCCCGTGCAGTTTTTTTCTATTTTAATAAGTTTCTTAATAAAAAAATAAATTCAAACGTGCTTTACACGTGCTATCTTCCAAGTCTACCCACGTTTAATATATGGTGATTCATTGTTCCACCTTCAAAGGGTTTGTATATATAAGCCGGTTTCTTCGAAATAGATTTTTTTTCCAGAAAAGCTCATATTTTCCTGGTCGTACAACAACAGACGTGTAGAAAAGGTATAATGTTGAAGCAATGGTGATTAATTTAGACTACATGTTGTGTCGAAGTTAAAAACTTGCTACTGTTACTTTCTGTTGAAAATGTGTTGTTTTAACTGGGTTTTTCAAATGGCGTTTGTTGTTCAGAATTTGTGTGTAATCGAGTATTCTTCTGGGTTTTTTTTCGGATTGTATTTGTGTTGTTTTTGAAATAGTGAAATGCAGAAACAAAAGTTTTTTTTTTATTAAAAAAAGGTTGTTTGAATGTAGGTTGTTGTTTTTGGGTTTTAGTGTTGTAGAATTTTTTTTTTCAGACGTTTTTTTTTATTTCTTAACACACTGGTCATGATTCAGTAAAATAATTTTTTGGGTTTGCATGCACATTTGGTTTTCATGACTAGAAGTTAAAAAGGTTTTTGAGCAGTAAGGTTGTATAGAATTTTAAAAGTCATGTTGAGATTACAAACTTTACAGAACTATTACTTTGTTTAGATAATATTTTAGTGTAATATGTTATACTGTTTAACAATGTGTATAAACGTAAAGTTTGGTTTAGGGTTTAGGAAAAGATTTTCATTTCATGTTTTTAGGCGACATTAGCGTTTTGGTGTCGAAGTGATTGTAGCTGAGTATACGCATTAGGCGTTATGTGGAAACTGTTTGATGTTGAAATGAGTAACTTAGTATAGGAGATACTTTGTTTAGATAGTATTTTAGTGTAATATGTTATACTGTTTACTAATGTGTATAAACGAAATGTTTGGTTTTGGGATTTAGGAAAATATTTTCATTTCATGTTTTTAGGCGACATTAGCGTTTTGATGTCGAAGTGATTGTAGCTGAGTATACACATTAGGTGATATGTGGAAACCGTTTGTATGTTGAAATGATTAGGTTAGTATAAGAGATGACTAAGTTATTATATGCTGATTATAAGCATTTGGCGACATTTGCGACATCTATTCGGTTATTGAGTGTTTATATAGTGTTGGTGTTTTGAGTATTATGCACCTGACTATACGTATTAGGCGACATGTTAGCGTTTTGATTGCCTATACGCATTAGGCGACATGTGGATACTATTAGGTTACTATATGCAGCTGATTATACTTTCTTATGGTATTTTGTGTTTGATTTCCTTATATCTTTTGTTCATAGAAATTTAAAGTTCTTGAAGCAGGGGCTTATTTCTACCCCTTTTTAAATTTCATAGTTTTCTTCAATGGGCTTTAAGTTCTATTATTTTAAGTTAGGCCAAATATCTATGGTTCTTTGAGTGGGTATTGGGATGTTTAGTGTTCAGCTTTGGCGGTCAAGTCAGCCAAGTTTGTAAAAAAGTTCCACAGTCAGTCATTTAAGTATTTTGTATAAAGGTAACTAACCATAATAATGTTTCTTAATACTCATTTACATTACAATGAAAAAAAGCTTAATGAAGTGGGATAACAATTACTTTAAGCGTTTACAATATTTCTAAAACCTGATTCTTGAAGATCATTATATTCACATTACTTTGTTTAATGTTCATTATGTGTTAGAGACTGTAAAACCACCACGGGGATCGAAGTGATTGTAGCTGACAATACGTATTAGGCGATATGTGAAAACTGTTTGTATGTTGAAATGATTAACTTAGTATAGGAGATGATTAACTTACTATATGCAGCTGATTATAAGCATTTGGCGACATTTGCGACATGTATTGGGTAATTGAGCATATATATAGTGTTGGTTTTTTGAGTATTATGCACCTGACTATATGTATTAGGCGACATGTTAGCGTTTTGATGTCGGAATGATTAGGTTAGTATATGTAGCTGCGTGTACGCATTAGGTGACATGTGAAAATTATTAGGTTGACTCTACGCATAAGGCGACATGTTAGCCTTTTGCCTATTCGCCTAGACGCCTAAACGCCTAAGCGTCTATTCGCTTAAGCGCGTAGGCGCCTATTCGCTTAAGCGCATAGGCGCCTCTACATCTCCTGATTCACTGAAAATTCTAACATCAGATTATGAAAGTGATTCGGATCACACAACATTAAATATTGTTTATCAAGACCTATTATAAGAAATAAGTCCACTTCAGGTTTTGTTTTTCTTATTAACTGTTGTTTGATATAGATTGCATTACATCGATAACACTGTATTAATTATAAAACTTATTGTATCTGCATTTACATCAGAATTGTTACACATAAAAAATTCTAATATGTTTCTATTTTTTTAACATGTTACATCTAATGGACACTTTTAATATCGGCAGTCTTCGTCCTGGTGAGGCAGCACCACCACTTTGTATACGTGTCATTAGAAAATGGATTCCAAATAACCTTGACAACGAACTGCACTTCCTCTTTGTCGACAGAGAGGTATATTGCTTTCAATTGATATTGCTTATTCTTTTGGTTTCTTGCTCAGTGTAACATGTTTGTTAGGTGAAGAGCATCAGCTAAGTAAAACAATAGTTTTTACATTATATGACCGCATACTGCCTGATGGATAGGTAGAAGAGTGATCCAAAATATTGAACATGTTTGAAAGATTTGTTATTTGCATGTAATCTTAGTTAATAATACAGTATAAAATTGTTGGCTTTAAAGTTATATAATCACATGTTTTTAGATAGAAGAAAAACAAATGTCTATAATAGGTGTCAAAGATGGCGTGGCAAACAAATTGTGATATATATATATATATATATATATATATATATACACACAAAAACATATCATTTCGTACTGTTTTCATCCTGCGTTTACTTAAAAACCATAAACACTGTCTACTAACAACATGTTTTACAAATAGGGGTTTGGAATACAAGCAATGGCAAAAGATGACAATCGAACCATCGTAGAGGCAAAACTATCACTCAACGGTTGCTATCGCCTTGAAAGTTACGCTTGTATAGAGCCAGACAATTATACCAACACATTGATCCATCCAGCATTGATAATATTTGGCTCAGCAACTCAAATAACATCTGTTCCTGACTGTCTTGATATTCAGAAACACTATTTTGAAATTGCTAACAGACACATGGCAGAAATCAAAGCTAGGTCTGAAGGAATCATAGGTACTATTCTTACACAAAAATAAAAAAAAATCATGAACACATACATATTACAAATACTAGATAACTTCTCTTGAAATGTACAGATTACATAGGTATAGTTCGTGGCATCAAAGAAAGACTTACTGTAAAAAAACAGTCGTATGTTGTTGTGACTGTGCGCGATCTTAGGTAAGTAACAGAAAATGCTTTTGCTGTTTCAACTCCTTTTTACCCATCACCTTATAGTGTTTTTTTGTGCAGCAACCAAGAAACCACAATTGCCGTTTGGGAAGAAACAAACAAACGGGCAGATAGATTTGATTGTCACCGAATAGAGAATGCATCGGCGCCCGTTATCATAGCAATGACCGCCTTAAAAGCTAAACAACTAACAAGTAACGTTACTTGTTTCTCTATTTGCACACCTGTATATACAAAACAACTTACATTTGTTTGTTTTACAGCCTACTTCCAGCTACAAACAACCAAGGCAATATACACATACTTAGAACCCGAAATCATGGAAACTAAAATGCTAAAAACAATATTAGTTATTGATGCTTATTTTAGACCCTTTTTTGGCAGTTTAAAACTTACGCAACTGTATGTTATTTTTAACAGGTTTGCCAATGTGGATCTTTCAAAGCTTGTTGCCAGTCCACCAATAGAAAACATAACCTCTATTGTCCAGCTGAAACAAATGCCAAACAATGCAGTCCATGTACGTCAAATTGCTTTATTTGTATAATACATGACAGCCTAGGTTAACCAGTTTTCATTATCTATTGCAGGGCAGAAACTTTGTTATTAATGGGTCCATCACACAAGCTCATATTGAGAAGACATGGTACTACACAAAATGCCTAAACTGTCCAGAAAAAAGTTATCCGGCGTACGGCAAATGGTTCTGTCCACATGATAGAAATCTAGATGACACAAATTTTATGTAAGAAATCTCTTCTTATACACCTTTGCTATTGTTGCTTCATTTCTTTGTATGCTAAAGTAATTCTTAGGTGAAATAGAGTTTAGGACCCTTAAAATGGACAGAAGACTGTATAAAATGGTATATAGTGGCAATAACTCTTAACTTAGGTGACATCAAAATTTTAACGTGTTCCTATAGCAAAAATAGAAATATATAGGCACTACCCATGTTCCCTATAACATACAACTTCCCTCTTTGATGCAAGTGATTTTGGTCCAGTATTATACAAACACACACACACACACACATACGTATATAGGGCAAGGTGAAAAGGATGTTAGGATCCTAACCTTATATGCAAAACCAATTAAAACAACATAGTTTTAATTAAATCCAACTAAAAATGACTAAAATCTTTCTTTTTCACTATTTATTATCCGTCAATTCTCCGTCTTTCTTCATGCTTTGTGACATTACTATTTGTGATGAGAATATAAATTTAAGAGAAAAAGTGTTTTGACCTTTATTTAGATAAGGACATGCATACAGGTGTGTTCAAGTTACATAATGATTGAGTGATGAATCTACAATACAAAGATATTGTGGCAGGCCACTTTTGGTAGGAAAATTAGTGAACTGCTACTTAAGAAAATGAGCTTAGTGTGATGTTGCATGTCTATGATACGTAAACCTAACTGTCACAGGCTGTAGTTTGCTAAAACTGGAATAGGAACACCATTAACTGTATACCAGAAGTGATATTAGGAAATTAATATAAAGGTCTCACAATGCTTCAAACATTATTTATTATTAAAAATAACTAAATACATAACTAACTAACTTTAAATACAAGGATCGATTGTATAGACTATAGATAGAGTGCCCTAAGAAAGGCTATCATGGGGTATTTCAGATTTGTTTCTAGATTGTCTTCTTGGGAGAGGGTTTATTAAATGAATTTTTTTAATTTGATTGTGTGTTATTACATAAATACACACCATGATAAAAACATTGACTAAACATTATTGTAATCTCTATGATCCAGGTACCGCATTCCAATTACAATTGATGATAAAAGCGAATTCTTGGAAGCAACTATGTTTGACAACGCAGCCACACAATTGCTTGACATCTCGTGCAAAGAAATGTTCAAAAATACTGATGCTCGGACAACCATACGACAGAAACTTATAGCACAACCACCAAAACCAGTCCAGTTTACACTCAGAGCAAGTAGGAATGATCGTACCGCCTTAACAACCTACTCAATCAATAATGCCTTTTTCCTGCAACATCAAAAAACCACACACACCGCTTCCACCAGTGCCAATCCACCTGTATCAACTCCAGTACCAACCACTCCTGCTGCTCCAGACTCTTCTGCAAACGAGAAAAAAAAGGCGCAAGTGCAAGACGCGAGTTGTTTGACAAAGAAGGTATGCCACATTTTCGCACCTCTTATCACAACACATTATTTACTGACATCTCTTTTTTTTACCAGCAGATGCTGGAAATCCTGCCAAAAGGGCGACCACTAACAAGTAAACACGCGTCACATTACAGCAACATCACCTCCTTTTGTTCATCATGAATGTTACACTGCTGAACTCTCTGTCATGTTTTCTGCATATAACTTAGCTGCAACTATTGTTTTATAACTAACAAAACGCTTAAATTTAGCACCTTTTGGTTTGTAAGAATGTTACTGTCCTACCTTCTCTATGTTCAAATCATGGTCATGATTGTGACACCCGGCAAATTCAGGTTAACAACGTCGTCTAGATTAAAGTTATGTGAGTCTAGGGAATCATTAGATGTTGGCCTAGAGGATCGTTAGATGTCAGTCATTAACCAAGTGTACAAGGGGTGACGATTCGGAGAATCGTCAAAGCGTAGGGAACATGCAAGTCTCGAGTCCCGGGAATTGGTGAACGAGTGTGAATGTGTTTGTTTGCAAGTGTTATGTGTTTACAATCATTATGTGACTTGCCGGTATGTGAAAATGTGTTAACATATGTTAAAACGGGGTTTAACGCGCAAAATACTTGGAACCATACCCTATAGGCGATTAGGGTGAGCTAATCGCCTATAGGAAGGCTGCTAGGTGGCGAGTAGCATACACCAGAGGGCGATTAGCAGCTTCCTTTAGGCGATTAGGGGGCTAATCGCCTAAGGGGGTGGCGATTAGCAACCCTAATCGCCTGCAACTGAACCGTAATCGCCTGCAACGTGGGTTGCGACTAAAAACGACTATAAATACAATACTTGACCTCCTAAACATCATAATATCAACCCTAGTCGCCCCACAACTCGTCCCAACACCCACACAACCTCTGGAACACGATTTTGGATCAAACAACTTGATTTCAAGCCTATTTCATCAATCAATCATAATCTTAAGGTGTGGTTTTCATCCATGCAATCTTTTCTAATGTTTTTATTGAATCCCTAATGGTCCAGACCTGTTCATAAACACTTGTGTCTTCTGAAAATCGTTGAAAATCGTTATTATATGATTTCTAGAGATTTTGCATGTTGTATGTGTATGTTTTAATTAAAAGATAGGATTTTTGAGATTCAAGAAGGGTTGTTAACATGATACTAGGGTAGTTACTGATTTATGATGATGGTATGATGTGGAAATCTGATTGATTGTTCATTAGGTTATGTTTATGCATGTTAATGTGATGATTACATGATGCTTGTGTTATGTTTTAGAAACATGGTTGCATCCAGGACTGCTAGAACAAGGTTAAACAAAGTATTTTGGTTTAAACATGTTTAGGATACTTGTTTGATTGATATTGGAGGTTTACACACGTTCTAGGTTTGATTTAGAGTGTTAAACGCGCGAAAAACCGGAACAGACCTGCAGGTAGTGATTAGCAGGGCTAATCGCCTAAAGGATAGGCGATTAGCAGGCTAATCGCCTACCAGAAGGGGCTAATCGCCTACCCTGTAGGTGATTAGCATGCTAATCGCCTGATATGGCTTGTTTTTGCATGCTGCATGACCCTAATCGCCTAACGAGTTCTGAAATGCATGTCACTTGACCCTAATCGCCTACAAACTCCAAAATTAGCATACCACATGACCCTAATCGCCTACTGTATAGGCGATTAGCATTCCTAATTGCCTGTTGACCAACGTAATTGCTAGTTGACTTTTCCTAATCGCCTGTACTGCTGCTGTAAGTATATTTTAGCATTCTGAGACCCGTTTTGACACCTAGGAACATGCTAGGAACCCCGTAACATGTCTAATAACTCGGTAACATGTGTTCGGGTCAATAATGTGTTAATTGAACTATGTGCTAGAACTTGTTGGACTTTAACGTATGTTAAGTGTGACTGCATGATTATGTGTTTGTGAATACTAGTGTAACACGGGAAGTCTCGGGTCACCAATGGGATGTCGAGTCTTGTACGTTTGGTCATGTTAACAGTAAACGTGTTGTCAAACAAACTTGGTTATGGTCTGGACATCTAGGGACTAACTAACCTACGGGTTATTAGTCTAAGTACTTGTAACTGTCATATGTTAGGTCGCCGCTTTACGGGGCTAGCATAGCTTGTTGACTTATTGTGTTATCTGAAGTAACGCAACCTAAGGTGAGTTTACGGCCCCACTTTACTTGGTTTTCACTTTTGGGGGAGAAAACATGTGTTAAACAACTATTTGGTAACAACTGTCATACTATGGGTTTTCAAACGGATTACTATACGATCTTTGGAAGTCCCGGGGGGAAACCATGAATGTGCTGGTTTGCACAACGGGGAAATGTGAATAGCGCTATTGGGAGTGACCAACCCCACCCGTCGGCTTGGAGGGCCGGGCGGGTGCATATTGTCTCAAACAGGAACAGGTTTACTATTCGGGCACAACATCTGGTTTGCGAGTTAGTAATGGTTTTCCAATCGTAGTAGTAATGGAACATGCGCCTAGCTAGCGTACTTGGTTTACAATTGTTATAGTATGGACAGGTTGAACTTGGAACTTTGATTACAAACCTGTAAACTCACCAGCATTTTTGTGCTGACGTAAACTCTTACACGTTTTCTCAGGTCGCTAAGGTAGCAAAGTGGAACTAGGGCGCACGCGTCTGCACGGCGTCTAGTTAGAGTCGCATGGTTTTTAAACATTGAACATTTGGTTTTACTTTGGTTATGTAACGATATTTAGCTTCCGCTGATGTTTAAGATTTTTAAACTATGTTTTTGAAATTCATTTAGTATTGTTTATTGTGATCATTGACTTGGATCCTGGTTTGTCATGCGCCTCGCGGTAAAACTCCGCAAGTGGATTTTGAGGGTGTGACAGATTGGTATCAGAGCCAGGTTATAGTGAACTAGGACTGCATGTAGAGTCTAGTCTATAACTGAGTCGCACACACTAGATGATCACATGGTACTAAACTTTATACTGGGTTACTTATAGACTTGTCGGGGTGTCTCTAAATCATCTTACCCTTCTGTGTTACATCATCCATTCTCTCTTACTGGGGTACTTGCTTACTAGACAGTGAGGTACATTGGGGTTAACTGTATACTCTTGAGATTGGTCCAAGACTCGGACATCTCCCTTTCCTACCCCAATAGAAACCCTTGTCATGAACTACCGTAGTATTACGGTGTATAGCTAAGAGTCTATGTCCGGTGATTTGAACTTTGAACTAGGAGAACACTTGGAGGACCATGTAGAGCGGTTTATCATTTTGGGTGCACACAAAATCATATACCGAAATGCATGAAAGCCCTAGTGAGCTCTGGGTTTGAATGGATAGTCCTGGGTTGGATCTAGCTTTGATCTTATGAACGCTAGTGGTTGTCATTAGTGTGGAACTAAATCCTCTCGTTCTTTTTGTCAGAATCATGTCTGGAGTACGTGGCGGACGCAGAGGTGGTCGTACCGGTGGAAGAGATGGTAGTGGTGGTCGTGGGGGTGTGAACCTCACGCAGGAGGACTTGAATAACTTGTTGCAGGCTGCCTTCCAGCTAGGGCACAATGGCGGTAAGTTGACCTAACCACTTCTATCTCATCGGTGAACTTTGTTTACATTTCTCGTGGTTTTCTTACGTGTTTCTTTACAGGTGGTCATGTTAATCCACCACCACCACCCATGTGCACCTACAAAATGTTTCGGGACTGCAAGCCCCATGAGTTTTCGGGTACTGAGGGTGCAGTAGGTTTGCTCAGGTGGTTGGAAAAAGTGGAGTCTGTTTTCCTGATGTGTAACTGTCTCCCGGAGGACCGAGTCAAGTATTCTGCTGGGTTATTCCAGGATGTTGCGTTGACCTGGTGGAACGATATCACCCAGACTATGGGTATAGGGGAGGCTTATGCTATGCCTTGGGAGAACTTTGTGCAACTACTGAAGCGGGAGTACTGTCCCAGGGAGGAGATTCAAAAGCTGGAACACGAGGTGTGGAACCTCAAAATGTCTGGATCGGAAATTGAGAAGTATACTGTGAGGCGGAACGAGTTGGCCGTACTTTGTCCTGATCTACATGTGCCGGAATATAGGAGGATTGAACATTATATCTCGGGTCTTGTGCCAGAAATCGCAGGGTTGGTAGCTGCGGGGAATCTTCCTACCTACTCGGATGTGGTCCGATCTGCTCATAGGATGACTAACCTGAAGGTGAGTGAGGGTATCTTGCCTGCCAAGGGTTCAACTGTTAAGGCTCCTGAGAGCAACAAGCGAAAGTGGGAAAATTAGGTGAAGAGTTCTACACCAGCACCAACTCAACAGGGGAAAAGGTTTGATAGTGGGGGTTCGTCTTCATCGGGTTCTAAGCCAAATGGTGGTTATGCGGGAAAGTTACCAAAGTGCAATAAGTGTGGACGCCATCATCAAGGGGGTTGTGACAATAATCGTTGCCATCGCTGTCAGAGATTGGGGCATTTTGCCAAAGACTGTAGGGTGACTCTTCCATCGACTCAGGCCTCAACTACTACTCCGACTTCTGCTACTCAGGGGACTTCGGGCAAACAGGGATGTTTTCACTGTGGGGAAACTGGGCATTACAAGAAGGAGTGTCCAAAGCTGAAACAGGGAGGGAACGGGAATGGTAATGGGAATGGAAATGGTAACAACGGGGGCGGAAACAGGAACGCACGTGCCTTCGTTATTGGGACTGCAGAGGCAAGACAGGACCCTGACACAGTTACTGGTACGTTTCTTCTCAACGATCGCTCTGTTAGTGTTTTATTTGATTCTGGTGCCGATAAGAGTTTCATATCTGTGGAAGTTAGTCGTTTGCTAGATGTAGTGCCTGTACCCCTAGAGGCTAAATATATTATAGAATTGGCTGACGGTAAGAAGATAGAAGCTACTTGCATTCTTCGGGAGTGTCACATAGAGTTGTCGGGTTTGTCTTTTCCTATCGACCTTATGCCGGTACCTTTGGGTAGTTTTGACGTGGTTATAGGCATGGATTGGTTGTCTCTGTATCGCGCTGAGATCGTTTGTTACGACAAGGTCATCCGGATTCCTCTCCCTGATGGAGAATTCCTTTCTGTGTACGGGGACAAGAGCGGTGCTCCGCTAAGTCTCATCTCTAGCATGAAAGCCCTTAAGTATCTTCGGAAGGGTTATTCGGATGTTCTGGCACTTTTATCTGTTTCCACTACCAGCGAGAAGAAGATAGACGATATCCCGGTTGTACGTGAGTTTTCTGATGTCTTTCCTGATGATTTATCTGGTCTTCTTCCCCATCGTCAGGTTGAGTTCGGTATTGATCGTGTACCTGGCGCTGCTCCTATTGCTCGGGCCCCCTACCGTCTTGCACCTCCTGAGATGCAAGAATTGTCTAACCAGTTACAGGAACTCTTGGATAAGGGTTTCATCAGACCTAGTTCTTCCCCTTGGGGAGCCCCGATTTTGTTTGTTAAGAAGAAGGATGGCAGTTTTCGACTGTGCGTGGATTATAGAGAGTTGAACAAGGTGACTATCAAGAATCGTTATCCTCTTCCTCGTATTGATGACCTATTTGACCAACTCCAGGGTTCTAGCTACTATTCCAAGATTGATCTAAGGTCCGGTTATCACAAGTTGCGCGTAAGGGAAGCTGATGTTGCTAAGACTGCCTTTCGTACACGTTATGGCCATTTAGAGTTCTTGGTCATGCCTTTTGGTCTCACTAACGCACCGGCGGTTTTCATGGATTTGATGAACCGCGTTTGCAAACCATATCTTGACAAGTTCGTTATCGTGTTTATTGATGACATTCTGATCTATTCCAAGAACGAGACCGAACACGAGGAACACCTGCGGTTGGTTTTGGAACTTTTGCGACGGGAACAACTTTATGCTAAGTTCTCAAAGTGTGACTTTTGGTTGCGCGAAGTTCAGTTCCTAGGACATGTGGTTAATGAACTAGGAATTCATGTCGATCCAGCTAAGATCGAAGCGATCAAGGACTGGGGAGCACCAAAGACACCAACTGAGGTGCGGCAATTCCTAGGCCTTGCGGGCTATTATCGTCGTTTCATAAAGGGGTTCTCGAAGATCGCTCAACCCCTCACCACTCTTACTCAGAAGGATAGAAAATTCGACTGGGGTGAACCACAAGAGTCAGCATTCCAAAAACTGAAGACTAAGCTTTGTTCTGCTCCTATTTTGTCCTTGCCTGAAGGCACTGATGATTTCGTTGTTTACTGTGATGCTTCTATTCATGGTCTCGGTTGCGTGTTGATGCAACGCGAGAAAGTGATTGCGTATGCTTCTCGTCAACTCAAGGTGCACGAGAGGAACTACACCACCCATGACTTGGAGTTGGGTGCAGTGGTTTTCGCGTTGAAAATTTGGAGACATTACTTGTACGGTACCAAATGCACCATCTACACCGATCACAAGAGTGTCCAGCACATTTTTGACCAACAACACCTGAACATACGACAGCGCCGTTGGGTTGAACTCCTGAACGACTATGACTGTGCCATTAAATACCATCCTGGCAAGGCGAACGTTGTGGCAGACGCCTTGAGCAGGAAGGAATCAACAAACCCTCGTCGCGTTCGGGCGTTGCAACTCACAATCCATTCGTCTCTGCCTGATCAACTCCGTTCTGCACAGTTAGAAGCCTTGAAGGAGGAAAACCTTAAGGCTGAAACTATGCACGGTGCCGACAAGCACCTCGAGCAAAGGCCTGATGGCCTGCGCTACTTCGCAGAACGCGTCTGGGTTCCTTTATTCGGGGGACTTCGGGAGCTGGTTCTTGATGAAGCTCACAAGTCTCGGTATTCCATTCATCCTGGTTCAGACAAGATGTACCAGGATCTAAAAATACTGTACTGGTGGCCAAACATGAGGGCGGATATAGCCTCATACGTGAGTAAGTGCTTGACCTGTGCTAAGGTCAAGGTGGAATACCAGAAACCGTCGGGTCTATTGCAACAACCTGAAATTCCAGAGTGGAAATGGGAACGGATTACAATGGACTTTGTCACAAAGTTGCCTAAGACCCCTAGCAGATGTGATAAGATATGGGTGATTGTCGACCGTTTGACGAAATCAGCCCATTTCCTTGCTATTAAGGAGACCGACATCATGGATCGGTTGGCTCGTATATATCTGAAAGAAGTTGTCTCTAAGCATGGGGTACCAGTTTCTATTATCTCGGATCGTGACTCTCATTTTACTTCGCATTTCTGGAAGTCTTTGCATAAGGCCTTGGGTACCCAGTTAGATATGAGTACAGCTTACCATCCACAAACTGACGGTCAGAGTGAACGTACAATTCAAACTCTAGAAGACATGCTGCGGGCATGTGTGATCGATTTTGGCAAGAGTTGGGAAGTTCATCTACCGTTAGTAGAGTTTTCTTATAACAACAGTTACCATACGAGCATTAAGGCAGCTCCGTTCGAGGCATTGTACGGACGGAAGTGCAGGTCTCCTCTCTGTTGGGCCGAGGTGGGTGAGAGCCAACTCACTGGGCCCGAACTAGTGTACGAAAATTCTGAGAAGATCGTACAGATTCGTAACCGATTGGCAGCGGCACGGGATCGACAGAAGAGCTATGCTGATCATCGCCGTAAGCCATTAGAATTTCAAGTTGGTGACAAGGTACTTCTAAAAGTTTCACCGTGGAAGGGCGTCATACGCTTTGGGAAGCGTGGCAAACTTAACCCGCGGTATGTTGGACCATTTACGATCCTGGAACGGATCAGACCGGTGGCATATCGACTTGATTTACCGACGGAGCTCGGTAACGTACATAACGTCTTCCACGTGTCTAACTTAAAGAAGTGTCTGACTGACGAGTCTCTCATTGTTCCACTAGAAGAGATCAAGGTTGATGATCGTCTTCGGATAGTGGAGGAACCTGTCGAGATCCTTGATTACAAGATTCGCAGTCTACGTCACAGTAAGATCCGCATTGTTAAGGTTCGATGGAACTCGAACCGGGGACCGGAATATACTTGGGAACGCGAGGATCAGATGAAGTCTAAGTATCCTCATCTCTTCCCTAAAGAGGCATTCGAATCGAGACATGTTACCACTGCAACGGAATGAATCTCGGGGCGAGATTCCTTTTAACGTGGGGATGATGTGACAACTCGGGTAATTCACTCTCTTGGTTTCTATATTTTGTCTGTTTCTTTTGTTCATACTCTTGGTACTTGTATAATTTTCGGGACGAAAATTCTTTTAACGTGGGGATGATGTGACACCCGGCAAATTCAGGTTAACAACGTCGTCTAGATTAAAGTCTACCTTAGCGAGTCACGCGTATTCTGTACTTAACTGGGTTAGTTAAGTCGGGCTATGGTTTGGGAACTGTTATGTGAGTCTAGGGAATCATTAGATGTTGGCCTAGAGGATCGTTAGATGTCAGTCATTAACCAAGTGTACAAGGGGTGACGATTCGGAGAATCGTCAAAGCGTAGGGAACATGCAAGTCTCGAGTCCCGGGAATTGGTGAACGAGTGTGAATGTGTTTGTTTGCAAGTGTTATGTGTTTACAATCATTATGTGACTTGCCGGTATGTGAAAATGTGTTAACATATGTTAAAACAGGGTTTAACGCGCAAAATACTTGGAACCATACCCTATAGGCGATTAGGGTGAGCTAATCGCCTATAGGAAGGCTGCTAGGTGGCGAGTAGCATACACCAGGGGGCGATTAGCAGCTTCCTTTAGGCGATTAGGGGGCTAATCGCCTAAGGGGGTGGCGATTAGCAACCCTAATCGCCTGCAACTGAACCATAATCACCTGCAACGTGGGTTGTGACTAAAAACGACTATAAATACAATACTTGACCTCCTAAACATCATAATATCAACCCTAGTCGCCCCACAACTCGTCCCAACACCCACACAACCTCTGGAACACGATTTTGGATCAAACAACTTGATTTCAAGCCTATTTCATCAATCAATCATAATCTTAAGGTGTGGTTTTCATCCATGCAATCTTTTCTAATGTTTTTATTGAATCCCTAATGGTCCAGACCTGTTCATAAACACTTGTGTCTTCTGAAAATCGTTGAAAATCGTTATTATATGATTTCTAGAGATTTTGCATGTTGTATGTGTATGTTTTAATTAAAAGATAGGATTTTTGAGATTCAAGAAGGGTTGTTAACATGATACTAGGGTAGTTACTGATTTATGATGATGGTATGATGTGGAAATCTGATTGATTGTTCATTAGGTTATGTTTATGCATGTTAATGTGATGATTACATGATGCTTGTGTTATGTTTTAGAAACATGGTTGCATCCAGGACTGCTAGAACAAGGTTAAACGAAGTATTTTGGTTTAAACATGTTTAGGATACTTGTTTGATTGATATTGGAGGTTTACACACGTTCTAGGTTTGATTTGGAGTGTTAAACGCGCGAAAAACCGGAACAGACCTGCAGGTAGCGATTAGCAGGGCTAATCGCCTAAGGGATAGGTACCAGAAGGGGCTAATCGCCTACCCTGTAGGTGATTAGCATGCTAATCGCCTGATATGGCTTGTTTTTGCATGCTGCATGACCCTAATCGCCTAACGAGTTCTGAAATGCATGTCACATGACCCTAATCGCCTACAAACTCCAAAATTAGCATACCACATGACCCTAATCGCCTACTGTATAGGCGATTAGCATTCCTAATTGCCTGTTGACCAACGTAATTGCTAGTTGACTTTTCCTAATCGCCTGTACTGCTGCTGTAAGTATATTTTAGCATTCTGAGACCCGTTTTGACACCTAGGAACATGCTAGGAACCCCGTAACATGTCTAATAACTCGGTAACATGTGTTCGGGTCAATAATGTGTTAATTGAACTATGTGCTAGAACTTGTTGGACTTTAACGTATGTTAAGTGTGACTGCATGATTATGTGTTTGTGAATACTAGTGTAACACGGGAAGTCTCGGGTCACCAATGGGATGTCGAGTCTTGTACGTTTGGTCATGTTAACAGTAAACGTGTTGTCAAACAAACTTGGTTATGGTCTGGACATCTAGGGACTAACTAACCTACGGGTTATTAGTCTAAGTACTTGTAACTGTCATATGTTAGGTCGCCGCTTTACGGGGCTAGCATAGCTTGTTGACTTATTCTGTTATCTGAAGTAACGCAACCTAAGGTGAGTTTACGGCCCCACTTTACTTGGTTTTCACTTTTGGGGGAGAAAACATGTGTTAAACAACTATTTGGTAACAACTGTCATACTATGGGTTTTCAAACGGATTACTATACGATCTTTGGAAGTCCCGGGGGGAAACCATGAATGTGATGGTTTGCACAACGGGGAAATGTGAATAGCGCTATTGGGAGTGACCAACCCCACCCGTCGGCTTGGAGGGCCGGGCGGGTGCATATTGTCTCAAACAGGAACAGGTTTACTATTCGGGCACAACATCTGGTTTGCGAGTTAGTAATGGTTTTCCAATCGTAGTAGTAATGGAACATGCGCCTAGCTAGCGTACTTGGTTTACAATTGTTATAGTATGGACAGGTTGAACTTGGAACTTTGATTACAAACCTGTAAACTCACCAGCATTTTTGTGCTGACGTAAACTCTTACACGTTTTCTCAGGTCGCTAAGGTAGCAAAGTGGAACTAGGGCGCACGCGTCTGCACGGCGTCTAGTTAGAGTCGCATGGTTTTTAAACATTGAACATTTGGTTTTACTTTGGTTATGTAACGATATTTAGCTTCCGCTGATGTTTAAGATTTTTAAACTATGTTTTTGAAATTCATTTAGTATTGTTTATTGTGATCATTGACTTGGATCCTGGTTTGTCATGCGCCTCGCGGTAAAACTCCGCAAGTGGATTTTGAGGGTGTGACAGATTGGTATCAGAGCCAGGTTATAGTGAACTAGGACTGCATGTAGAGTCTAGTCTATAACTGAGTCGCACACACTAGATGATCACATGGTACTAAACTTTATACTGGGTTACTTATAGACTTGTCGGGGTGTCTCTAAATCATCTTACCCTTCTGTGTTACATCATCCATTCTCTCTTACTGGGGTACTTGCTTACTAGACAGTGAGGTACATTGGGGTTAACTGTATACTCTTGAGATTGGTCCAAGACTCGGACATCTCCCTTTCCTACCCCAATAGAAACCCTTGTCATGAACTACCGTAGTATTACGGTGTATAGCTAAGAGTCTATGTCCGGTGATTTGAACTTTGAACTAGGAGAACACTTGGAGGACCATGTAGAGCGGTTTATCATTTTGGGTGCACACAAAATCATATACCGAAATGCATGAAAGCCCTAGTGAGCTCTGGGTTTGAATGGATAGTCCTGGGTTGGATCTAGCTTTGATCTTATGAACGCTAGTGGTTGTCATTAGTGTGGAACTAAATCCTCTCGTTCTTTTTGTCAGAATCATGTCTGGAGTACGTGGCGGACGCAGAGGTGGTCGTACCGGTGGAAGAGATGGTAGTGGTGGTCGTGGGGGTGTGAACCTCACGCAGGAGGACTTGAATAACTTGTTGCAGGCTGCCTTCCAGCTAGGGCACAATGGCGGTAAGTTGACCTAACCACTTCTATCTCATCGGTGAACTTTGTTTACATTTCTCGTGGTTTTCTTACGTGTTTCTTTACAGGTGGTCATGTTAATCCACCACCACCACCCATGTGCACCTACAAAATGTTTCGGGACTGCAAGCCCCATGAGTTTTCGGGTACTGAGGGTGCAGTAGGTTTGCTCAGGTGGTTGGAAAAAGTGGAGTCTGTTTTCCTGATGTGTAACTGTCTCCCGGAGGACCGAGTCAAGTATTCTGCTGGGTTATTCCAGGATGTTGCGTTGACCTGGTGGAACGATATCACCCAGACTATGGGTATAGGGGAGGCTTATGCTATGCCTTGGGAGAACTTTGTGCAACTACTGAAGCGGGAGTACTGTCCCAGGGAGGAGATTCAAAAGCTGGAACACGAGGTGTGGAACCTCAAAATGTCTGGATCGGAAATTGAGAAGTATACTGTGAGGCGGAACGAGTTGGCCGTACTTTGTCCTGATCTACATGTGCCGGAATATAGGAGGATTGAACATTATATCTCGGGTCTTGTGCCAGAAATCGCAGGGTTGGTAGCTGCGGGGAATCTTCCTACCTACTCGGATGTGGTCCGATCTGCTCATAGGATGACTAACCTGAAGGTGAGTGAGGGTATCTTGCCTGCCAAGGGTTCAACTGTTAAGGCTCCTGAGAGCAACAAGCGAAAGTGGGAAAATTAGGTGAAGAGTTCTACACCAGCACCAACTCAACAGGGGAAAAGGTTTGATAGTGGGGGTTCGTCTTCATCGGGTTCTAAGCCAAATGGTGGTTATGCGGGAAAGTTACCAAAGTGCAATAAGTGTGGACGCCATCATCAAGGGGGTTGTGACAATAATCGTTGCCATCGCTGTCAGAGATTGGGGCATTTTGCCAAAGACTGTAGGGTGACTCTTCCATCGACTCAGGCCTCAACTACTACTCCGACTTCTGCTACTCAGGGGACTTCGGGCAAACAGGGATGTTTTCACTGTGGGGAAACTGGGCATTACAAGAAGGAGTGTCCAAAGCTGAAACAGGGAGGGAACGGGAATGGTAATGGGAATGGAAATGGTAACAACGGGGGCGGAAACAGGAACGCACGTGCCTTCGTTATTGGGACTGCAGAGGCAAGACAGGACCCTGACACAGTTACTGGTACGTTTCTTCTCAACGATCGCTCTGTTAGTGTTTTATTTGATTCTGGTGCCGATAAGAGTTTCATATCTGTGGAAGTTAGTCGTTTGCTAGATGTAGTGCCTGTACCCCTAGAGGCTAAATATATTATAGAATTGGCTGACGGTAAGAAGATAGAAGCTACTTGCATTCTTCGGGAGTGTCACATAGAGTTGTCGGGTTTGTCTTTTCCTATCGACCTTATGCCGGTACCTTTGGGTAGTTTTGACGTGGTTATAGGCATGGATTGGTTGTCTCTGTATCGCGCTGAGATCGTTTGTTACGACAAGGTCATCCGGATTCCTCTCCCTGATGGAGAATTCCTTTCTGTGTACGGGGACAAGAGCGGTGCTCCGCTAAGTCTCATCTCTAGCATGAAAGCCCTTAAGTATCTTCGGAAGGGTTATTCGGATGTTCTGGCACTTTTATCTGTTTCCACTACCAGCGAGAAGAAGATAGACGATATCCCGGTTGTACGTGAGTTTTCTGATGTCTTTCCTGATGATTTATCTGGTCTTCTTCCCCATCGTCAGGTTGAGTTCGGTATTGATCGTGTACCTGGCGCTGCTCCTATTGCTCGGGCCCCCTACCGTCTTGCACCTCCTGAGATGCAAGAATTGTCTAACCAGTTACAGGAACTCTTGGATAAGGGTTTCATCAGACCTAGTTCTTCCCCTTGGGGAGCCCCGATTTTGTTTGTTAAGAAGAAGGATGGCAGTTTTCGACTGTGCGTGGATTATAGAGAGTTGAACAAGGTGACTATCAAGAATCGTTATCCTCTTCCTCGTATTGATGACCTATTTGACCAACTCCAGGGTTCTAGCTACTATTCCAAGATTGATCTAAGGTCCGGTTATCACCAGTTGCGCGTAAGGGAAGCTGATGTTGCTAAGACTGCCTTTCGTACACGTTATGGCCATTTAGAGTTCTTGGTCATGCCTTTTGGTCTCACTAACGCACCGGCGGTTTTCATGGATTTGATGAACCGCGTTTGCAAACCATATCTTGACAAGTTCGTTATCGTGTTTATTGATGACATTCTGATCTATTCCAAGAACGAGACCGAACACGAGGAACACCTGCGGTTGGTTTTGGAACTTTTGCGACGGGAACAACTTTATGCTAAGTTCTCAAAGTGTGACTTTTGGTTGCGCGAAGTTCAGTTCCTAGGACATGTGGTTAATGAACTAGGAATTCATGTCGATCCAGCTAAGATCGAAGCGATCAAGGACTGGGGAGCACCAAAGACACCAACTGAGGTGCGGCAATTCCTAGGCCTTGCGGGCTATTATCGTCGTTTCATAAAGGGGTTCTCGAAGATCGCTCAACCCCTCACCACTCTTACTCAGAAGGATAGAAAATTCGACTGGGGTGAACCACAAGAGTCAGCATTCCAAAAACTGAAGACTAAGCTTTGTTCTGCTCCTATTTTGTCCTTGCCTGAAGGCACTGATGATTTCGTTGTTTACTGTGATGCTTCTATTCATGGTCTCGGTTGCGTGTTGATGCAACGCGAGAAAGTGATTGCGTATGCTTCTCGTCAACTCAAGGTGCACGAGAGGAACTACACCACCCATGACTTGGAGTTGGGTGCAGTGGTTTTCGCGTTGAAAATTTGGAGACATTACTTGTACGGTACCAAATGCACCATCTACACCGATCACAAGAGTGTCCAGCACATTTTTGACCAACAACACCTGAACATACGACAGCGCCGTTGGGTTGAACTCCTGAACGACTATGACTGTGCCATTAAATACCATCCTGGCAAGGCGAACGTTGTGGCAGACGCCTTGAGCAGGAAGGAATCAACAAACCCTCGTCGCGTTCGGGCGTTGCAACTCACAATCCATTCGTCTCTGCCTGATCAACTCCGTTCTGCACAGTTAGAAGCCTTGAAGGAGGAAAACCTTAAGGCTGAAACTATGCACGGTGCCGACAAGCACCTCGAGCAAAGGCCTGATGGCCTGCGCTACTTCGCAGAACGCGTCTGGGTTCCTTTATTCGGGGGACTTCGGGAGCTGGTTCTTGATGAAGCTCACAAGTCTCGGTATTCCATTCATCCTGGTTCAGACAAGATGTACCAGGATCTAAAAATACTGTACTGGTGGCCAAACATGAGGGCGGATATAGCCTCATACGTGAGTAAGTGCTTGACCTGTGCTAAGGTCAAGGTGGAATACCAGAAACCGTCGGGTCTATTGCAACAACCTGAAATTCCAGAGTGGAAATGGGAACGGATTACAATGGACTTTGTCACAAAGTTGCCTAAGACCCCTAGCGGATGTGATAAGATATGGGTGATTGTCGACCGTTTGACGAAATCAGCCCATTTCCTTGCTATTAAGGAGACCGACATCATGGATCGGTTGGCTCGTATATATCTGAAAGAAGTTGTCTCTAAGCATGGGGTACCAGTTTCTATTATCTCGGATCGTGACTCTCATTTTACTTCGCATTTCTGGAAGTCTTTGCATAAGGCCTTGGGTACCCAGTTAGATATGAGTACAGCTTACCATCCACAAACTGACGGTCAGAGTGAACGTACAATTCAAACTCTAAAAGACATGCTGCGGGCATGTGTGATCGATTTTGGCAAGAGTTGGGAAGTTCATCTACCGTTAGTAGAGTTTTCTTATAACAACAGTTACCATACGAGCATTAAGGCAGCTCCGTTCGAGGCATTGTACGGACGGAAGTGCAGGTCTCCTCTCTGTTGGGCCGAGGTGGGTGAGAGCCAACTCACTGGGCCCGAACTAGTGTACGAAACTTCTGAGAAGATCGTACAGATTCGTAACCGATTGGCAGCGGCACGGGATCGACAGAAGAGCTATGCTGATCATCGCCGTAAGCCATTAGAATTTCAAGTTGGTGACAAGGTACTTCTAAAAGTTTCACCGTGGAAGGGCGTCATACGCTTTGGGAAGCGTGGCAAACTTAACCCGCGGTATGTTGGACCATTTACGATCCTGGAACGGATCAGACCGGTGGCATATCGACTTGATTTACCGACGGAGCTCGGTAACGTACATAACGTCTTCCACGTGTCTAACTTAAAGAAGTGTCTGACTGACGAGTCTCTCATTGTTCCACTAGAAGAGATCAAGGTTGATGATCGTCTTCGGATAGTGGAGGAACCTGTCGAGATCCTTGATTACAAGATTCGCAGTCTACGTCACAGTAAGATCCGCATTGTTAAGGTTCGATGGAACTCGAACCGGGGACCGGAATATACTTGGGAACGCGAGGATCAGATGAAGTATAAGTATCCTCATCTCTTCCCTAAAGAGGCATTCGAATCGAGACATGTTACCACTGCAACGGAATGAATCTCGGGGCGAGATTCCTTTTAACGTGGGGATGATGTGACAACTCGGGTAATTCACTCTCTTGGTTTCTATCTTTTGTCTGTTTCTTTTGTTCATACTCTTGGTACTTGTATAATTTTCGGGACGAAAATTCTTTTAACGTGGGGATGATGTGACACCCGGCAAATTCAGGTTAACAACGTCGTCTAGATTAAAGTCTACCTTAGCGAGTCACGCGTATTCTGTACTTAACTGGGTTAGTTAAGTCGGGCTATGGTTTGGGAACTGTTATGTGAGTCTAGGGAATCATTAGATGTTGGCCTAGAGGATCGTTAGATGTCAGTCATTAACCAAGTGTACAAGGGGTGACGATTCGGAGAATCGTCAAAGCGTAGGGAACATGCAAGTCTCGAGTCCCGGGAATTGGTGAACGAGTGTGAATGTGTTTGTTTGCAAGTGTTATGTGTTTACAATCATTATGTGACTTGCCGGTATGTGAAAATGTGTTAACATATGTTAAAACAGGGTTTAACGCGCAAAATACTTGGAACCATACCCTATAGGCGATTAGGGTGAGCTAATCGCCTATAGGAAGGCTGCTAGGTGGCGAGTAGCATACACCAGGGGGCGATTAGCAGCTTCCTTTAGGCGATTAGGGGGCTAATCGCCTAAGGGGGTGGCGATTAGCAACCCTAATCGCCTGCAACTGAACCATAATCGCCTGCAACGTGGGTTGTGACTAAAAACGACTATAAATACAATACTTGACCTCCTAAACATCATAATATCAACCCTAGTCGCCCCACAACTCGTCCCAACACCCACACAACCTCTGGAACACGATTTTGGATCAAACAACTTGATTTCAAGCCTATTTCATCAATCAATCATAATCTTAAGGTGTGGTTTTCATCCATGCAATCTTTTCTAATGTTTTTATTGAATCCCTAATGGTCCAGACCTGTTCATAAACACTTGTGTCTTCTGAAAATCGTTGAAAATCGTTATTATATGATTTCTAGAGATTTTGCATGTTGTATGTGTATGTTTTAATTAAAAGATAGGATTTTTGAGATTCAAGAAGGGTTGTTAACATGATACTAGGGTAGTTACTGATTTATGATGATGGTATGATGTGGAAATCTGATTGATTGTTCATTAGGTTATGTTTATGCATGTTAATGTGATGATTACATGATGCTTGTGTTATGTTTTAGAAACATGGTTGCATCCAGGACTGCTAGAACAAGGTTAAACGAAGTATTTTGGTTTAAACATGTTTAGGATACTTGTTTGATTGATATTGGAGGTTTACACACGTTCTAGGTTTGATTTGGAGTGTTAAACGCGCGAAAAACCGGAACAGACCTGCAGGTAGCGATTAGCAGGGCTAATCGCCTAAGGGATAGGTACCAGAAGGGGCTAATCGCCTACCCTGTAGGTGATTAGCATGCTAATCGCCTGATATGGCTTGTTTTTGCATGCTGCATGACCCTAATCGCCTAACGAGTTCTGAAATGCATGTCACATGACCCTAATCGCCTACAAACTCCAAAATTAGCATACCACATGACCCTAATCGCCTACTGTATAGGCGATTAGCATTCCTAATTGCCTGTTGACCAACGTAATTGCTAGTTGACTTTTCCTAATCGCCTGTACTGCTGCTGTAAGTATATTTTAGCATTCTGAGACCCGTTTTGACACCTAGGAACATGCTAGGAACCCCGTAACATGTCTAATAACTCGGTAACATGTGTTCGGGTCAATAATGTGTTAATTGAACTATGTGCTAGAACTTGTTGGACTTTAACGTATGTTAAGTGTGACTGCATGATTATGTGTTTGTGAATACTAGTGTAACACGGGAAGTCTCGGGTCACCAATGGGATGTCGAGTCTTGTACGTTTGGTCATGTTAACAGTAAACGTGTTGTCAAACAAACTTGGTTATGGTCTGGACATCTAGGGACTAACTAACCTACGGGTTATTAGTCTAAGTACTTGTAACTGTCATATGTTAGGTCGCCGCTTTACGGGGCTAGCATAGCTTGTTGACTTATTCTGTTATCTGAAGTAACGCAACCTAAGGTGAGTTTACGGCCCCACTTTACTTGGTTTTCACTTTTGGGGGAGAAAACATGTGTTAAACAACTATTTGGTAACAACTGTCATACTATGGGTTTTCAAACGGATTACTATACGATCTTTGGAAGTCCCGGGGGGAAACCATGAATGTGATGGTTTGCACAACGGGGAAATGTGAATAGCGCTATTGGGAGTGACCAACCCCACCCGTCGGCTTGGAGGGCCGGGCGGGTGCATATTGTCTCAAACAGGAACAGGTTTACTATTCGGGCACAACATCTGGTTTGCGAGTTAGTAATGGTTTTCCAATCGTAGTAGTAATGGAACATGCGCCTAGCTAGCGTACTTGGTTTACAATTGTTATAGTATGGACAGGTTGAACTTGGAACTTTGATTACAAACCTGTAAACTCACCAGCATTTTTGTGCTGACGTAAACTCTTACACGTTTTCTCAGGTCGCTAAGGTAGCAAAGTGGAACTAGGGCGCACGCGTCTGCACGGCGTCTAGTTAGAGTCGCATGGTTTTTAAACATTGAACATTTGGTTTTACTTTGGTTATGTAACGATATTTAGCTTCCGCTGATGTTTAAGATTTTTAAACTATGTTTTTGAAATTCATTTAGTATTGTTTATTGTGATCATTGACTTGGATCCTGGTTTGTCATGCGCCTCGCGGTAAAACTCCGCAAGTGGATTTTGAGGGTGTGACAGATTGGTATCAGAGCCAGGTTATAGTGAACTAGGACTGCATGTAGAGTCTAGTCTATAACTGAGTCGCACACACTAGATGATCACATGGTACTAAACTTTATACTGGGTTACTTATAGACTTGTCGGGGTGTCTCTAAATCATCTTACCCTTCTGTGTTACATCATCCATTCTCTCTTACTGGGGTACTTGCTTACTAGACAGTGAGGTACATTGGGGTTAACTGTATACTCTTGAGATTGGTCCAAGACTCGGACATCTCCCTTTCCTACCCCAATAGAAACCCTTGTCATGAACTACCGTAGTATTACGGTGTATAGCTAAGAGTCTATGTCCGGTGATTTGAACTTTGAACTAGGAGAACACTTGGAGGACCATGTAGAGCGGTTTATCATTTTGGGTGCACACAAAATCATATACCGAAATGCATGAAAGCCCTAGTGAGCTCTGGGTTTGAATGGATAGTCCTGGGTTGGATCTAGCTTTGATCTTATGAACGCTAGTGGTTGTCATTAGTGTGGAACTAAATCCTCTCGTTCTTTTTGTCAGAATCATGTCTGGAGTACGTGGCGGACGCAGAGGTGGTCGTACCGGTGGAAGAGATGGTAGTGGTGGTCGTGGGGGTGTGAACCTCACGCAGGAGGACTTGAATAACTTGTTGCAGGCTGCCTTCCAGCTAGGGCACAATGGCGGTAAGTTGACCTAACCACTTCTATCTCATCGGTGAACTTTGTTTACATTTCTCGTGGTTTTCTTACGTGTTTCTTTACAGGTGGTCATGTTAATCCACCACCACCACCCATGTGCACCTACAAAATGTTTCGGGACTGCAAGCCCCATGAGTTTTCGGGTACTGAGGGTGCAGTAGGTTTGCTCAGGTGGTTGGAAAAAGTGGAGTCTGTTTTCCTGATGTGTAACTGTCTCCCGGAGGACCGAGTCAAGTATTCTGCTGGGTTATTCCAGGATGTTGCGTTGACCTGGTGGAACGATATCACCCAGACTATGGGTATAGGGGAGGCTTATGCTATGCCTTGGGAGAACTTTGTGCAACTACTGAAGCGGGAGTACTGTCCCAGGGAGGAGATTCAAAAGCTGGAACACGAGGTGTGGAACCTCAAAATGTCTGGATCGGAAATTGAGAAGTATACTGTGAGGCGGAACGAGTTGGCCGTACTTTGTCCTGATCTACATGTGCCGGAATATAGGAGGATTGAACATTATATCTCGGGTCTTGTGCCAGAAATCGCAGGGTTGGTAGCTGCGGGGAATCTTCCTACCTACTCGGATGTGGTCCGATCTGCTCATAGGATGACTAACCTGAAGGTGAGTGAGGGTATCTTGCCTGCCAAGGGTTCAACTGTTAAGGCTCCTGAGAGCAACAAGCGAAAGTGGGAAAATTAGGTGAAGAGTTCTACACCAGCACCAACTCAACAGGGGAAAAGGTTTGATAGTGGGGGTTCGTCTTCATCGGGTTCTAAGCCAAATGGTGGTTATGCGGGAAAGTTACCAAAGTGCAATAAGTGTGGACGCCATCATCAAGGGGGTTGTGACAATAATCGTTGCCATCGCTGTCAGAGATTGGGGCATTTTGCCAAAGACTGTAGGGTGACTCTTCCATCGACTCAGGCCTCAACTACTACTCCGACTTCTGCTACTCAGGGGACTTCGGGCAAACAGGGATGTTTTCACTGTGGGGAAACTGGGCATTACAAGAAGGAGTGTCCAAAGCTGAAACAGGGAGGGAACGGGAATGGTAATGGGAATGGAAATGGTAACAACGGGGGCGGAAACAGGAACGCACGTGCCTTCGTTATTGGGACTGCAGAGGCAAGACAGGACCCTGACACAGTTACTGGTACGTTTCTTCTCAACGATCGCTCTGTTAGTGTTTTATTTGATTCTGGTGCCGATAAGAGTTTCATATCTGTGGAAGTTAGTCGTTTGCTAGATGTAGTGCCTGTACCCCTAGAGGCTAAATATATTATAGAATTGGCTGACGGTAAGAAGATAGAAGCTACTTGCATTCTTCGGGAGTGTCACATAGAGTTGTCGGGTTTGTCTTTTCCTATCGACCTTATGCCGGTACCTTTGGGTAGTTTTGACGTGGTTATAGGCATGGATTGGTTGTCTCTGTATCGCGCTGAGATCGTTTGTTACGACAAGGTCATCCGGATTCCTCTCCCTGATGGAGAATTCCTTTCTGTGTACGGGGACAAGAGCGGTGCTCCGCTAAGTCTCATCTCTAGCATGAAAGCCCTTAAGTATCTTCGGAAGGGTTATTCGGATGTTCTGGCACTTTTATCTGTTTCCACTACCAGCGAGAAGAAGATAGACGATATCCCGGTTGTACGTGAGTTTTCTGATGTCTTTCCTGATGATTTATCTGGTCTTCTTCCCCATCGTCAGGTTGAGTTCGGTATTGATCGTGTACCTGGCGCTGCTCCTATTGCTCGGGCCCCCTACCGTCTTGCACCTCCTGAGATGCAAGAATTGTCTAACCAGTTACAGGAACTCTTGGATAAGGGTTTCATCAGACCTAGTTCTTCCCCTTGGGGAGCCCCGATTTTGTTTGTTAAGAAGAAGGATGGCAGTTTTCGACTGTGCGTGGATTATAGAGAGTTGAACAAGGTGACTATCAAGAATCGTTATCCTCTTCCTCGTATTGATGACCTATTTGACCAACTCCAGGGTTCTAGCTACTATTCCAAGATTGATCTAAGGTCCGGTTATCACCAGTTGCGCGTAAGGGAAGCTGATGTTGCTAAGACTGCCTTTCGTACACGTTATGGCCATTTAGAGTTCTTGGTCATGCCTTTTGGTCTCACTAACGCACCGGCGGTTTTCATGGATTTGATGAACCGCGTTTGCAAACCATATCTTGACAAGTTCGTTATCGTGTTTATTGATGACATTCTGATCTATTCCAAGAACGAGACCGAACACGAGGAACACCTGCGGTTGGTTTTGGAACTTTTGCGACGGGAACAACTTTATGCTAAGTTCTCAAAGTGTGACTTTTGGTTGCGCGAAGTTCAGTTCCTAGGACATGTGGTTAATGAACTAGGAATTCATGTCGATCCAGCTAAGATCGAAGCGATCAAGGACTGGGGAGCACCAAAGACACCAACTGAGGTGCGGCAATTCCTAGGCCTTGCGGGCTATTATCGTCGTTTCATAAAGGGGTTCTCGAAGATCGCTCAACCCCTCACCACTCTTACTCAGAAGGATAGAAAATTCGACTGGGGTGAACCACAAGAGTCAGCATTCCAAAAACTGAAGACTAAGCTTTGTTCTGCTCCTATTTTGTCCTTGCCTGAAGGCACTGATGATTTCGTTGTTTACTGTGATGCTTCTATTCATGGTCTCGGTTGCGTGTTGATGCAACGCGAGAAAGTGATTGCGTATGCTTCTCGTCAACTCAAGGTGCACGAGAGGAACTTCACCACCCATGACTTGGAGTTGGGTGCAGTGGTTTTCGCGTTGAAAATTTGGAGACATTACTTGTACGGTACCAAATGCACCATCTACACCGATCACAAGAGTGTCCAGCACATTTTTGACCAACAACACCTGAACATACGACAGCGCCGTTGGGTTGAACTCCTGAACGACTATGACTGTGCCATTAAATACCATCCTGGCAAGGCGAACGTTGTGGCAGACGCCTTGAGCAGGAAGGAATCAACAAACCCTCGTCGCGTTCGGGCGTTGCAACTCACAATCCATTCGTCTCTGCCTGATCAACTCCGTTCTGCACAGTTAGAAGCCTTGAAGGAGGAAAACCTTAAGGCTGAAACTATGCACGGTGCCGACAAGCACCTCGAGCAAAGGCCTGATGGCCTGCGCTACTTCGCAGAACGCGTCTGGGTTCCTTTATTCGGGGGACTTCGGGAGCTGGTTCTTGATGAAGCTCACAAGTCTCGGTATTCCATTCATCCTGGTTCAGACAAGATGTACCAGGATCTAAAAATACTGTACTGGTGGCCAAACATGAGGGCGGATATAGCCTCATACGTGAGTAAGTGCTTGACCTGTGCTAAGGTCAAGGTGGAATACCAGAAACCGTCGGGTCTATTGCAACAACCTGAAATTCCAGAGTGGAAAT